>VXBQ01015638.1:1449829-1472729 GCA_013400175.1 Phainopepla nitens | reverse complement strand
CGCCCCCTCACCTGCGCCGGGCCCGCCGCGCCCGCCGGCCCCGCTCGCTCCTCGCCAAACTTTTTTTTCCCCTTTCTCCGTGTTTCGTTGCCCTCGGAGTGACGCGGGCGGGCGCTGATTGGCGGAGCGCAGGAAGGGAGGCCGCGGGCAGCGGGAGGCGGCGCCACGGCCCGCGAGTAATTATTACACGGCGACGGCGGCGACGAGAACCACCGAATGCTATTTAAAGGGACCGCGGCCCTCCCCCGCCCGCAGGGGTGACCTGAGGCGAAGGCGGCGGCGGGACGGCGAGCGGGCAGCGGCTGCTGGGCCGGCGGCGTCCTCCCTCCTCCTGCCCCCCAAATAAATTCATTTTGCTGTAAAATACCCGCGGCTGCGCCCGCTGCCCCCTCCGCCCTTCAGGTCCGCGAAGGGGAAGGTCTCTCCCAGCGGCTCGGGGCGCCGTGTGGGCTCAGTCCCTCACAGCCCCGCTGTGCCCCGTGGGAAGGCAGCGGTGGGCTTGGAAACTCTCTAATGTCACCTGCTTGTTTGTGTTTTCTTGTCTCCTTGTGAGGAGACGAGAAAGAGATTCTCTCTGAGACAACCCACTACAGCTTCTTTACCTGCACACCATTTCTGATATATATGGATATATTTACTTTTTTTGGTTTTACTTGTAATACACTCTCCCCACTTGTCACAGCCGGCTGCAGCCCATACCGTGCAGGGAGGTTTTAAAGGTGAGATTTAAGGATGATGAGTGACTTGATAGCTTGAAGCAGATAGGGAGTACAAGATTCCAGGGACATGAAACAAGCCAAATAAAAAGAGAATTTTATCTGTGGATAGGGGAGAGGAGCAGGCCAAGGCCAGAACAGCTGCCAGGAGCTGAGTGGAGTTTGCAGAGAGTTTTGGAGGAGGGAAGGAAAAGTGTGCAGTTGTGCAGCCAGAGAAGCTGAGGCTGGGTAAAACATATTCCCATTTCGTACAATCACAGAATATACTGAGCTGGAATTGACCCATCAGGATCACTGATTTCCTAGGGGTACTGTGAAGAGATTTAAAATTTGGGATCTTTTTTTGGGCTGAGGAAAGCATTGCAAGGAGACACATAAAGATTTCAGCAAAGATAAAATCCAAGCAGAGACTTCGCATTGCTAGGAGCTTGCTATCATCCATGTTGAGAGGTGGGTAGGTAGATCCATAAACCTGGAAAAAACACTAAAAGGGAAGAAAACACCTTATTTGTTCGTTTGTTTTTAGTATCTGAGCTTGGATCAACACTAGAAAATGCTGGTGCAACCAGCATGGAAGTGCTAGCATAGCTTTACAGCTATTTTGGTAGAGATTGTTCAGTCTTGGCTGTCCTTGCTGATGCAATAGGTTTTCCAAATGCCAGGTTGCAAGAGCAGAAGATGACATGCATTGCATGTGGGTATCACAGCATTCACCACAACATTATTTGGAGTGCTTTCATGGTCTTGGCAGTAATCATAAGGAGCTGTGGGGAGCGATGATCGCATTCCTGCCAGCCTCTCCATGATCATCTCTTTTTAATTTGATTTTTTTAAACCTTGAATTCCCTCTGGTTGTTCTCGGGCTGCTTTCTTTGTGTCAAGTTTCATCTCATCATTGGAAATGCAAATGCAGAATAGTAGGGCACAACCTCCTCAGTGTTTAGGAAGAGGCCAACTGATTGTTCTGCAGTTGTGAGTGACCAGCACAGCAGCTGGCAGAACAGCAGCACGAATACCAGGGAAATGCAAACAGTGAACAAGACGGACACCTCCTGCCAGGAGTTACTGACCAGCAACACATGGTGCAACAAATGTTAAGTTGTGGCATCAGATGTCAAGGGGGAGCAGCAGAATGTTCAAATGTGATCTTACTCAAGTTGCGGATGACGCTCATCAGTTCTCATGTGCTGAAATGAGAAAACTCAGTTACTATAGTGCTGGAGTAAGTGGGTTTCTTGGAGCATTCAGGATCACTATGTTAGGTACAGTCAAAAGCTGCCACAGCTCAGAGGGGGCAAAACAACCTCTAGGAAAATAGGGAACGTAAAGTTTTATGCCACTTGCATTTAAAAAAAAGCCAGTAGTCAAATTGTCTCTGAGGAAAAAAATTCCCGAAGAAGATGGCCAGGTTTATTCTTGGGGTAGAATAAAGGATGCATTTAAAAATTAAATGTACATGTTGTTCCACGGTGAATGAAAAGCATAATATTGAAGAAATAGTGTTCAGTGTTCTGATTTGAGGATCTAGGGACTGATAGGCTAAAAAACCTTGCTGAAGTCAAGTAGGATAAGGATTAAAAGGGAAGTGTATAATCAGAGAAATGGCTAAGGTGTTAAGCACAGAGAGAAGGACATTCTTGGCTTGAAATCAGCTGAAGAAATCAAAAGTGATTCTGAGCCAGCAGCTGAAAACAGAAGTCAGTTTCCTGTGGACCACTGCAGAGAATGAGTTGGACACTCTTGGTCCACCTTACGTTGATCAGAATAGTTTTTATTTTTAAGAGTGTACAAGTGTTCAGTAGGGCACAGGACTGCTTGAAGCATGATGGAGCCTGATATTCAGTGGGATGTTCTTCATGGAACAACTTTATTCTACCCGGCATGATTTTGCTTTGACAGAGAAATCCAAAAGAAACTCCAAACAGTTAGGCAGGGGATCCCAGTCCAAGCTGAAACATCCAGGAGAGAGGTGAGAGGTTTCCCAGCTGTGCCAGTGATTTGATGATGTACGGTGAGTGATAATCAGTGAACTTTGCTTCCTCTTCTGTAAAGTCACAACTGGAATGGTGTTTATTCTCCTTGACCTGCATTACTCAGTTCTGCTTTCATGTAATAATGCTCCCATCACCTTCCTTTCCCAGAACAACTTATTTTCATGGTTTTAAGGACTATCTATTCATAAACCTCTTTAGAAAATATGGGCACAATTTTTCTTCAGAAAGAGGTTTCTTCTGATTTTTACTCCCTTCTCCCAAATCCATTTAATCTATCTGCTAACACAGAGGACCTTTTCCTTTAGCTCCTTTAATGTTTGCTTCTGCTATAGTGGCTTGTTATTTCTTTTGCTAGAGCTTTAGAAATCACTAGAGGAATCTTAGTAATGTATTCGTTTTGAGGTAGTTTTATCTTCAGAACTGGTACATGGAAAATCTCTCCTTCACCTCAGTGGCTTTGGATCTGGTGTTAAGTGCTAATATAATTTCAGTTCTAATCTTGTTGTTTGGGGCCCAGTGTGCAGCTCCTGACTCTGCTGAGATTTTCAGCATAGGTTTACTGAGAGCAGAATCAGCCCCTGCTTCCTGAGAGACAGCCTATAAAAATACAAAAGAAATAAGCACAAGGTTCTCTTGAACAAGTGAGTCTTCAATTTTATTTTATTTGATTCTGAGTCTCACTGGATTTTTTTTATCCACAAGGTACTTTGACCCCCCGTCCCAAGCCTTATCCTAACAGGATGAGCTGGAGTTTCAGCTACCCAGGCCTACTGGAAATTTGGCCCAGCAGTTATTTGGCAGTGGCCTTCGTGAGCAGCAAAGCCAGCTTTCCAGTGCAATGCCCACAGTCAGAGATTTGCAGATTTAAGTCCAAATTCTGCTTGTATTTGCAAGCCCAGAATGCCGCTGACTTCAAGGGGTTTGTAAGATTTTAGCCAAGAGCAGAAATTGGCCCAGGATTTTTTCAGACTCCCTCATGCTTCTGTTTATATGATATTACCATCAAGCTCTATTAACATGCTCCATGATGCATTTTACTTTTAAATTACATAAAGGATATTTAATGTGCTGATGCTACATAGTTTGTAAGAAAGATGCACATATGGAAATGAAAAAAAAACATCAATTACCATCAGGATTTCCAGCTTTCAGCATTCATTTTCCAAAACAACCCAGGGACTATTTCTCATTAAAAAAAAAAAAAATAAAAAAGAAAGAAGCAGAAATGAAAATCTAATTTCTTGGCATTTATGTATGGCATTCTGGAGCCTTACTCAAGTCTGTTGTGAAAATGGTTGGAATAAAAAAGCCTCATATTGTTCAAAACTTTAATACTCTGCTTTTTTTTTCCTTATACTGGTTTTCCAATCAGATACGGCTCCATCCCTAAAAATAACGAAATGTTTTTCTGCCTCTCAGAGGACGGGAGGAAAAAATAATCTGCTGAAAACCGAGTGATCACCAAGGATAATAGGTAAAAACACAGGCAGAAGTTGAGAAGTGATGGATGAAACCCCTGAAAACAGCCAAGTGAGGTGCCAGGCTCCAGACAGTGACCAGGGCTGCCCGGGCCGCGCCGCTCCGGTCCCGCGGCCGCCGCGCTCCTCGGCCTCCTTCCAGACCAAGAGGATTGTGTTGCCAACGTGCTTGCAAGCCTGGGAGCTTCCTTCTAGACAGCCTTGTTTAGAAATCTGGGCTGGGGCCTTTCCAAGCCCTAACGACTCCCTGCTTTAAGCTTTTAATATCCATGTTAAATAGCTCATTGAGCATTCAGGGGCGCAGTGTGCCATTGTGGGCTGATGAGTAACTTTAGGCAAAGAAGTTATTTTGTACCTCTGTGTTTTTTCTTCTCCCGCATCTGCTTTGTCTGTGTAAAGTCTTTCAGGGCAGCAGTGGCTCACGCTGTGCGGGTCTGGCCATCAACAGTAGCTCCAGTCTCACTGGGAGCCTCTCTGTGCTCCCCAGTCCTGCCCCTAACGCAGCCCTCTGAACACGTCCATGCTTTGTATATGCTACAGGGTTTGAGTATTAATTACTATTAATTACTATTTTAAACCTGGACTCCTAAATTCTGTAACATTAGAGTAGCCATATGCCATATGCATAAACCCTTTCACAAATGGGTCACTGCACAGAAAGCCCAGAAGCTGTCAACTGCTCTGGCGACCAGCTGCTAAATTGTGAGGACACAGGGACCAGAGATGCTCTAACAGGATAGCTTCGGTTCACTGAAAAGTCCCCATGACCTCAGGAAAGCTGGCCCTACCTGTTTCTGCTCTAGTCCTTGAAATTTAAGGGGAGAAAAGATCCCATTGTCAGGGCAGCGCTGCTCGGTGGTCCTTTAATAGCAGCACTCCTTCAGAGACCTTAAAATCCAGCAGAATTTAATGCATCCCTGAGGGTACTCTGAGCCAATTTTTGCTTTTGCAACTTTTTGTTGTCTCCACTGCATGTAGGAGAGCTCTTAGCTCGTATTGTGTCACTGGATTCTTGGATTTAGAGAGTTGTTCTGTGTGAATAAACTCAGTGCCTTGCTACATCCTGGTGTCTAGAAAGCAAACAAAGCGCCTGAAGCACCTGTCAAGAATCTAGATACAAATGTCCCAAATGACAAAAATGTCTGTTCAGCCGTCTTCCCACCTGCTTGGGAATGCCAGGAGCACCAGACTACTACGGGTTTGGCACTCTTGTTTGTTCTGTCCGTGTCCATCTAACCTTGCTAGCTCAGATAGGCTATTTGTCAATGCCAGAGAAATCTGCTGCAACAACAGAGGGAGTATCTGGTGTCAGTATTCCCCAGCTCCTTGAGGGAGCTACCTCATTAGAGAAGCTAAAACATCGCTTTGATTGCTTAGAAGCAAACCATTTGTTTTTCAAAACTCTCCAAGCAGTTACTCACTTCTTGTAAAATTATAATGCCTGAAGTCTTTTTCTAAAGCAGGCTTGGATACTTGAATGGCTGGAAATTTGCAGGGCGTAAAAAGTTTTACAGCAAAGCAGATCTGATCAGTGTTTCCTTAAATTAGACAATTATTCTTCCCTGTCAAAATGTCATTAGATTTTGATAGATTTAAAAAAAATAAAATGTTCTACTGGAGAAAGTTATAAAACAGGACATTTCTATGGCTTCTCAAATCCTCAAAATGTATTTGAGATTTTATATGCTTTCTTCAGAAAATTCGAAGCTGAGGCTTTTAATGTAACTACAGCATATATTTTTGTCCCACAATATCCGAGTATTGTATCATAATTAGCTTTGATCTCTCTCATTAACTTTGGCAGAGGACATCAAGCTGAGATGGGGTTACTGTCGTCCTGGTATTTTCCCTCAGAAAAGAAGCCTTTTGGAAGATTGATAGCTGAGGCTCCCTTTGGGTAGTACCTTTCATTCAAGGATTCTAAAGCAATCACAGAAATTCCCAAGTGTTCCTAGCCAGAAATTGGGCACGGCCTTCCTGCTTTTCTGCAGTATACTTTGCTCATTGTATCACATCAGGAGGGACAGAGTCTATCCATCCCTCTCCTCTGTGCTGGCAGCTCCCCAGGGAATTGCCAGTGAACACAGATTACAGGCCATGCTCCTTGCACTCTGCATAGGGAGAAGAAAGGTGCAGAGAGGGAGAGGTGTCGTGTTCCTGTTCTCCTCTAACAGATGGAAATCCCTTGGGTAGAATCACATTTGAACAGCTCCTGCACAGCTGTAGCCTATGTGAGCACCACAGTGCCAGAATCAGAGCAGAGGCCTGTCCATCCTCATTCCTACCCTATCCCTGATACATTTTATAAAAGCAGATCTGGTCCAGCTGATATACTGTTTAATTGAATTTAGTATGAGCAAACTCTGATGCCTGATTCCCTATACTGTCTTTTCATGTCTTGTGCACTGCCCAGGAGATATTAAAAAGCAGTACTAGCAACTCACCTGAGTTACACACAGGAAATGCCCAGTGGACTTCCTGAGAAAAACTAGACACAGAACAAGATTAAGGATTTGGATCATTGACAGGTCTACAGTTGAAGAGCAATAAATCACACCTCTCTCCCAGCTTGCTTCTCTCTGCTTCCTCCTTACTGTTCTACTTCTCCTCTTCTAAATGAAAGGGGACATCTTACAGGCTTGCAAAATCTTCCCTCCCGTGGGAAATTGCTAATTATCAGAGTCACCACAATAAAGAACAAGTTCTGCAGAAAGAGAGCAGCATGCCACGGTACAGCACTGCAGTTTTTTGGGTTTTTTCCTTTTTACTTAAAAAACTCCTAGAATACAGTCACACCTCCTAGAATATAGTGTCCTGCATGTGAAGATATAGTGGGTTTCTATGCAGTTCAGCCAGGAAAATGTTGAAGTGTGTAAGAAACGTAAGGGCTTCATAAATACTGTCTTGTAAAATCTGCTTTATACTCTGCTTTGTTCTTTTATCTAGCATTCTCTAGAATGTGCTTGAGAATATTTATTTTCCTTAATTTCTTTTCCTTAACTGAGGCAAAATATTTACACACCCCACACCAAGCTCACAAAGAACAGTGCTTAGTACTGCTGCTGTTCATTTGCTGGCATACCTAATTATACAGTTGAAAATATCAACATTAAGTTATGTCTGCATGGCAGGCATTGATGTGGCTGTTATGTAACACAGGTGTGCTCAACCCACCTTCAACCAGCAGCCGTGTGGGCTGCAAAGCCAATCAGAATAATATTCACTGAGTCACTGGCCCCTACTAAACTCTGGCTTTAACAACTTGGATGCTAGTGGTAATCAGGCCAGCTCGTGAAGCCCTTGTCCAGTGTGTACCTACACAGCAGTGATCCCAGCTCTCCAGATGAGCACTGGTGGGCCTGGCCACTGAAGGATATGGTTCATCACCCCCCTCTGTCTGCATCTTCCTCTCTGTGAGACGTTTCCACCTCTCTGGTAGGGACTGGAGAAGGGAATGGTGACCTAGTTCATAATGCAGCTGGCCTGGCTCACAGCTTAAAGCAGAGATGGAGATGCACTGGGGCTAAAATTCTGGATTAGGAACTGTGGTACAGACACACAACTTTTTGTGCTATTTTATGCTACAGTAGTGTCTGCAGAAAGTACCATGAGAATCACTGATCACATACAAAACTACTGCTAACTGTGCTGGAGCTGGGCTGCCAGAGCCCATACTACCAGAAGAGAGGAATTGGAAGAAACAAACCATACACCAGAAAGCTTTCTACTAACAAAACATCCCAGTGTAGTTCAAAATCAATATTAAGTCTTGAGTAAATCAGAGAAAGCAGATCAATAAGTAAAACAGGGGAAATAATAAACATTAAAGACATATGTATTAGTCCGTACCTAACAAAAAGTTACTTCTCTGGGATGTTTTTCTGAGTGCTACAACAGATCTTCTGTATGATTTTGGGCAAAAGGCATAATTTCTCTCTGTTAGATAGTACTTCCCTACCTTCTAATCCCTCATGCTGTGAGTTGCTGAGTGTCAAAGAGTGTTCATTATGTAGGATTATGCCAGGTCCTGAAGAAGGGAGAGGACCCGCAGAAGGCAGATAAAAATGGGATGAGTTTAGCTGTCCTTGAAGTCATCAGGAGCTGAGGGCATGGCAGATGCTCAGGTATTCTCAGGCTCAGGCTCTTGCTAAGGAAGCATTTCTCTAACCAGCACCCAGGGAGCAGATCTAGCATAGAGGCAAGTATTGACACTCACAATACTCAGGGGACAACTTGAATAATTGCCAAAAACCATGATTTGATTTCTCATTGACACCACTTGTAGAAAATATTTCAGTGGAGTCAGGACTGATTCTTCCCCTGAAGAATGAGCTCCTGGTAAGGTCTTGAGAAATGTCTGAGTAAATGTCTGGAGGAGGACAAGGGTGGGTGTAGCAGGTGACTGGGCATGTTACCCCTTATGGTGTTACATATATTAAATGGAGTAAGACACAATAGGAAACACTGTAGAGTGACAGCATTTGGGAAGACATCAGTACTTGGAATTCATCTGATGGATCAATCAAGTGATATTTTTTATGCCTGGGTTTTAAACCCTTCAAAATGATTTCCACCTCTTAGCAGTGCAATAAATATGAGCAGTTGAAAACAAACCTCATTGACCATTTCTGTGCAGAGATCAGAGTCTTCTGCCTACAGCTCAGTTCCCTTCCTTGTCTGTTACCTTTACTGCTGTATGTACAGCAGAGAATTAACACTTCAGCTTTGCAGCTTTCTTTGTCATGCCCAGGTAATCAAAAGAATGCCACTGCACCTGGTAGAACTATAAAAATGTCCTTCTAAAAATCTCCACAGCATTTAATATTTTATTCATCGCTGTGTTGTTGTGTTTTGCCTGCAGCCAAACAACCTCATGGAAGTGAGACACTACCAGTGAAGGCTAACAAACATTTTCCCTTCAGCCTCTTATGTTAGCACCGTGCCTTTTTTGTCCTTCCGTTTTGAATCCTTGTTTTTAACAATCCTTCTATTTTCAAGCAAGAGAAAAAAAAAAAAAAAGAAACCAAAAACCCCCCAACATCTATTGCTGCAAGCAGGAAACTAAAACAGGCAGTGTTGAAGCTTTCATTCCTTTTCCATATGTGGAAAAGACTGTATGAAAACTTCATTTCCCAGGGAAATATAGTCGACATTTTCATCCTGTAATGCCTGAATAATTGCCCTGCATACAACACTATCTCCTGTTAGTGACTGAGGAACTAGAAGAAAAAATAAAACAAAGTTTAACATATACAAAATAACATTGATAGCTTTATTAGAGAAGGTGTAGGAGGCCAAACCACACAAGCACAGACACAGCTATTAATGGAAAATTAGAAAGTTGTCAACACAAGCTGTTCAGAAATAATTTCAGGCCTCCCAAAGCCATGTGATTGGCTTGCAGACTTTCAGTCTTCAAAATACAGGTTCAGTGTGTTCTTATTTGTCTTCACTTTCTGATATGCTGGGGGAATCACACAAAACCAGCTCAATTTTACAAATGTGGAGGCTGAAAACTTTTTACTTAGTAGAGATTCTTGAGTGCTACCACGACTTCAGAATCTAGAGATTTCAGAAAATCATCACCAAGGCCACATGGCCAGCAGTTACGTGCAACATTAGTCTATTTTTCTAGCAAAAACCATCGTGTTCCACACATGCAGCTCCCTGTGGGCATGCTATGTTTTTTCCATTCAGCAACCTCATATCAGAGAAAAAGGGCTCTGTCTAAGATTTGCAGACATCTTGTTGCACAAAGGGAAGCAAAAGCAAGTTGGGACATCATGAAATTCCCATTATGTTCTGTATGCTCAGATTGCCCATAAGTGCATATGCAGTATGTGTGACTCACCCCCAGATCCTGGATTTGAGTATAGGAGCCCCAGGTGGAGAGTGTGCCAACAGTGCAGTAAGCAACATGACTAACATCTATCATATGTGTTTGGTTTTCTCACCCTTTTTTTCAAGGGAAGGCCCACATGTCTTGGCAGGTACTATTAGAGCTCTCTTTGCATCCAAGAACACAAGCTCTAGGAATTGCATCTCACACAGGAAGCAGGAGGTGGTGATGTTTGCGATGGCCATGAGCCCCTGAGGGAGCTCATTATTTCCTTTGGGATGTTGTCCCCTGCCCAGACAAGCTGCATTCTCATTTTGCAGAATCCTATTTACCTGAGGGATGCGAGGTGTTTAGTCTGAAGGTCTGGAGGATGGGCTCTGCCAAGTCCAGCCCTTTGACCATCTTGCCACGATGTCCAAAATCTACAATGAGAAAAAAGGAAATTAGTCTCCTCTCCCTTTTTTTTTTTTTAAATTTTTCTTTCGTTGTAAATTCAGAATGGTATTCAGTCCAAGGATGTGGAGGAGCTGTGTGAAAGTGAAGAGGTGAAACGAATATGTCAAACCCAAACCAAATCAGTGGCACAATCCCCCATGGGCTGAAAGTGCAGAATTGGAGTGCACCATCCCACTGTGACTTTCATCCAACCCATTGATACAGTTTTTAAAAAGCCTCAGCAAAAGCAATCTACACTTTCCCAAGCAGTTTGACTTATCTGAACACTGAGACATTGTGCTGAAGGGAAAAGCAAAACCCTCATTCTAGATGGAAAGGAAAAAATCACGCATTTAGTTTCAGTAAGTACATTCAGTGTCAGCACCAGTGCTGCCAATTCTGGCCATTAGGTCTTATAATATTTCCTGTTTTTCTGAAAACAAGAATTATGTGTAGCTCATGATAAACGAATACCCTGAATTTCTAGTCTTAATGGTTGCAAATCAGGGCTTGAGGACCTGAAATGGGTGTGCCTCACAGCCTTAGAAAACCCAAAGGCAAATTGAAAATATGCATTTTCTTGCTTTTAATCAACCTTGTGATTTTAAGTCATGCATGACTTTTCTAGGAGGCCTGACTCACAGCTTTTAAATGTTCATGTGGGGCTGCAGTGCCCCACAAAGAATGAAATGCAGCTATAAGAGCTGTACCCAGGTGACGGGTATGGAGCAACCACGCAGATACATAACATCTGTATTTCTTAGCAATTTTTGTTTCATGTTGGCAAACATGAGGAGCCTGACGTTCTGGTGCTTTAAGGGAAGAGAGAAAGCTGAGGAAGAGCAAGGCAAGGAGAAGAAGGATTCCTGCCTAACTCAAAAAAAATAGGTGAAAGTTCATCTTGAGAAAAAAAATAAACTAAATCTAAGTGCTACCGCTGTTTTAATGAAGGGTTGGGAAGGCAGAGGGAAGGCATGTGTTTATATCACAGAGCTGGTAATAAGGGATTCTTCTTCTCACCCTGCTTCTGCCACTGACTCATCCAACAGGGTTAGGCCTATGTCAGTTCTCACTTCAGAGCAGATTGGACTTAACCATAGACCCAGCTGCTGTCACAATTACTTGTGTTGAGTAACACTTTCTTCCCTGGTGACAACAGTTGTGATGGGAGAAACTCACAGTTCACAGGAGGTGAATGATGAAGCCCCATTGTAGTTACAGAAAAGAAGCATCTGCAGCACAGAGGGCTCTAAGGCTTGATTAGCTCTATGCTTAAAGCATCTCTTAATTGGTTCAGCCATATGTAGATATCAGGATCTGCTCCTCTCCAGGCTTTTCTTTAGGAGCAAACAATCGGAAGCTCTGCGAGCTGAGGTTTGCTCAGCTGCAAGCCCACCCACTCATCTGAGTAGCTGGCAGAGTGAGGAAGGATCACCTTGCCCCTCTTCCATGCTCAACTGAGTCAGCAACAGAAAGGATGAAGGTCACAATATATTCATGGAGATGCTTCTAAAAATCATGGTACTTAAGCCTAAGATGCTGTGCTCCAGGACTGAGCTGAGTTTGGAGCCCAGTATAAGTCTCCTTTGTAGAATTTCTGCCAGCCTTGAGTGCATGCAGCATACCAACACCCAAACTTGTTACTGATCACTGACAGCACAAGAGCACAACTCAGGAAACCCTTCCAGGGAGGTTTTCTTCATGTCAAACAAATGTTTGGTTGAAAAATAAAGTTCTAACAAGCAGCCAGTTTCATGGATCCCCACTCATCATTTGTTCAGGAATTATTTGGTTAATAGTGATTAGTATTATCAACATTTATGTATACATATATAATTCAGAGGTGCCAATGAATATGATATATCTGCTTCTGTCAATGCTGGCACCCTGCCATGCCTCATTCTCCCTTCGTAGAGTGGCTGCAGATTTGTTAATAAGCACTAGATTAAAAACTAAATCTCATAGAAACTACATCGGTTGTAATTGTATTATTGTGGCCATATTGCTTAAATATCAAAGTGAGGTTTTCTATGGATTGCTCCTCAGATTTCAAATAAACCATGTGTGTAGTGAATTTAGGCCAATGCCTCATTTGTGCTCTTATGGAGGCCTGCACATTTTTACTTTTGATTTGAAGGGTTTCACTTCTCCCTTTGCTCTTTTCTCAAAGAAAACATTGCCTTGCTACAGTTTCCAACTCTTACATTATCTGTTTCACCTTTACTGTTATTAGTCAGGTACACAAAAATCAGACTGAACAGCTAAAAATTGTGCAGTATTAAATGCACACTTCAGGACTTAGAGCTGCTGTAAACCCCTCACCTTTACACTTACTGGCTCAAGAACTTCACGTTCCCCTTTTATTACACACCCGTAACTTACAGCAATATAAAAGCACATCATTGTTTTCCCTGATAATTTTGCCACCCTGCTATTTTATGAGCCAGTTGGTTGGTCTGCAAGTACATGCACCAGGTACTGTATCTTGATGAAGGAATTGGATTATTGCCAAATAAAACAGTCAGACGATTATTATGGCTAATATGCTAGAAATGTTTGCAATGGGTTTTTAAATAATCCTCTACGTTTATATTGCACTATTCATCCTGAAGAGATCCAAGGTGCTGTGGAAGGCTGATAATGGGTCTTTTTGCTCATTGCTAGAACGTGGCTGCTGCTAAGCTGGAGAAATAGTGACCATCCTGCACAAACAGCATTAGCGAGCGCAGCAGGTAATGAAGCAAACAATAATACTGCCATTTGGAATTGCAAGGTAATTGCTTGATTTGGAATTTGATGAGGACATAAGAGCTGATATGCTGCTGCCTGTAAAAATATGCTCCAAAGTATTTTGTGGTCATTTCATCACTTGTGAGTAACGATGGCACTTCCACAAGCATTAGGCTCCCTGTGACCACGCTCGGCACAATATTTCCAACTGAGCTCAGGGACAAGGCTGTGACTTGGAGAGTTCATGAGTTTCTCTAAAATATTTCCTAAGCAGTCCAGTGACTTGTGAAGCCCAGCTCTCTTTGGCTCAGGCCCTGAGCACACACAGCTTTACTCACTGCAGCCCAAACATGTGATATGTGTGGGAAGGTGGATGACAGGCAGCCTTCAGCCAGGGATGTGTAGGTGCTTTGCTGATGTCTGACTTGTAATGCAGATAATAACACTTTATTTAACAAGAGAGCAAATCTTTCCTAAGTGTAGTAGGAGGGTAGGTAGCATTCTACTGGACTTTGAGAGATGAGGCATCCTTAGTGTGTTCCCACAGGCTGCTCTGATTTCTGCTTTGGGGCTGGCTCTGCCACATATACTTGCAGGGTAAAATCAGAGCTGAAAATAGGGAAGGTGAGAAATTCTTCTATTATGTCACTTTAAAAAATTCACTGTGTTGCTACATGTAGTTAAGAGAGAACTTAGTTATCACCTGAAATAGCAGATTGTTCCTAACAGACTGCCCATATCATGCAGCCTGTAAAACCTATCATTACATGAATGTACCACAAGGGAAGACAACTGGTTAGACCTTCCCTTGAAAAATTATTGCCAAAGGCAGATGGGAAATAGCAAACCAGCATATATCAAAGCTGAAATCTCACATACAGGGAAGATAAAGGAAAAACTTACTGTAAAACTAGTGCTTTATGTCCAAATTAGATACAATGCCAAATTCTTTGCAAATTAAAGGTTTCCTGGAGCTTACAGCTGAATGCCATTTTTGAAGCCAGGAGCCTAAATCAGACAAGTGATTCTTGAGACTTGACACTGAGGGTAAGAAAGGTTCATCCCTCACAATGGGATAAGAACTGAATCCAAAGCCTATGCCATGAATTTGCTCCAGTGTGCACTGATGTCCCAGAATATGTTTATCCTAAAGCCCATCTTTGCCCCTCACTCTCAGTACTGGGAACTGAGACACTCACACTGCAGTGCTGTTTTCTCTCTGGCTCCCATGCATCAAGCACTGTAAGTCAAACAGTTTCAGATGGTGCTTGGGTTTTGTGCTTAGCTGAAATTATTAAGTAAATCATGTACCAGGGTGCTCAGGGATTTATCAGTAGGATTCCCATTAATATGGTCAGATATACATGGCTAAATTCTTGGCACTAAAATTTCCCTGCACAGTATTGCCTTAATAATCTTTTTAACTTCAACAGATGCTTCTGTCTATGCAGAGATGCTACAGACAAACTGAAAGTAAACTTTCCCAGATTTTAATCACTCAAATGTCAATATTCTCTTTCTTCAGGCTCCTCAAGCAAGAAGAAACCCTGTGATGACAAAAGGACAATTTGCCAAATTAAAAGCACTGTAATTATTGAAAACAACTGTTATCATTTAGTTCTCTGGAGGCTGATAGCTCAACTGCTCTCTAGAAATAAATTTCTACAAATTCCTTAGGAGTCAACACTGATGCAATCACTTATTCAAACTAAAAAGGCTGTGCTGACTCAGCATTCTTCTTCATCTGGTTATGTCAGAAGGTATCAAAATACAAAACTTTAATAAAGGGGGAGATGGAGACTAGAGACATCAGCATTAGTTCGTGTAGTGTCAAGGATGACAGAATGTTTTGTCACCATACCCTAACTCAAACAAGTACAGGGATGTATAGAAGCACAGTCATAAAGACACCAGCAGTGAAGGTGCTCAGCTTTAATGGTGAAATTCTTATCTATCATTTGTGTTGTTTAACCACTGGACCCCCTGTAAAACTCATCAGCAGTACAGAACAAACTTTGGCTGAGTATCAAACAGGTGCCACAGGGTAGAAAGAAGGTTTACAACATTTCTGCACCAACACCCAGGTAGCTCCAGAGCCAGTGCAAGAGCCCGGGGGGAATGCTCTGGGAGAAGAACCACAGCAGTTGTTGTGAGGCATGTGTGAATCAGAGCACCTGGAGTGTTACGTTTCTGCAAAACCATTAAAAGGAATAAAATTATAAAACTGTGAGGGTTCATCTAGCTAGCAGAGCCTGTCTTAGCTCATTTATGAGCTACACACAGAAAGTAATAACTGAAATTCTCTGTATTACCAAAGAGGCAGACTGGATGCTCCAATTCCAGCAGGCGTACATTTTTCAGAAGGAAGGAACCTACTCTGACCTTTTTGCGTACAATTGCAACCTCCCTTTTGCAAATACAAAGCAGAGACAAAGCATCACCAAGTCATGACTACAACACCTACCTGGGGAAACAACTATGTGGGCTGTAGGGCAACCAGCCTAGAGCACAGACCCTTTATATGTCTGGCAGCTAAGAAATAAATATTGTACTTTTGCTTGTCAACCGTTTGCATTTGATCTGGACTCAGTGAGAGCAGCTTCCTGCAGCTTGGAAGTAACATTTTTACTGAGTCACTTTTCACATCATGACACAATCTTCAGTGTGCTATCGGGGTTGTAAACATTTGTCCCAGCATTCTTACCTTGCTAATATCACCAGGAATTAGGCAGTGTGTTTGCTAAAACTGATCCCCATTCAGGAGTGTGAGCTTCTGGGCCAGACTTTGTTACCCAGCCCTGCTTCCTCAGAAGTGCTCAGGACCCTCTAGAATTGAGACAGAAGCTGCTCAGGCTGGATCCTGCAGCTGCATTCTGCCTCCCTCCATGCGGGAGGATGCCCCATCAGCCAGCCTGCCACAGGTGCCCGTGGGGCTGCAGGGCAGGGCTGTGAATCCACAGAAAGGGGACAGGACAGCCTGGACGTTTTAGGATGAAAACAATGTCTCAAAGAGAAACAACAGCTAGAGGTTCCCAGTGCTCCTGAAACTCCTCCTGATTTCACATGAGGCCGTGGCTAATGGAGACAGCATTGTTTGGCAAGGAATGGCATCAATAAACTCCCAGACATTTTCTTTGTTGGGTATCCAGCTGGACACCACGAACAGAAAACCTGCAAGTGTGTTGTGTTTTTACCTTCCAGGGGAGATTAGTTTCCATTCGATTACAAGTTAATTAACAATAAATGTAGTTTATTGTTATTGCAGTTGTTTCCAATCTGCCAAACATTACATACTAGAAAAACCATTTCTTTATTTCAAAATGAGATTTCTACCCTTTTATGAAATCTATAATTCTAAACTATTTTGGAGAGCTACACAACAAATTAATTTAGTACACTAAACACTAAAGAATCTGACCATGACTGAACAGAAATCCACTCACAAAGTGACTATCCAGAAAAAGTGATTAGCAAATAACAAAGGACAGAATACAAAAGAAATGCTGTTCTACACCAGTTTCCAATTTCTACAAAATTAACTTCTATCTAAGTGGTTAAAAAGGAAGAATGTTTTCAGGAGCAAGTACCTTGGATCAAAGATCAGTGCACAAGAAAACAAATTGCCTCAGAGTGTGATAACATAGTTTAATGGAATAATTTTACAGCTAGCAAGCCATATTGTGAAAGAAAAGTGATTTGAAAAGATGAACTTGATAAAACTGCCTTTCAGGTTGCCTCACAGCACTCAATCTTAGGTGACTGAACCAAAACACATGTCCAAAGAATTACAAGCTCTACGTCGTTGGCACCTCTAAGGCAGATCTAGCTGCTATCTACAATGCCATGTGGGAGAAAAATGGGATTCCAGACATATACACACATACATATAAAAGCCAAACCCAGCCTCTCACTCATAACATGCTACATTAGGCTGTGTACTAAACCAGCACCCAGGCCTGGCTGAGATTAAGGCCCCGGTGTGTCAACTGCTGCATAAATAAACAGCTCCACTGACTTCCAACAAAGGATGGAAAACAAATATTAGGGCTCTGACTCACACACAGATGGCAAATGACTGGAGTGATGCACCTTTGAGTCAGCTCTTACCTGCTTCAGCTCCACTGAGCTCGTGGCTGCAGAATTATCATCATCACAGTCCAGCCCAGCTGAGGCACCCCATACAGAACCCTCTTGCCCCAACAAACCTCCTTGGGAAGGCTGGTAAATACAGGCAAGAGGCACAGACCTGAATGCAAGTCTCAAATTTCCTCTGTTTTACAAGTGGGGAACTGCATCATAGAGACAGCGATGGGTTTCTCGAGGACACGCAGGCATAACTAGAAAGTGAACTCCTATTGCAAGAGTCAGCAAATCTTTTGGAGAAGCCCTTCCAATAGATGGGGGAACCAAAACTCAGCAGGTTGAAGGGGTCTGCCCCACCACAGCAACACCAAGTTTTACATTGGATATAATGATTCCAGATTTTGTGATTTGCCACCTTTTGTAGCAAATATGGGCCCCTGCTGATACACCCAGCAAACGACTTAGTTGTGCTCAAGTGAGACAACAACTCTCAATCCCCTGAAGAGAGTCAGAAAAATTAACTCCCTCTGGAACTGCAGTGGCCATTTATTAGCTCAGGAATATAAAGGAGAGACAAGTAAAGTAAACTAATTACGTTTCATGGGGGCTTTTTGGATCTGGGTTCTGAGTTACGAAATAGATTGGGAATGGCTGTTTATTGTCAAGCCTCCAAAAGGAGATTGAGGGCAAAGGAGAAACAAGGATGTTGCTATTATTTACGTTGCTTGAGCACTGGCCATTGGAAATGCGTTTCTCATTGAGTGATTAACAGTTATCCAGCACAAAGAGCAAATAAAAACCTTGTCTAATTCAGTCAGTCCCATTCTCTCTGCCCTCACTGCATTAAATCATGTGCAATTAGCTGATTTATTTACTGCTGTTTCTTAATATCATTACTCTACTGTGATGCCATGTTTCAAAATCAGGAATAATTAAGAAAACATAAGAGATTTTTAACTAAAGTTCTTTGCTCTTGAAAATCGATAACTTTAGGCTTCATGTAGCTCCCTGTGGATAGATTCACATCCCTGCACAGGGATGAAGTTACCAAAATCAATACAGCTTTGCAGAGGCACAGGGGGTCAGTCTGTGCAGAGCTCCTCTGACTTCATGAGCAAAGCACTCGCTGCTGGGTCCAAGCTTCCATCTGCATTTGGGTTTAAAAAGGTTTCTCAGCTCCAGAATACACTCTGAAAGCCCTTGATTAAGTCATTATGATGCATAATTCCCTGGCATGCCAAGAATCTAGTCCCAAATTGATACAAAGGCAAGTCGGCTGAGGATGAGTGGGTATTCTGGGGTTTTATTGTGAAAACTCAGAATTACATGCACTGAACTGCTGGTATGGAGTTTGCTTGCTCTTGCTACCGATAGCCATTAAAATGCCTCACAGATTAAAGGCAGTCACCCTCACGTTGCCTAAAGAAAGGCTGTCACAGTCCCACTGGTGCAGTTGGTGAGGCCAGGGGCTTTGTGCTGGCTCCGTGAGCTGGGGCAGAAAACTCCTCCAGCCTTGGACGGGTGAATTCCCACCACAGAACAACTCCCACTCCCAGCTGGAGCATTTTGGTGTTGCTTTATTGCCCATAACAGCTGGCAAAAGTTGGGGCTATTTGGAAGGGTCTAAAACAATTCAGCTTTCTTAAAGACAGAGCATTTTAGGGCCTGAGCAGGCCCTGGGATCAGTATCACTGCTCAGATGCTTACAGGCTGAATTCCCTCGATGACCCCAGGCTCTGCACACAGACACGGCAATGAAGATGGACAAATGTAATTCAAAGCACAGAGCACTGTAAAGATCCATCATTAAAAAATGAGCTCAAAAGCAAATCTCTTTTTATTCTGCTTGGGTTAAAGAACGGCAGCAGTTTTGGATGACTAGTCACGGTAGCATCAGCTTCCTTCACACTTACTTAACAGGGCATCATTTCACTTTAAAAGATCGAGGGGACAGTGTTACATGCTCAGACAGCACAGCGATGAATGCGGTATAAATACCTGGGGAGACAAATTAGTTTGCTATTTCTGCTCACAGCCTTCTCCTAGGAGCACGGAAATGCCATCTCAGCATGCTTTTTGGAGGATTAGAAAATCATAATAAACACAAGGATAAAAATATGCCGTGGGAGTTACAGCTAATTTCTTGCTATAATTTGCAGCAATTTACACATAATCATTTGAAAATACTGCAGAGTGTCAACAGCCTAGTGTCTGCTGCAATGGTGCAAATCAGGAAAATGAGAAATGCAGTTAGGGTGAAGAACCCTCCAGAAGGGTCATTTGGGATATTAAGTTCACAAGCTCTTCCTTGCAGTTGAGTAATGAATGAGATTTTATTCTACCACATGGAGCCCAGTTTCCAAGGCTGTAGGTGGATGGAATGACCTTCATAACATCTGACTTCAGACTTCAGAAAAGTCCTGCCAAACAGCAATATAGTCTGTGTCTTTTTCTTCTACATGAAGGGGTTTTTTAAAATTTTTATTTCAAAAGAGGAGGCTGCAAGCAGTAGGCACCAGCACCACAACATTTTCATGCAAATACACATTTGAAAAGGTAATAAAACTGTAGTAAAATTACTGAACTGGGGTTCAGAAACACGTTTTAATATCAATATTTATTTTGAACATACCAAAATTACTGAAACCCCATTACACATTCATTTCCTAATCACAATTTCCATCCAAAGATCTGGACTGATTATAAAAGAGGAAAATATCTATACACTGTACATTTGTATTTTTGTCTATTTTATGACTTTAAATATTTCAAAACAATTTGAAAGGGGAACAAAAACAAATGTGCCCCCAGACCAGAAACCTGCATGTAAAACAAACTAAATATGAGTTATGAACCTCCATGAAGAGGAATTTATAGTAAAAGTACCAGTGTTGCTGCAGTGTTGCTCTTTTATAGAGTCATCAACAGAGGAGATATGGAAAAAGGGGGTGAAATGATTTAAGAGAATGCATTCTCTTCTCAAGGAAAGATATTTAATCAGTGGTTCACAAACACTTGACCCAGGGCAAAGGTCAGCAGTAGTACCAGGAGCAGATGCAGCCTTGATTTAAATAATGGAGAAGTACAGGAGCAGATGCAGGGCTGATTTAAAAGATGGAGAAGCACAGAAGCAAGCACGCTCCTGGGAGGGCTGATGGAGAGGCCTGCAAAGCTCCAAGGCACCTAGGTAACTCGTAATTGGTAAAGTCAGCTTCAATTTTAAAGTGATTTATTTTCAAAACATGAGATACATAAGCTTCTCTTGGAAAATCAAGCAGCAGAGAATTTAAAAGCATGCCTAACTTTAAACTATAAGTAGCTTTAATGAATAACTGTTTTTTTTTTTTTTTTTTTTCCAGAGACACCTGAGGGAACTGGACACCTATATCTTATCCATGCTCAGCAGAAGCTCTCTACCTAAATCTTGTTCACATTTTGGAATGGTGACTCAGTGGGACTCTCTGTATGCTAAGCAAGGCTCAGATATGTCACTGAAATGCTGTCTCACCACATTTTGAGTACCACCAGTGTCTAAAATAGGTTTAGGTGTTGAATGCCTGTCTCTCCTGGCAGCATTATGTTGCTGAAAGACACAGATCCGAACTAAAGCTGCTGATCCATCACAAATGACTGTGCACCTGTTCATCTGCCCCAGAGAATGAACCAACACTTAAGACCACCCTTGACTTGTGACACCTTTGACTCATGGGTGCCAGGGGCATGCAGAGTTTTAGTTATCATTTTGAGGCATGAGCTCTTGACTTATTTAATGAATACCCAAAAGCAGATTTTCATTTTTTTCCTCTTCTGGGAGCAAGTATTTTCAGCCACAAAGCTGACTCCAGTGTTTCTGCTGGCATCTGCAAGAACTTGCTAAGCTTCTACCAAGACTTGTTCATGCTCCATTGTCTGGGAAGCTTAGGGACCTTTACATTTCTGTGGCTCCCTGCTGACAACGATGACTATGTGTTCAAATTCTCCTAATCCGAGATAAACATTTGGAAAGGCTTATGAGAATGTAGAGCATGTGTCTGCACACATGCACGTGATGACACGTGCCACATGCCCGGTGGAGAAGCCTGTCTGGCTGCTCCTTGACTTATGGTGATGACAGAACCGGGGATTCAGAAGAAAACAGGCTCTGACTGGAGATGAGTTACCAGGGGAAGTGACAAGGCAGCAGCTGAGTGCTGAGTAACACAGCCAAAGCTGGCCATTCCTGCAGGTCCCTTGGGTCTCTGGAGTGCTACAGAGGAGTCATAAGGGGAGCTGGACGACCACCTTCTCATGTCTGAGCAATGGAGAACCATGGTGTGCATCTCCACTTGATCCAGCCTCTCAGCCTTTCCTGTGGGGTATTTTGGGAGCAGGAGTGAGCTTACGCCAAATTGCACAGCCCTCAGTCATTCTAGATGGCACCACAGCTCGACAGTGAGCTGGAGTAGTTACTTGCTTTAGTTTATGCTGGGGACCACTTTGGCTTTCCAATTAGCCCAGAATGCCTCAGCTGGCCCAGAGGATGCAAAACCAGCTGCATCCTCCCATCCTTTCTGGAGCGTGCCTTCAGTGCATGTCTGACACTCAGAATGCAAGCTGGGTCAAAGTCTCTCTTCCAATTGCCACAGAATTTAAGATCCAGGATCCTGATATTTTGTCTCCATCCTATAAACATTAGGAGATGGTCTTAAATGTTTTAAAGTTAACTGCTCCCAAAATTAATGGAGATGACCTTTCCATGCTTCGGACAGGAGGCTTTGGTGCTTCCTGGCTGGCAGAATTCACAGAATCAGAGAATCTGAATGGTCTAGGTTGCAAAGAACCTTAAAGATCACCTAGTCCCACCTCTCCTGCTGTTGGCAAGAGCACCTTCTACTACACCAGGCTGCTCAGAGCCCCATCCAACCTGGCCTTGAACTTTTCCAGGGATGGAGCAGCCACAACTTCTCAGGACAACTTGTTCCAGGGCCTCACCACCCTCACAGTAAAGATATTTTTTTTCCTAACATCTAATATACACCTACCCTGTTTCCATTTGAAGTCATTCCCCCCCCACCCCGCCATCCATGCCCCTGTAAATAGTGTCCTTCTAACTTTCCTGTAGGCACCCCTCAGGCTCCGCAAGGCTGGAATTAGGTCAACCCAAAGCCTTCTCTTTTCCAGGCTGAACAATCCCAATTCTCCCAGCCTTTCCTCACAGGAAAAACGATCCATCCATTTAATCAAAGCCAATAAAAAACCCCAGGCTTCCTCTGGACCTGATCCAACAGGTCCATGTCCTTCCTACGCCGGGGACCCCAGAGAGGGACACAGCCCTGCAGTGGGGTCCCGGAGCCGAGAGGGAGAATCCCTGCCTCGCTCTGCAGCCCAGAGCATCGCTTCCTAACTCAGCTCATCAGCGGTTCTGCGCCTCGATCCCCCGGGGCTTTGCTGCCCAGAGAGCTCAAAAGCAGGGATGTGCGGCGCAGCTCCCGGCGCTGCAGCGCGGCCGGCTGCGACTAGATGTCAGCACTCCACTGGGCAAGCGGCGAACGACAGCCACCCAAACTCCCAGAGATCGTACCGGGGACAGCCACCCAACCTCCCAGGGATCGGGACAGCCACACAACCTCCTCGGGCTTGTACCAG
>VXBQ01015638.1:1315300-1430399 GCA_013400175.1 Phainopepla nitens | reverse complement strand
TTGCAGGAATAAAACAAACACCCCCCCCGCCCCCACTTCAGTTTGGCATAAGCAGCCAAGCTGAAAAATGTCAGCATTTGACAATATAGCATCTTATTTGTAATTTGTAATCTGCTACTAGTCAACATCATGCATTTTTGCTCTAAGAAATCAATGTGTTAAGAACTTGAGTTGTATTTTGTAATTTAGTTTGGAGGCTTCTGTCGTTTTCAGCACTGAAAACTTTGGTGGCCTACTGATCACAGCATTTGTGTTGTAACTTCAAGATAATTAGTGAAATATTAACTAGATAATCCATGCTTTCAATAACGGTAAAAAAATTATTATGAATAAAAAGAAAAGATCCCAATTTGAAATAAAATAAGGAAATACTAACATATGTCTAACAGCAACTTCTTGCAGCTTTGTTTTCACATAACCTTTTGAATGTTGGCTTTTAAGGTTAAGGTAGTTTTATCTTTCTGCCCTTTTGCCTTCCAGAAGACTGTGAAACTTGCTGTAGCATAAATCACAACAAGCTGCTGGTAGCAGAAGCAGACAGGGACAGCTTACCTGTGTGGTGGTACTTGGTGTATAAGGGCTGTTTGTGCCCAGGGAACATGATTCTCCTGCAAGGAAACTGCTGGCTACCTCTAGGCTGCAGTTCCAGACCTTGAGCAGTTTGAAATTATTCCTGAGTGACCATTAACCCTGTTTGAAACTTTGTCATCGGGATTTGCCCTGCAGAAGCATTTTTGTCTGCAGAAACTCTTTTTCACCTGGTTCTAAATTCCTGCTATTTATTCATGCATTCAGAGATCCTGCATTTGCTGCCAGGACTGATGGCCTTGTGATGCCATCAGTATTCTTAGTTATTCCAAATTTCAGCACAGTTCTTCAGAAGTGTAACTGAATTGATGGCAGCACAGTCTTAAGAGGAATAGGTTTGACTTAGAACTGCAAAATAAAATGAGAATTTGAAAAAGGATAATGGGTTCCTCCCCCACCTCTCCCCCAAAAATGCACCAGAAGTGAGAGGATTTTGAAAGATGAGGCACATTAGAGTTTAGAAGTAAAAGATACTTGTGAGTAGAAAATGCTGTGGCTTGAAGCATAGGGAAGGTCTAATATCCTACTTCAGCAGCATTAGATGTTGTACAGCTGCCCATGAAGGCATGATGGGACCATACAAAATGATGCTAATCATTCTGAAAAAAGATGTGTAGTAAACAATGCTCAGAGGTAATTTGGAATATTTGAATGAGCTCTATGCAGATAGGAATGTATCTGGAATAAATGAAATATGGGTATGTGAAAAGCAGAGATGTTAAATGTTTCTGCTTAGCAAAAAAAAAATACTAACCACACCCCAAACAAGATTGTAAAGTGATTGAAGGTACTATTAGATTTTCTTTTCCTCTAGGAGACTTGATTAAAACTTGCAGTACAAAATATGCCAAGGGATAGATTATAATTTAAAATCTTTTTACACTGGTCATAAAAAGAAATCCTGAGAGCGTGGCACCATACAAAATTGAAAATCGAGGCTTAGCTGCTAATGTAATTTATTTTTTAATGAAATGATTTAAAGTTTGGAATGAACTTCTGTTTGGAGACAATGATCCATAGTATTTTTGATATGCAAAAGAAGAACAAAATTCAGTGCAAATGAGGCATTAACATTCTGGTCATGAATCTTGCTGTGGAGAGAGGACCCCTCCCCTCGCAGTGCAGGATCTGGACATGCAACACAGCATCACATTTTTTACAAGAGTCAGGAGATCTCACAACTTGTAGCTGTGTAGAAGTAACTGAGGGATCTTCCTACCTCTGCAGCTGCAGTCCCCAGATTATTGCCTTACAAACAGGTTCTGGTTTCTCTTTCCAGCAGGCATTGGAGCACTCCTCTAAGCATCTAATTTTATTTGTATTAAGCCCTTGGCTCTGCTTGCTTCCGACAGCTGTGAGTTGTACTGGTTAGTTAGTTGTAATGTGAAATATTATGTTCCTTATTATGTTAATATTATATTATGCTCCTGTGACATGTGAAATATGATGTTCCCTGAATTCATTTTAAATTTGCTGCTTTCAGTTCAAGGGATACTTCATTTTTCTATGATGAGAAGCAAATAAGGATGTTTGAGTTACATTCTTTTTATTATTCATTGTTTAGTTACACCTGTACTTTATCTATTGTATTCTCTTCTATCAAACTTTGACTGTTTTATTTTTCTTGTAGAGAAGCTTTTCTGTAGGAGTTCAGCCATTGCTCTTTCAACCTTTACAATCTCTCTGATGTTATTCTGGAAAAAAAGATATCTGGGTGAAAATTTAAGCCCAGGTAAAGAAATACTGTGAAATACGTGTAGTGGCACTGGAGATGGTAATTCTTTTTGTGTATACCATAATGTTGTTTTTCAGATCAGCTGACGGGACAGATCTCTTAGTGTTTTCCACACTGGTATTCCACAATGACACCTCATTACAAAAGGGCCTGTTCCACTAATAAAGATCTATAAACTAATTTTATATTATTCCATATAGCTTGTTCCTTAGCAGGTAGAGCTGGGAAAATGCTTTCTTGGAGAGAAAACATTTCAGGTAATTGCGAGTTTCCCTCAGGGTTTTTTGGCATCCCAACCTTCATCTGAAGGATGTATAACTCCATCCCAGCACTGGGGTTGCTTTTCCCTGGAGCTGGTCTCAGCCCTTCCCTTGAGGTCTGCACCAGCTTCCAGAGCTCTGAAACAGCTCAATAATCAACACTTAATTTGCTAAGTGAAGGCAGAAACTACTAGCTGAGTTTCTCCCAGTGCTTCTGTTAAGAAACAGGTATGACACAATTACAGAGACCTTTTTTTTCTTTTGAAAGGCTTTTGAAAAAATGCTCTGAAATGGAAAAGTTCATGTGTTTATATGGTGTTGCTTTGTGTGCCCTTTGGTGTCCTTATGTCTATCCTGAATTTCCCTCGTGGAGACTAAACCACGAGCATCTTGTGGTTTAATTTTAATACCACCCATGCCAGGGTGTCCTGCAGTGAACCTGGAAGGCTGAGAGCTCTGGAACACTACAGCTTTTTGCTTTCATAAACTTCATTAAGGCTTTAAAAAAGTGTTTTTCCTTGTAATCATCTTAAGTGTCTCATCCACGTCTGCCTCCTTGCAGAAAACTCATCAAAACAACTGAAAATATTACCTCTGCTGTAATCAATTAAAGTTCGAAGAGAAGTGAAAAAGCAACATGGGCAAGGGCCTTGAAGTCAGTGGGACTCTCAAGGGTTTTGTTTCAAAGAGGGCTAATTTTGCTCCAGTGAGTGTGAACAGTAGCATTGTCATTTTTTTTAATACAGTTTCCTAGAGACAGGAGTCTTTGAAAGGCAGATAAGAGGTGAAAATCATTTCTGGAGTGTGGCAGGAGTCTGTGCAACAACTCATGCAGGGGAAATGCCAATGTGCAAGTATCTCTGGCTGCAGTAATTAATCCAAACAGACGTCTTTGTCTCCCTTTATTTTCATGTTTTGGAAAGGAAGACCCAGCACCAAGCTCATCTCTGTGCCTTTGTGCACACAACCTGGAGAACAGGAGAGGAAGTTTTCCCTGCTGCCCACCTGTGTGGGGAATGTGGGTTGAAGATGTGATTTGGTGAGACAGCCCAGTCCTCCTTGCAGCTGCCTGGTGCCAGAGGGGACAGTCCTGCTGCCTCTTCCTTGTGCCAGTTCTGTGCTCCCCTCATCCCCTCATCCCCACTACCATCTCTGGTACTTGCTGCTGAGCAGATTCAGCTCATGAATCTGGCAGAAATTTGTGACTTTTTTTTTCCTTTCTTTTTCCTAGGATTGGTGTTCTGCCAGCTTAGTGGGCTATTAAATCAGGTCAGCACTTTTCCAGCTACAAAAGATTTGTTTTTCTGGCACAGTTAATCCCTGCTGGTTTTGCTGAGATTCAAAATGCACAGTTATTCCCCTGCATGGTGGGAAACTCCTCGGACTGGCCCAGAGCCACTGGCTTTCAGGGAGCAGGAGACTCATGCTGCTGTTCCATGGTGTGGGGATAGCTCTGGATCTTCATGTTTGGTGTCATGCTGAACTCTGTCCCTGCCTGGGCTGGCTGTTGTGCATGGGAGATGGGAATGAGTTTTTGGGCTGTAGGTGAGGGCAGATTCCTGTCCAGGAGTGACATGAAGCCTTTTGCCGGCAGGTGTCAGCATTCCATACATTTACCATGGAGCGTTGGTGTCATTTCGGCTGCTTGCCTAGAGTTAAAATCTCATCCAGGCATTGCACTCACACACACAGGAGAACAAATGCTCCGGCCTGATTTCCCGTAAAAATCAGGGATTGAAGGGAGAGAGGGATAGGATTCCACAGAGAACCGCATTTTTTAAACTGTGCAAGCTTAAAAAGATAAAAGAAAATCTTGTGATGGAAGAAGCAGGATTTCTCAGCTGTTGTGGTGTTAACACATTTGACAGCAGCTGTGAAGGTGCCATCACCTCCCAGCCAGCTGACTCTGCATGTACAATAAACCCTGCCTGTAAGCAGCCTGATGTTCCCATCAAATGGTGTCACTCCTTACAGGAGCCAGGTTTATTCCCTGACCTGGAAGTTGTTGTCTTACCTGTTTATATCTCACACGCAATTCTGCGTATTTTATGATAGGCTATCTGCTGAGTGAGTCAAAGGGTATTGGAAATATTGATAGTGATGCATAAAGTACTGAAAAAACCCCAGATGATTCACCTCTGTCTTATTTTGACTTAAAAATACCCAGACAGAAGTATGCAAAAGAGGACCAAGAGTGAAGACATGCACGTGTATCCAGTGGGAGTATTTAAATGAATGTTCAGGCAAACACCGTGGAAGTGTAGCTGATAAGATCATAAAGAAATCCCTGCAAAACACATGAAGATACACAAAGATTCTTGTATTTTAGGCTGCAGCAGTGTCCCCACATAAACAGTTCAAGCATCAATGCCTTTTGAGTTTCTCTGAAGGAGCAGATTTGCAGTCAGCATTTGCTGATTTAACAAGATATGTTGATGTGCTGTAAAGTAGCTCTGATGCCATTTCTCCTCTCTCTGGAACTGCTCCTTGGTACATCTGGTTTCAGAGTATTTTGGTGGTTTATAGTCACAGGAGAATCCAGGTGCAAGCCTTGGAACCAAGCATTTTTGATTGCCAATGTTTTCCCAATCAGACTGTGCTCACATATATGAATATCAGAAACAGATTAAGTCATTTTTCACAGACTGATAACTGAGAAGTCCTAAGCTATTTTTTCCTTTGCTCTGAATTTGCAAAACTAGACATTTTGTGGGTGGCATTGGGTGATCATATTTTATTTACAGGGCTTACGCAGGCTCGATGAATAATAGTGAAATAGAAAAATACTTTTCAAATTTTCTTTTAGGTGGAACAATGAAAATGAGACTCTAGTCCCCATCTTACTGTAAGTTAAACCTCAGGGGAGATGAGTGTGATTGTTATAGCCTCACACAGCATTTCCACATTGTGAAACCAGCCAGAAAGGCAAGTCTAAGCCTTGTACAGTAGCTTCTTTGGTGAAACATGAAAGGATATTTATCTGTGGAGCCAGGATGGGTTTGTTAGAGCAAGGCTGACAAACTACAGCTGATGTTGTGCAGTGCACTTAGCTTTTCAGATGCATTGGCTCTCAACCTGCAAGATTTTGGTTTAAACTAATGCAAAATCAGAGGTGTTTACTTGTGCACAGCTCAGTAGCAGAGGAGCTGATCAAGCAGCTTTATTATGTGTTTTTGAGGGTTAATAACGGGTGAGTGGCTGCCACTCAGTTGTTTTAAACCTTTATGACTGATGGCTATCATGTAGCTTCTCAGGGAGGCGGATAAATATTTTATTATGCTGTAGTTCAGCAGGGCAAGTGTGAACTGTGAAGACCAATGTTTCATGCTGACACAAAGCACTGACATGGATGAGTAGACAGATAAACGCTGAGTTGCTCAGTGCTTGTTTGTAGATTCTGCTGATGGTTCTATTTTCTGCAAAATATTTTATTGAAGTAATAACAGAAGCTGTCTCTGTCATGCCAGCGGCTGGGGCGCCAGGATTGCAGAGGAGATAGTCTGCTTGGCATCTCTGTGGCTGTAAAAGGTGGGTTATGGGTGTGCAAAATGTTCTTTAGGGGACGAAAGGAGAGAAAACCTTCCTAGTGCCTGTGATTCCCATACACAAGAATGAAAATAAAGCAGTTGCCCCTGGTGTTAAGAGCATTATCTCCCTGGAGGAGTTGAGACTTTGAGGACTGAATGGTATGTCCCATAGCAGGAGCCTGGATGAAGCCTCTGAGATTTGGATGTGATACTTCAACTTTTGATTCCTGTGCAGGGTTAAAGTGAGTATCTCTGGCTCCTTCTGAAGCAACACCCTGAGATGAGCTCAGTTGGCCAGAGCATGGTGGCTGTGATGTCAGGGTTGTGCGTTCAATCCCTATCTGGGCTGCTCACTTAAGAGTTGGGCTCAATAATCCTTGTGGTCCCTTCCAGCTCAGAGCATTCTGTGATTCTGTGACAACAGGTGCCTGTGAATAGGTAGAAAACAGCATGTCCTGCTGAAGTGATGTGGTAGTGCACAATTAAAGGTGTTCTCACAGGGGAAACACCTGGAGGAAAAGGACTGCAGTTTAAAATGAGCTGGCTTTTCACTCTAATATGAAGCACAACTTTTAGTCCTGTTAGGTATGTGTTTGGGATTTTAGGGAGGCTACAGGGTGAGCACTTGAGGAGACCTTTTTATGAAAACCAACACCGCATATCTACAGGAGAAAAGAATTCATTCCTCTCAAACTCATGTCAGTAATACGGGATATTTTTCTTGTAGTTCCCAAGGTGGATGCAGAGAGGAGTCAATGGGGCAGTGTCAGTTTAGAGCAACTGAGGATGTGGTCCTTCATGTTGTAACTTGGGTTTCCAAGGAGATGAGAATTCACACTGAGCTTCTGAAAATGTATCATGTGAGCAAATAAGAATTATCAGTTTAAAGTTTCCTTTCTTTTTAAGGGATTGTATTTGCATTTTAGCAGATTGCCTGGGGTCAAGGCAAGCAGTGTTGCTGTTTATGTGCAATCCTCTGTGCTACTGGATGTGCACCTCATTGGGTTTGGATGAATGCCTTTTTTTCAAATGTTTATGAGTTGCAGCAAAGGATAATGGTTTTGTCTCTTTGGGCATATAACAGTGTCTGTCTGCTCCAGGGATTTGTGGGGAAGAGAGCTTGTTTCCTCTGGAAGGAATCCCAGCCCTTTGGGAACCATGCACCTCGGCAGGGTCTGGATCAGGTCTGTAGTGAACAGATCTGACATTTCCCTTTTTGATCTTATACCAAGAGACGTGTAAGAGCAGAGATGCTGTGCTCGAAACCCAAGGCAGGTTTTTTCCAAAGGGCAGAAACCTTTTTATCTGGAAGGAAACAGTAAGCATTGGTAACCTCAGTAGTGGTGCTGGGGCACCCAGGGTGTTCTAGGAGAAACCATAAAGGGGAAGGGTTTAGTTTTGCTGCAGCTTAAGTGAAATATTTTTGTGGAGTTGTTTTCCCCGAGATTTGGTGATTAACTCAGACCACAGTGTTAGGTGCTGTGAAATACTGAACACGATGGTGATCTGTGCCCTATAGAGTATATGCTGAAAACAAACACCTACCCAAAAGGCCTAAGTATGCTAATGCTGACAGTAATTAAAGCTGCAGTGATGATTCTGTCATTAATTACAATTTTTTGAGTTATTCCAATTCATTGGCTCATACCCTGCGTGTCACCAAGACTGATATTTAGATATTAGGAACAAGTGATTGAGTTATTTTTTTCCTCTGTGCCGGGGTAGCAGATACAGAGGCAGCAGATGGTTACTGCACTCTTCATTCTGCAGAGTAAGGTTTTCCTGAAACAGAGTTTGCCTTTTAATCCATTGTGGTCTTTGCTAGGTCAGAAAAGGACCAAAGTAGGTTTTCATTCCTTGTAATCAACAGCTTTCAATTACTTGTGATCTCAGCAGAGGTTTTGCAAAGATCTGACATTGTTTATGATGAGCATAGCAACATAAACACTCCTTTCCTTTAAACAGAAAGCTGTTCTTGGCCTGGTTCTTCTGCTCCTGCACCTTATATAATCATTTACATCTGAGCAAAGCAGGAGCAAGGTGTATGTGGAACAAAACCAACCACTGGAAAACTCATTCTTGCCTGAGGTAGCAGATTGTGAGGATCCAGCCACCCTTGTGGTGATGGAGTAAACGGATGCACAAACTTCTGTGCTTCAGGGGAAGCTGAGACTGCGCAGCTGCTGCTGTGAGGAGCAGCAGCAGTGGCCCAGAGCTGATCACTGCTGACCTCCTGGAGGCTCAGCCGGCGTCGGTGCTGTGGCGTGTTCGTGTGAGCACGTTGCCATTCTTCACCGGCACGCAGGAGCTGCTGCAGCTCGGCCTCTGCCCCATCCTCTGTCAGGGCTTTTGAGGAGAGCATCAAAAGAGTCCTAGCTCCCACTTTGATGGGTCCCAGGCGCCTTGCTGTGCCCACAAAGCAAGTGGCAGCAAAGGATGAGAGGTTGGGATGACAGAGTATTTCGGTTTCAGCTTCCATTAGAACTGTCAAGCTGTGCAGGGGGAGATGAGTGACCCCACACAGCATGTGACAGCGGGCTGGTGGAGCCCCTTCGAACCTGGGAGGAGAGAGGCCGTGCTGGCTGCTCCTTCTGAGGGCAGAACAAGTCCCCAGCAGTCTTTACATGACCTGTACCTGTGCAGTTTGATGGACCCCTCTATAATTAACCATTGTCAAGAACACTTCTGAAAATGCCGCCTGGCATTTCAAGTAGGAACATCAGATTAGGGAGAAGAGAGGTAATGAGGTGCAAGGAGAAAATCCTTCCCTGGGGAACAAATCAAACCTGATACCATCATGAAAGGTAATGAGAAATGCACTGCCAAACTGAGGTTCACTGCAGCTGCCTAGAGGAAATGAAACCGTGTATTCTTATTTAAAACACTGAGAGAGAGGATGCTAATGCTTTGGTCTGCTGCCTAAGTCAGGGCATGTGCAGCTTGCACACCTGCCTCTTGAATGCAGTTTTGCCACACGTTTCTTGAGTCTTGGGCCAGTCATTTCACTTCTCTGTGACATGAGGTATGTCTACATCATTGTAAGGGAGTCAGTGCAAACAGAGTGTGCCTGTACAACCACAGGACAGGTTCAGAAGCTGTAACTGCATCTACTCTGCCAAACAACACAGGGTTAAGTGGCACAGATAAGTCCTGTCCACACTACACAGAACTTGGCCTCTTTTCTTTTGTTTGGAGGACCTGTACCCCTCTGTCTTTACTGCACAAGGCAGTCTTGTCCCCTGGAGCAGTCATGGGTGTCACCTGGTCCGGCAGTGCCAGACACTGCTGACAATTAAGGTATTGACCACCTGTGATCCTGTAAAACAATTTGTTTTCTGGCTGTGCTGTGTCTAGCAGTATAAATGAAGACTGTGTGGCCTTGTCAGCATGGCTGTATGACCACACTGATAGATAAACCAGAGTGTATTATTTCATGCATGGTACTACACAGTCGGAGGAGCTATAGCCACAAGAGCATATGCCATAGATACATTGAGTATTAGGTGACTGTCATCATAATTACTAACCTTACTGGTATACCCAGTAGCTTAAAATGTGCAAGAACCATGGATATTCTCTACAAAGAAGCTGGAGCAAAATGTTGTTTCTTGAGACTGTTTTCAGCCTTCAGCGATTTGCAGACCACATGCAAGTTTTCCAGGAGAAGCATGGCTTACCTGTAACAGAACTCTCTTGACTATGGATGTGCTTTCCTGGGCTCCTGGCATGTGGGCACAGGACCCTTGGGGATCCAAGAACCACCAGCTAATGTCTACAGACACGTGAGAGACAGTGGAATTACAAGGAGATGGGCAGATGTCGAATGTGTGACTCCCCTTAATGTGCTTTATGAGGCACTAAAGCACCTGATGTGGTGTTGAAAATCAAGTACCTGCTCTGTCTTCTCAGGGATGCCCTTTCACATTGGGCTGTACGAGCCAGGGCTGTAGGGTGTGAGGACAGAGCAAGCCACAGTGTGAGTGGCAGACAGTAGTCCTGCAGGGCTGGGAGAGCTGGGGAGCATGAGGACCCCATGCCACAAGGGGCATGTTCTTATCCTCAGCTGCCATCCTGTTGATGTACCCCCAGTGCTGATAGCAATCTTAAATGTCTGCAATCTTGGTCTCATCTGTGTGTCACCTCTCTTCCTGTGACAGCTCTTCCCCCACACTGCCACAGACACCACAAGAGGTTTTGTTCTCCAAGTTACATGTCAGGGAAACATTTACTCCGTTCAGCTCTCTGCCATCCATTCTAGGTCCAGACAGAGGATTTGGGACTGATGCTACTTGTGCTGCCCTTGGGCTTCTTGCAGGGTTAGTTGTGTCATTTTTTCTACGAAAAGTCTTGGAAGACATTTTACTTGAATCTTGTGCAGTGTGAGTTGCATGGATATCAGAGAACATGTTGTGAGTCAAAGCAAGGCAGTCAGTATTGCTGTGTTCCACAGAAGAAGGATACAAGGGTAACTATTACAGTATATACAGCATAATTTTTGAAATTGAGATTTGCATAAGCTTGTTGGAGTTCTTCAGCATAAAACCTCCATGATTATAGAGGAGAGAACTTGTTAAAAGAGTCCCTGTTTCTCCAGAGAACCCAGAGGAAAACAGTACTTTAATACATCTAAATTCACTTGAGGTGCCTGATGCTATCAGTTGAACTCCACAGAAAATATATTTCTTCCCTTCACTGGCAATGTTTTTGCCATTTCCCTCTTTCCCTAGTGTTTCCCCTGAGTTGTCTTCTTCGTGTCTCTAACACAAATGTAAGGAGAAATGGCACCTTTTTGCTCTGCAGATTTGCCCCCTGTGTGCATTCTTCCTGCCAGCAGCAGTCTGCAAATGTTTCCTGCTTTTTGTCGTGAGGCAGAGTGTGTTTAGTTCTGTGCATCATGACTGGTTGATACTTGCTGGTTTCTGGGCCACCTGAATACCTACACAGGGCTGATGTGAGGCAGGTCCTGGAGAGGATAAGTTGGAGTGACCTGGGGAGGATTTGACCTGCAGAATGTATTTCTGACCTTGCTAACAGGGGGGCTGGTTTTTAGGTGCTAATCCATAGGCCTGACAATTGACAAGAGCAAACTGAGGGGATGTGACGTGGTATGTCCAACATGATGTAGGTGGTGGTACCATGAAAATGGCATCTCTTCAGGGAGACCATGCTTCTGCCTTTGGGCCTCTTTTTCTCTTTGTTTGCCATTTGCTATTTCACTCATTTCACTGTCCTGTGAGTCAGAAGTTGACTTCAGTGTGGTAAAACACCCCAACTCCTTTTTAATCTAACAAGTATTATTCTGTGGTCTGTCCTTTGGCTAATTCTCTCCCCTTACTCCCCTGACCTCCTTAGAAAATCTGTGCTTCTCGACTGTACGATGCTGGATTTGCAAAATTGATGTTCTCTAAGCATTTTGCACTGTGTTGCCTTGCATATTTTATATCAGTTTCTAATTAAGACATCAGATCATGATGGATGAGTGCTCCTGTCAGTGACTCTTCTCTGAACAATGAAGAGTGGAAGGAGATCTCCAGGAGCCTCGAAGTGTGTGCAAATGAGTTGGTCTTATGTGAACTGTTAACATGGTCTTCCAGGCAGAGTATGGAGTTGTGGTCTCAGATGGGATTCCCTCTAAACTGAAAAACTCTATTTACTCTGGCTTTTCCAGTACATGCTCCCACACATCTCCTTCAATGGTGAGCGTCATCCCTCAGATGTAGAAAAGCAGCTCAGCCCAAAATGGCAGGAAGGAGTAGGTGGACATGGAGAAAGCAGAAAAATACCTGACCAGGTCCAGGCTCTGGTGAAGGAGCAGAGCCTGGTCACAGAAAAGCTGCTCAAGGCTAAGCACTGTTCCTGTAAGAAGGCAGGAGCAGTGGACTGAGACTCTGTATTTGCTTTCTTTCCAGACTCACGTCAGCTGTCTTTTAGTCTGTGCTGCCTTCCCACTCCCTGCCCTTCTCTCTTTAAGGGTCTGTCTGCTACAGCAGCAAGAAATAAAAGACTTTCTTTGCACTGTCAAGGGTGTAAGTGGAATGTTCTTGGGTTCAGGAGTCAGCACCAGGCCAGTCCAGCTCATTTGTTTAGAGGGTGTCACACTGAACGTACCAGCCTTGCAGAAGTGACAGGGATGTGCAGCAGCCTCTGTGCCTGGTGGCCACTCCTCGTGGCAGACGGTTTCAGTGATGTGAATCAGCTCCTGAAAAAAGGGTGCAGCCAAGTGTAAATTGGAGCTGGCTCACTGGCATGGTGCCAATGCACATCCCCTCACAGAGCAAAGCAAGAAATGGTGCCTTCTTACCTGGAGCTGCTTGGTGGGGTCTTCTGTTGGTGTTTCGCCAGCCAGTCCAGGTGATTAGCAGCTTATGCATCTTCTTTCAGTTTTTTAACTGATTTTGAGTTCCAGTCAAATGCAATCTCACAATACTCCTGGAAGGAGGGATGTTTAGGGCAGGGAAGCAGAATGCCTGTGTGTGCTGCTGGAACAAGTGAAAATTGCTGGAGGCCGAGAAAGAAAATCCTTTGGGACAAAGGGAACCTGACATCACGAAGGGACAAGCCTTCAAATCTCCATCTTGATATAAAAGGGCAAACACCCACTTTCAGAATATATTGTATTCAAGGTTTTTTGGTTTGGAAGGTCAAGAGAAGGTTCATGGCGTCTTACAGTGGTGTCAAGAAAATGTCTCCCCTCTGTCTTACACATCTTCTCTTCATTCTTTCTTTTCTTTTCTATTTTTGTGTCTGATGTTGAAGTTCATTTGATTTTCTGATTCCTCCTGCATTTAATTTCCCTGAGTTCAGCCTCTGTCTGGATTTAGAGTCATAATCATTTGTATTTGGAAGTGTGGGGTTAAAATGATAAAATAAATTTGTTAAAATGTAGAGGTTTTTTTTCGCATCCAGCTTTTCAAGATCTAATTATTTTTCAGCTGAACTCGTATGCAGTTGATAAGATGAAAATGTAAATTTACAGGTTTAGTATTCAAAGTATTTTTCAGCTGATCAAAGAAAGGGAAGCATTTTACAAAACACAAAGCTTGTGTTCTTGCAAATGTCTGAAGTTATGTGGTTGTAGTCGAGCCATCAGGAAATCCACAGGGCATCCACTAATGCTTATTTCATTTTTCTGCAGGAGGTCTTGACCTTATCTTCATGCCAGGCCTTGGGTTTGACAAAAAAGGCAACAGATTGGGAAGAGGGAAAGGATATTATGATACCTATCTTGAAAGATGTATGAAACATCCCCGTGGAAAGCCTTACACGATTGCTTTGGCTTTTAGAGAACAAATTTGTGAATCAGTGCCTGTGACAGAAAATGATGTTCCAGTAGATGAAATCCTTTATGAAGACTGCTGAAAGTGTTTTGATACCAATCCACCTCCAGAGCAAGCAACCAAAGGTGTCATATCCATCAATCATGGTTTTTTCTAATTGTCATGTATGACTTTGGGACCAATAAAATACACTATTTGTGTCTGGGGAAAAAACCTCCAAAACCAGTGTAACTGTGGTAATAGTAGTGAGGATTGTGTTGATTTGCTTCTAATTAGCAAATGTCTGAAGTGAATTCTTATTTTAGGATCAATACAAACAAGAATGACTGACTACTGTTTGTTACAGCAAGGACCATTTCTTCTCATAATGTTTTTGAGGTACAAGCTTCTTGATACTTAACAGTTTTATTATTCTGGTTTAAAGGTGAAATGTCTAATAATGATAGTTCTTGATCCATTCTGGAATTAGATACTTATAATGGTAAAAGTTCTTAGTACTTGAATATTTTGTGCATTCATGAGCAAAACAAGAAATTGATGGAGATGTCTTGAGTAAGCTGGGAAAAAATGGTGATGGGAAAAAAACCTTAATTAATTTTAGTGTATGCAGTAATTTTGACTGTTTACTTGGCTCCTTGGAGTTGTCTTAAAATAAAGGGAGTACCTTTATAAAAAAATAAAATAAAAAAAGGTTGATGTCCATAATTTTGGTGTGTTCTTTCCTTTATCTGAATACAAGATTGTAATGTAGTTTAAAATGTAGTCAAGGAGTTCTCTATCTGGAGACAGCTCTTTTTTGGTAAAATAATATTCAAAATTAATTTTAAGTTCTCTAATTTTGTACATAAGCCATTCATAATGTCCCAAAATACTGTGTGGTGCTATATTAAAAAATGAGAAAAGCTGAGAATTGCAGAGAGCAGGTTTTATGAATGGAATAAATTTTTGGGTGGAAGGTTGATTGTTCTCTGCTTCTCCAGACAATCATGGAAATCCAGAAGAAGATTTCCAGAGTGATTTTCCTCTGCACACTGTCCTTGTAGTATAATAACACAGTATTTCCAATCAGGATCAATCAAACTGTCAGAACTTTGTGTTCCTTCTTCAATGCAACTTCACCTTTTCTATGCATGTGTAACTCTTCCCTCAATCAATAAATCAGTGTGTTTATTTTCACCAAACTACTCTGTGTCATCATTAAAAAATCCACAAATTCTCAAGGACCATCTCCAGAGTGGAATGACTTTAAGGCTTCCTCAACAACAACTGGTTTTGGGAACAAAACCATGCCTGCAGTACCTGTGAACCTTTTCCTCTCAGAGTGCTTGTATTCAGTGCTGTTTCCTTTCTGCTAACACAGGAACTATTTAAACCCTCTGGCTCTGGGGTGAACACAAGCTTAGCAGCTGAGGTCTCTGGCCTGTGCTCCCTGGTGCTCCTCCATCCTGTGCTAGGTCCTTCTGGCTGGGCTGAAGATCCCTCTGGTGTTGGCCTGCAGGGCATCCCACCCGTGTGTGTGCAGGGGAGCTGCAGCCTGGCCAAGGCAGCTGGTAGCACTTTGCCATGTGGGCTGCTCAGGGAAACCGTGGTGATCTGAGCTGGCCTTCCATCCCTTCCTCCTCACACTGGGTCACCCCTGCAAGCGAAAGGTGTGTCCGTGGGTGCACAAAGGCTGCTGCAGGCAGAAATTGAGGTGACAGCATCCGTGCTGGTGCAGTTGTTGGAGTGTCCCCCAGGTCCTCTCAGCTGTGAGTACTTCCAGCTGTACTGCCTCACGCGAGGGAGACACAGTCCTACCACTCCAGACCTTTGGGGGATAAAAGCGATGAGAAAATCAGACCCTTTATTTTTTTTTTTTTTGACAATCTCTGTCGTGACAGTATTTTAATCCCTTCCTCATTTCTGAACTTCCATTAGCATATGGAGAGCAGCAAAACGAAGCAATGGGGCAGGTTTTGTGCGTGGCAGGCCTGTTTCTGGGCTTGTTTGCAAAGCTGCTTGAGTTCACCTACCACATTAGGCTCAGCACTGTGCCATATGGCCCAGCCTGCCACCAGCATCAACAAAGCCACGCTGAAGCCAGTGCTTGTCACAGCAGAGACCTGGAACCTGCATCTGATGCATGTTTTAAATGCATTTATTAGGTCCTTTGGCTTAGTTTTTGATCTTGCTGTCTGAACTTTGATTTATTCGCTAGAATAAGGGCTGCTTGGCTTGTAGGTATTTCATCGTGGATGATACCAGGTGAACAACTGTGTACAGAAAGGCCAGCATATGGGGAAGAGGCTTCAGAGCCAGTACTAGCAGCTGTACAGAAACAAAGGGCTGAGAGACAAGGACTAGGTTTTGTTGTGTGAGAGTTCAAAATAGGAGTAGGGGGAAATGAAAGACAAGATTTTGGATGCAAAATAGAGGTCCTCATCCAGCACAGCCACAGACAGGCACCAAGCTTTGTCCTTGTGGGCTCACTGGAGTTGCTGTAACTAATTGGTGTAGAAAAAGCAAGCAAGCTTTGAAGGTTTTCAGGACTTGAGGCAATGAGTGTTCCCAAACTTCTTATGTCTCAGATCACTTTTCAGTACCTCGTGAAACCATTCTCTCCCACTTTGACTCCAAACTGCCCTTTTGGCTACAGCTGCAGTGGGAAAGGATGAGGAGACTATTTAATGTACTGCATCACTGGGAACAAGAGGAGCTGGTGCTTTGTTCCTTGCCAGCCTCTCCTGAGTCAGGAGTTGATCATTACAGGCTCATCAGCCAGGCTGGGGGAGCTGCAGGACCCTGGCTGATGCAGATAGCTCTTAACATTTAGCTGGTGGGGATAGTAAAACGATATTTATGTATATTGTCTTGAGAATCACGGAGCTAAATAAATGTGACAGTTTTCATTTGACATCCCCAGCCTGGCTGCTGTCGCTCAGGGTTTTTCTTTTTGCCACAGAACATGAAATCACTGTCAGTTTGATAGTATATAGCAGTGTTCCTGAAGCACAAAGGTTAGGGGGGTGGGGGGCGCGTCAGGATTATTTACGTTTGCTATGCATGAAGTGGCACTCGGGGAGCGAGGCAGGCTGCCAAGACGGAGAGGAATCGGGGCTGTCTGCTTGCTCTCTTGTATCTCTCCATGCTGGATTGTCAGGGTAGGATTTATAAAAATTGCTTCAAAACAGTATCATCTTTCCTCAAATGGACGTGCCCCCGTCTGGCGCAGCGATTGCCATTATTGCTATTCTCGTGACAAAGCGTCTATCAATCTCCACTTTGTTTATAAACAAATCTGCCTGCCCTGCATAGGAAATAGATAGACTAAGGCAAAACACCATTACCAAAGGAATAAGTTAATTATATTTCAGGATCTCAGCGGGGAATGCTATCTCAGACTATTCAGTAAGATCTGACCAGTGGAGTTATAATTAAAAAATGTCCCCAGGGAGGAACTTGTAAATTATTTACTGTAAGGGGCTTTTCCAGGCTCTTTTAGTTTAATTACACACTCTGAAAGAGAAAGGCCTCAAAACCAAATTAACTAAGATGTTGAAATGGCTTTGTTAAAATCATGTTTACAGCTAAGCAAGTGGGTGACAGTGAGCAAGGTTCAAATATAGGACAAATCTTTGAAAGCTGGCATTACTCATGGTTTAAAAATCATACGGAAAGCACCAAAAAGTCTGTGCATAGAAAATGCAATTTCAGGTTTTGTCCAGTATTCTCACTGGCCTCAGAAGTCTTAGTACGAGCCCAGATCTGGCAGTGCCTCGTGGCCATTTCCTTTGTGGGAAGGGATCTGACTTCTGTGGGCTTTTCCATAGGGTACAGAGGAAACTGGTTGGACTTGGTGATCTTACAGGTCTTTTCCAACATGAACAGTTCTATGAGTCTCTGATTCTAAGTCCTAACAGAAGGAGATGAAAGTTTAGAGGTGATGGAGGGGCAGAATAAGAGGATTCTGGGTCAGTCTGAATTTTCCATCACTCTCTCACCATCTAAGACATTTTAACTCAAAACAGGCTGACTAACCCTTAGTGGAAGGTGGGCTGAGTGTGTCCCTTGGTGCTGAGGGACAGGCAGATGTTGTGACCTTTTCAAATGTGTGGGTGTAGACAGCTGTTGTGATCTCTGGTCAGATGTGGAGAATGGAAGTCAAGAAAGCTCCCCCTACATCTCAACCACTGACTCATTGTTTGGCCAAGAAGGAGGCATTATCTAATACCTCTTTGCTAAGGCATAAGGAAACAGCCAGGAATACTCTATCTGCCTGCCTGTTGATGCCAAATTCTGTGTATGTAATGGCCTTTCAGCTGCAGTTGCCCTTGAATTTGTTTCTTTCTGAAAAGCCCCACGTTTGCTGTGGCACCTTCACCACAGAGCCAAGGGCTGCACGGGGCAGCCAGCCAGGCACAGCTGCTGGGGCCCATATACAATTATGGGCACTTCTCTTTACCCCGGGTCTCCTTTTTCCTTTCAAATTTATTGCCCTTACGTGTCTTGCTTAGACGGAAACTGCCCCGGAGTTAGGAATCTCTCTACCCCCTGCGTGTGCACAGTCTCCAGCAGATGCCATGTGATTGTAGCCTGGGGGTACAGTTATCACATCCTAGGCAATAAATTCTCCACCTTCAGGCAAACTATCTGCAAATCTGGAGATGAAAGCTGCTTTAGTCCTTCATCAGGCAGATGAGATCTCTGCTTTTATTTTGTTATACTGTAAATCTGCTGCTTAGTTTTCTAGTCTCTCGGTAAACTAGTGAATCATAAAAAAGCTTGTAGCAAAGCCAGCTTGTCTGTCACCGGTATAATGCACTTTAAATGGCTTATCAGCTCCAAGAGAAGACAACAATACTTTGGAGATGATTTGGATATATAGTTAGGGAACAAAATATGTTGTCAGCTTTTGAATTGTCTTGATCAGTAGATGTAATTTTGTATTTTACTATAGTGTATCCACTAGTACTTTGGCAGGAAAGAGAAGCTATTCCTAAATTTCTGCAAATGTAGGCTCTTGATTGGGGAAACCACTGAAGAAGAGTGGAGTAGGACAGAGTGTAAACCAGAGAATTCTTCTTCAAAGGGCAAGACTATAAGGTTCAAATATTCTGAGCAGAAGTACTGCCATTTAATTATTAGGAGTGGTGAGTCCATATTAACCTTTATGGAAAAGTACTGTAGGCTATAATAAAGCTGAGTACCTTTCTATAGCCTTTTGTTATCACCTTGTCAAATTTAATAAAATATTACTAACAAAAAAGTTCTATTAGGATGGCTAAAAAAAGTACTGAAAAGGATCATTTCCTATTAAATAGTTTAGATTCACCATTCCCCCCTCCCCCAGTATATGAGTGTCCAAGTGGTGGAGCAGGTCACTGATGATTTCCCCTTGAATTATGGGGACTTCATTCGGCTCCTTATCCTTGTTTTCCAGCTCGAGGGGCTAGGTACCTGCTGAACAACTGACCTCACTATTGGAGACCGAGGCAAGGAAGGTGTTAAGTATCTCAGCTTTTTCCTCGTCCTCCGTCACTAAGTTTCTCTTCACATTCAATAAAGGATGGCCACTCTCCTTAGCTCTCCTTTTATTTGTATTTATAGAAACATTTTATAGCAACCTTCCACAGCCTTCTAGCTGGGCTCTGGCCCCTCTAATTTTCTCCCTCTATAACTTCACGACATCCTTGTAGTTCAGCCAGGCCAGTCTTCCCCGGTGGCTCATCTTTTGGCACATGGAAATGGCCAGTTTGCACCTTTAGGGTTTCTTTCTTGAAGGATATCCAGTCTTCCTGGACTCCTCTGCCCTTCAGGAACCGCCTCCCAAGGGACTCTGTCAGCCAGGCTCCTAAAAACAGGCCAAAGTCCAAGGCAGCCATTCTGCTGACTCCCCTCCTTCCCCAGGAATTAGGAAATATTGATAATTTTCTGTTCGCTGTATCCAAGGAAGCTTTAAACAATCACATCACCACTTCTGTAATTCCTGGTGTGGGAAAAGCCCGTGGTCCCCTGGGAACACCACTTTTGGAACTTACCAGCCCTTTAATAGAGGCAAAAGTGAAAAACTTAGTAAGAAAAAACAGGTAAATTTAACAGAAACCTGGAGTTGAGGTGGGAATTTGGGGAGGTTTAGATACAAACAAGTCATGCTGAAAAGAGGAAAAAAGAGATTACCCTCTAAGAACTGGATTGCAATGACTTGGTGGGAGATGCCTGGAGATTTAGGGTGTTTGAATCAAGGGAGGTGGGGAAGGAGAGAGGCCATTTGCCAAAGGGCTTAGCTCAGACTTCAGCAGTTTTGCAGCCACCCTCCTGGGGACACCTTGCAGGAGACAGTGACCAGATGCAAGCTGCCCCTTTACAGCCCTGATGAATGCTCTGCAAAGGCTAAAAAAAAGCAACCTCCACTTCACAAAGGCTGAAAAAGCAACTTGCAGCTTGTTAGCTGGGAGACACTTGCTTCCCTGAGACTTCTCCTGCCTGGACTGGTAGGACTTTGATGGACGCCCTGTGCTGTGAGGCTGCCGGCCCCGCTGCCGTGTCCCTGACAGGGGACACTCGTGTGTGGACACCGTCGTTGTCAGGAATTAGGAGCGCTGGGAAAGGCCTGGAAGGTGGCCACAGATCTGGTGTGAGCGCCAGCGAGCAGCAGGGGCTGGGCTGTACATCATTAATAAAGATGCTGAGGAGGCACAGGCGCTGTGCTGCTGTGCATGTTGTTGCTCAGGGCTCCACCACAGCACAGCTGAGATTTGGTACGCACAGGGCTATCGGTCAAAGACTCTTTGCTGCCTTAAAAACCATCCAGGTTACTGTTGGTAGAAGCTATTCTTGGTGATAAGGTTCTGGTTTTACTTTTATTTAAAGGAAGGAAGAAAGCCTATCTCCGTTTTTTGACATAACATAAATTCCTGGTGGAATTCCCCAGCTTTTTGAACAGTGCTGTGAACACTTTGTTTTGAATAATTTGCACCAAAATTAAAGTGAGGTTTAAAGCTCTGTGTGACACTGGTCTTGGCTTTGTAAGCACAATCTCCAGCACAACAGGCCTCTGGCTGGGATTAGTCCCAGCACAATGCAGATTATTCAAGAGCAAGAATAAGGAGGTAAGAGGAGGGGATTAGAGTGCAATAGGCTTAAATCCAGTTTTGCGTAAGGGCTGGAGAGCAGCAGCAGGACCAGCCAGGCTATTTTCTCACCACTTGAATACTTCAAATCCAGTCTGAATGTATAGTTTTCTAGCTTTGCCTCTATTTTCTCTGACAGGTATACAATTTTTTGGAATAAGCATCTTCCTTCAACATTTATAGGACATTCTGTGGTGCATGGACAGAAGCCATAAGGGGCACAGCAGCTGTCTTGCTTATTGTGGCACCAAGGCTGAAAAAGCAACTCCCTGAGGACAGCAGGGAGAGGGCTGCAGCTGTCTGGGCATCATGGAGGAGGGGGAAGAGGAGCAGAAAAGGTGACTGGCTGAGGAGGAGGGAAGGGAGCAGCTCTTCACTGGGGGCTGTCACAGACTCACCTCCTGTCATTCGGGAAACTTTTTATACAGATCCATGGGAACACAAGTATTTGTGGGATTTTTTTTTTTTTTAAACAAAATGTAAATTGGATTTTGAAGCAAGCATTTGTCTAAAATTAGAAACCATAGGCCTGAGATGCTGTAGAGTGTGACAGGAGAAGGGGTTAATTGCAAGCAAGATTCTACCCCTCTTGATTATTGTTCTAACACACAGATCTTTAACGTGGTGGTCTAAACATGAAATAAGTTGTCTAAATATTAAACTGTCAAGTCCTTTTTCTGACCTCTAGGTCACTACCTAAAGTAGGTGGGATGTGTGTGTAAAAAAAGAGGTTTGGGCTCTGCCCCCGTCTGATGCTCCCTGTCAACGTGGTGACTGCTGCCAGGAGGTTGCAAAATGGCATTTCCAATCTTCTGCTTTGTTTGTGGGTGTACTCAATAGCTGATACCACATGCTCTTCTGCAAGCTCTCATGTGGGCATGGAGGCTGCTGCCTCATATGGTCCTCCCTCACCTTCTGGTTTCCAGCACAACTGGTCCTGCCTGGAGATTTAGGGTGTTTGAATCAAGGGAGGTGGGGAAGGAGAGAGGCCATTTGCCAAAAGAGCATTTCCATGGCTTTGGGAAGGTGCCCAAGTGTCAGGTTATGCGCTTTCAAACTGCGGTCTTCAGGCAGAGGAGCAGGAAGAGGAGGTGGCCACCATGGGCAGCCTTCTGATGCAGGAAGAGAGTTGGAAAGGTGACCAATTTCTACATTATTTTCCCATTTTCTTAGCCCATGGAGCAGCACAAACATCCCTTTGGTGATTAAAATACAGTAAAGCACTTCCCAGAGAGGAAGAATTTGCCTGCAGCTGAGCAGCCCGCTTCTTTTCAAGGTGTCCACGATGCTTTTGCTCCATGAAGTGACCTCTGTTTGGTGCCATCTGAAAGATGGGTCAAGAGCGGTGTAAGCACACTAAAATCCCATCATGTACCCTTCTGCCAAGTTGAATTTTTATTTCTAAAATATCTGTTTGCCATGCAAGAGATGGTGTACAAAGAAGACCCAGTACAGGAGCTGTTTTGCAAGAGAATAATGCTGTTGGGAGACAAATACAAGCATATTAATGATATGCTTTGTGTTTGTCACAAAACAAACATACAAACAAGAAACTACTATTCAAAAAACTTCTAACTCATTTTGAGTCTGCTTTTGGGATGTGTGTGTGAGACACAGGTCTACTTATCCTCAGTCCATTATTCTACATATTACTCTGACAGCAGGTAGTGTTTGGGGCAGCACTGAAAACACTGTTAAAGGCAATGAGCCCAGAGCACTTATTAAGGCAACTGTTTGTTCAAGGAGGAGACTTTTAACAGCTTTGGCTTCATGGCTTCCTTCCTGTGTAACACTTTGGAGCACAGGAAGGCAGATCTTCACTTCATGGGTTATATCTCTGTCTGCTGAAGAGCTTGAGGAGGATCAATGTAAAATGAATCCTAGAACAGCCTATCCCCAAGAGCACAGCAAAATTAATCCACCACTAGTTTCTCTCTGTCTGGAGCTGAAAAATACAAACAGAAAGTGAAATTTATACTGATAATTACTTTGGCAGCTGTCACATGTGCATGGTGTAAAGGATCAGCACAGACACAGCTTCCAATATGATGATAGCCTGTGGTAATGGCTATGATTAAGAGGAAGCTAATTAGAATATTTTACACATTCAGTCCCCATAGTTCACTGCTCTTTAAGTAAATTTGCATTTGGGAAGAGAGCCTTAATTCTGATGTACATGGATAGTGTTCCCTGCAGACTTCCATTGATTTACACCATAGCCATTTGTACCAGAGCATTTTCTTTGGTAGCTCAGCAAACATTACAGCTTTCTTCCATACAGCAACAACACTCAATAAAGATTTGTCCTAGTTCTTCTTACAAACATGCAGGTACAAATGCATGAAGAAATACATAGAACAGAGATTTTTGAGGTTACCTAAGGAATTTAGTCTAATGCTTCTTCTTCAGTGTTGCTTCAAACACTACCTACTGTCAGAATAATATGTGAGGAATAATGGAGTGAGGTAACTAGATCTGTTTCTTACACTCATGTCCCAAAACCAGACCCAGAATGAGTGAGAAGCTTTTGAATAGTACTTTGATTTCTAAGTCACGTAAGTATTTGCAATTTTATCCAGGATGGAGTTGCACATGCAGACAGACTGGTTCCAAGCAGCATGAGCATACTGAAATGCTTTTGTGTTGGAGGTATTAATCCACATATGGGTATTCAACTACTATCAGAACAAACTCTGCCACTGCACTAGAATCAGATAAAAATATGCAAAGCAGGTAGCTTGAGGCTCATGTGTACTAAAATTCCTCTAGCTGTTTGAAGAGACTTTGTAATGTCAGCATACTCCCACCTGAGCATATTCTTTATTGTGAGCATTGTAAAGTGGCCTTCCTGGATGCAAAAATGGGGCCTGAATACATTTACTTCAAGGATGCAAGCTCTTTTTTTTTTTTTCTCTTAAGTAAAAAAATGACCAGAGTCAAACTAACCTAATTTCCTTTTCTCTCTTTTTCTCTCTTTCTCTCTCTTTCTCTCTAGAAACTATAAAATTATAGAGTGAGAATTGGGAAAAATATATAAAAATCTGGATTATCCCTCTCTTATTTCTCCTGCTCATCTTTTATCCTTTCCTGTCCTTGTCATTGCTCCTCTCTCTCCCCCTCATAGTTATCATCCTTGCTATCCTTATCAGCATTATTAGTTTTGTTGGCATCCAATTCAAAAGCCCTCCATCCCATCACACATTTATATTTTCAGATGCAGGAGAGAGGCTTTGGATAGAATCCCACCTTTTGGGGGCCCTTAGAGATGCATGGGGGAGAAAAGGCAGATAAGAACATCAAGTCTATAAATCTCCACATCTATAAATCTTAAAATGGATTACTGATGACAGTGACTCTTTAATGGAAAGAGTGACAGTCCATGTAGATGAAAGGCAGTGTAATTCATGGAGGCTATTAAATTTGAGAGGCCTTTTCATTCTCATTTGTCTTTCAGTGTTATGTGTTGATCACAAGGAGATTATTCTCTGGGGACAGATGTGCCCTACTCACCAGGGCCTGAGGAGTGCCTGTGTTTGTCTGTCTGGCATTTGCTGTGGTGAGTAATATATTTGCTCCTCCTGCACCAGAGAAGAAAACCCACAGTGCTGATAGGGGATGGAGAAAACACAACTAGCTGTCCTGCTTATGATATTTGAGAGCCTCCTGGTTGCAGAAACTGTGTTTTTAGGGTTAGGGGTATCCAGAAACCAAACACAGTGCAGTACAGGGTTCATGGTCAAGTTCTCCTCATCTGTTGATCGGCTGGGATGTGGCTGTGCCCAGCCACAGCAAGACTGTGACAGGACAGAGGCCACCTTCACTGGATGGAATGTGATTCTGGGGCTGTTGTCTCGAGAACAGGAATGAAGCCTGAGAGGTCAAGCCACGATAGAAAAGGCAAAAGCACTCAGCAAAAGTAGCTTGTGGTTTATAAATACTGATGCATCAGAATAAGAGTTCAGAACAGTGAGCAGGCACCAGGGGAATTTACATCTAAAAGCACTCACTTTGCAAGGCAGCATTCCTTCATTTTGGTCAGGGACTCCAAAGTTACCGTGCAACCCATGGGAAAACGAAGCCCAGCTGAGTTTCATCAAGAAATGGGCAGGACGGTTTCACTGCGGGGTGCGGATGGATTTAGTGTAACACAGTCTTTTCCTGCAGGCGATGGACTGTTCCTGCTCCCTGGGACAGCCTGGGGTGTGCTGCCTGTGTGTCCTTGCCGGTGGTGCCGGGACCGAGGCTCGCGGTGTGCCCGGTCCCTCCCGGTGCCAGCGGGTGCATCCCCACCCAAGCCGACTGACTGGGGTCCCACCCTGCGCCTTCAGCTGCTCCGGAGAGACAAAGCGGTGTCGCTCATGGGAGGACCGCTGCTGCAGAAAGTCACTTAGCGCCAGCAGCTGCTTCGTGGCGTCAGAGATTCAGAGGTGCCAGCAGAGGCTGCGGCAGGATCCTGTCTCACCGGAGTCCCGGGGACTTGCGTGGGAAGAAATCTTGAGTAGAGGATTGCTCCTTGTCTGTGCGCGGAAAATTCCCATTCGTTTCTGAAGGAAAGCACGCGTGTGTAGTTTATTTATGCACCTATTTACACAGCTAAAAAGATCAAGGACGTTGCCGTCAAACCACAGAGACCTGGATCCATTCTCTCACTGCAGCCAGGGAGCTGACGGCGGCTCCAGTGTTCTAAATTACTTATTGGCTAGCTAGCAATTTTCTATTAATGATCAGCTTATTGCTGTCAGCTCGTTAGCCCCTGGCTGGCCGTTGCCGCAGCCCCATCTCAGCCCCGGCCCTGCAGAGATGTCCCACTCCGGCTCTGCGGCCAGCCGGGCTCGGGCAGGGCCTCCCGAGGCTGCTGCCCTTTCCCGCTGGCATTTTGGCAGCCTCGCCGCCGTGTTGGGGATGAGTCAGAGGAGCTGCGCTCGGTGCCCGGGGCTGGAGAGGCTCGGTTTCACTGCTGAGTCACTGGCAGAGCAGTGTGGGCAGCCTGGGGCTGTGCTTTGTATCTCCTGCTTTACAAGGGACTTTTGCTTATTTTTGCCCATTTGGATGGTCACTCGTCCCTAAGCATCCCTCTGTAGATGTTCCTCCAGCACGCTTAGCTAAGGATGGGTTTGCTTCTTCATGGTCCTCACTGTTTAACCTGGGGGTTTCACCACGGTGCACAACCCTCATCCGCATTGTGTCTGCCTCCAACAGGGCTCTGACACCAAGACAGATCCTACTTCTTCCAAATATTGTTATTTTGATGTATTATTTACGCCGTGGAAAAATATTGAGGAGACAAAGTGTGAAAAATTAGCTCATTCTTTCTGAAATCTGCAAGCAGATGAAAGACAAAGAATATAGAATTTTAAAAAAACCCAAACCCTCAGCTAATTTTGGAGCATGTTTCATCTTCACAAGAGCCACTCACTTTCTAGATAATTCTTTGTAAACCTTTATTCCTTTTGTTGCAAGATTGGTATAATTCCACATTACGCCAAGTTCAGTGGAAGAAAAAAAAAGGGTGTGATGGTTTGAATTATTCCCCACCCTCCCCCATCCCACACAAAAAACTCAGGTTTGAACTTCACTTTTTAATATGCAAGGACCCAGCCAAGGACACCCTTGCTAATCTTTCAAAATGCAGCATTTTGCTCCTTCAAAGTCTTAAAAGCTGCTTGGATTTTGACTGAACATGTAACCCTGTATTAAACTTATGATGGCTAATGAGACAGAACTTGGTTATAAGGACTAAAATACAGAAAATATAAATCAGTACCCTATGATGAGTACTCATTCTCTTTTATTAAATCCATTTTAAACCAACTTTACCATATATCTCATGGGATTTTCATTACTTTCCCATCCATTGAAAACAAGATGGAACAATCAGTTTTATTGTTCATTTGTCTAATTTTTGCTTTGCTGTGGGTTATTCAGGCGTTTGAGTGTGATATTTCACTGTCAGTCCAAGCTGGTGTTTTAATCTGTGCTGTCCCTTCTCCTCCTCCTGTTCTCTGCCTTTCTTCCAGTTGGAAGGACAAAATGTGCAACTTCAAAAAAAAAAAAAATTAAAAAATCTCTTGCAGTGGTGTTCTAAGCTGGAACAAATAGTGGAAATGCTAAAAATGGCTTTTGTCAGCTCTGTTTTCCTCTAGACATTTGCATTCCTCGTCCATAGAGATTTTTCCTAGCTTGAGGTGATCTCCTAGATCACTTTTCCTGCAGAACAGCTGCTCTGGGTGTTCCTTGGGTTACCATTTTTTCACAGTCTATAAGAAAGCTGAAGCTGTGTCTGTCCAGTGGTGTTTCACTGGAGAAATCCCTCTCACTGTAGGCAAAAAACTGTGGCAGGAATTACCTGGGCTTTATCTCACATGAATAAAGTAGCAAGGTCTGATTTGGTAATGTCAATGAAGTTTCTTACTTTGGCCTAACTCTGAATCTTTAATTTTGTTAATGCATACCTATGAAATCCCTCACAACAATGGCTCCTGTTACCTAGAAAAGATTCGAAGAACAGCAGCGGGGTTTATCCAAGTCAATTGTACAGTTATTTGTGGGCACTGCACTGTAACTCTGCTGGAAATAATGGCAATTCTGCAGTTACTCGTGTCAGCAAAGTCATGATATTCCCTGATTGCTCTCCAATTAACTTGTGCCACTGCAGCAGCCCAGGAATGGAGCAGGCAGGACACATTGTTAAGGAATCCAGGCATTTAGAAGGGGTTCCCTTATGGCCACCAGCCCCCAGAGAGTTGTTCTGTTTAAGCAAGGGCTGGATAAGCACTAGCAGGGAGGATCCACAGCTATTTTTTTGGAGCGAAGCTCTGCTCTCACCTCACGTTATTGATGGGGCTGTGTGTGAGGGAGGCTTACACGAAGGGAAGAGTAATGGCATAAAGAGAGAGAATGGCAAATTGGCTGGCTGAGAAATGACCTGTGTTTCAGCCCTGCTGAGTGGAGTGCTGGCAGCTCGGGGCTGGCTGGAAGGGCAAAGGCACAGCAACGCATCCGTTTGCTGAAAATAGGGGAAAAGCCATTTTTAGTGAAAATAGAAACACTGAGAGCAGTTAAAAAGAACAGCTCAAGGGATGTAGTCTGTTCCCTCTGAGGTGGGGTTGGATGGAGGGTAACAATTTGTTATTACATCTTTAAGGAGTTTATTAATTATTGGGGAACAGATGCCTGTGATTGGAGCACTAAGAGGCAAAACCAACCAGGCACATGGGCCTTGGGAGCCACTCCTCATTTGAACCCTGGGGGAATTTACAAGTGATTGATCCCTTCATAGGGCACAGGTTTGGTTAAGACAAAGCATGGCACAAGGCCAGATTTGCTGAGGATGATACTAGCAGCAATAATTCCACCCCTGTCACCTCCCTCAGCAATAAGCAACTGCTGGAGCAGAGCAGAGGCGATGCTGGCAGTGACATGTGGCAGGGACAGCAGGTTGAGTCTCAGGCCTGGGGGACAGAAATCAGGACAGACAGCTCCCAGCAGGAGCCTTGGTGGCTTTCTAAAGCCATTTCTGGGCTCTTGGGTAGACAGGAATAGGGTCAGACGGGTGCAAGGAAAGAAGATGATGCTGTTTCCTAGAAAACAGATGTGCGTTCCCAATGTGTGCTCTTGTCTCTGCCTCAACAGCTGGATCTCATCCTCATTCCTATCGCTTACTATTGCTGCTCTGAGCAGTTGCACATTTAATAGGAGGATTTTGATTCATTTTATGGCAAGTCTCACCCATCTGCATATGTTGGTGTTGAGCTGGCTTCTGTACAGAGCTCTAGTGCTAACCATGGATGGAGAAATCTAGGATGGAAGGTTTGGCTCCCCAGGGACACCTCACGGATAACGAGGTGTGGGCTCTTCAGTCCAATGAACAAGGAATAATTCACTGCATTTCCAAGCTTGGCAGCTTGTTTCTTATAACTCCTTGAGAGATGGTAATTAAATGTCATTGCATTAGAACCAATATGTCCCAAGCAGAGAACAAACTCATACTCATAATTATGTAGCCATCACATTAAACAAACAAGATGCTCATTAAAAATAGATGCAAAAGATTCAATTAGATCTAATGCTGTATTAAGCATTTGATGACATGCTGGCTTTATCTCCATTGGTTCTAGGCAGTAATGAAGCAGCTTTTCGGAGTGACCCAAGAGGAATATGTTTATTTTTTAAATACCCATTTTCTTTCTTAATCTTGAAACTTCTATTAAGCACCTTTTCCTCTTAGTAAAGAAGGAAGGCAAAAAAAAAAAAAAAAGGAAAGGAGCTTTATTGTTTTCTAGCATTCCTTCTGGGTTTAGAGGCATAAAAGAATAAGGGAGCCCAATCTTTATTCTGTGTGTAACCTCTAATATGATTCAGAATAATGTAATAGGAAATCAAATCTCTGTAAGGGAGATTGTTGAGTGTACAGAAAAGGGTGATTATTGAATGTACAGAATTTCTTTTAAGCATCATCTCCTCCCCTATATGTGCCCCTCTCCTGTATGTGTCAGCACCAGCAGAGCTGTGTGGTGGTCACTTTGATCCGATGAATCCTCTGCCTTCAGTCCATCCTCCCACCCAGCTGGGCACTGGCTGCAGCTCTCACTGAGCTACAGATCTTCCTCTCACAAGCTGGTTTTATTTAAACCCCTGTCTGTGGCCCTGCCCCTTGTGTTTTGGAAGCACGTTACATTTTGCCAAGCGATCAGGACTGCGCTGTTCCATCGCTGCTTTCTTTTCTCTGAAAAGTCTGCCCAGGGGACAGAGCTGTAAATTGTATCCCAGCTCCATCTTAATCCATCACTTGGACCAGCAGAATCTTTGCAAAGACTGAAACACAATCAGCTTTGCTTTTTCCTCGACTCTCTTGCCTAGCTTGCAATACAGACACTGTCAACTTCTCATTATGTGTGGGCAGATTATCCAGTAGCAAATGAAGCCTCTTACACCAAAAATAAAACACTTTTATTCCCCTCGTTGACCTTTCCTACATCGTCACTCCAGTTTTTTCTAAGATTAGTATAGAAGATAAAGCATTTATTTCCACAGTCTGATTTGCATCAGTTTTATTCAAATGTGCTTCACTTTATTTGGGTTAGTTCAGCTCCCTCTCTGAGTCTTGATAATCACAAGTTGACTGACTATAGTGAGGAAAGACATATTAAAATTTATAGTTATCAAATAGCCTGATGCAGTGTCTGCTGTAGATGGCAAAATAGATCGGAATGATTGGGCATTTGTCTCTGAAACAGAGGGTGGTTTTGATGTATGTGCATAATTTGTAAGAGAATTTGCTTCTCCATAGCAGTGCTGTGGTTGATGCAGCATAATTAAGAATTTCATCGCCAATCTGAAAATTGCCCATTGGTTTTGAATGTGGTTTGATTTCACAGAGAAATCACCTTTTGAGCATGATGTATTTGGAACCTCAAGAATCCCACTACCTCTAGGATAATTACTATGATGGAAATTTGAGAGATGTGTGCTTGTGAGGGATATTGCTATAACAACCAATTTCTTGACTCCACCTTGTAATAAATCAGTATATTCCAGCAAAGGGCACACGCCTGCAAAGTTGTAGATCGACGTGTCCATGTTAATCTGCAAGAAATAGGGATAAAGGAATATACTGGGTAGGTTTTCAGTTCAACTTCATCTCTTGCTACCCTGTCGAGTCTAACGATGGCTGTGAAATCTCTCTTGCATTCCAAGGTGAGGTACAATGTGGGAAATAACTCTGCAGTGCTGCCAGTGCAGAACAGGAGATGGTGGCGGGGAGGTGAGATGGCTTCGCCAGCCTGGTGCTTGCTGTGTTTTCACATTCACAGGGAGATATAGGCTCCTTCAGAGTGTAACAGTTGCTGATTTGGTCTGTAAAACACATAAACTTGTGTTTTCAGGTAGAAAACTGCAAACTGGAAAAAAACAGACTGTCGGTCTCTGCTGAAACACGAAGAACATATTTTTTTCCGCTTTTGCTCACATACTTTTCCCTACTCAGCTCATTCTCCTTTTAAAATATTTTCCCCCCTTTCTTCTCTCTTTTTTTTTTTTTCTTTTTTTTTCCAAATGAGTAAGACTACCTTGGGTGCCATTTCAACTCCTCCAAGGAAGGAGTTACCATGAAAGAGTAGAAGTCTGTGGGAGCATTTCTCCTGGCAAATTGTGACCATCCTGGGCCACTGCTGGCATTTCTCTCCACACCGCCCTCCAAAAGCTCTTGACCAGAGGAAAAGGATGTGCAAAGGTGAAGTTCTCTTTTCACTTACAGAGCCTTTCATCCCCCAGCAACTCAATACATTCCATCTATAACACAAGAGCCTCGAAGGATCCCACCCTCTTGTGCATGGGATGGGTTGATTTGTATTCTGCTGCTGGTTCTGTAAGATAACAAATACAGGAAGAGAACATCAATCCTGATTTCTTTCCTTTCTTTATCTCCCCTCCTGTTCTCTGTTGTGCCACGACTGCTAATAACATTCTGGTTTAGTGGTGGATGTAATAAGATATGGATGCTGGATATTGTTTCTTTATACCTGTTGCACATATAAGAATGTGGATGGCAGACTTCCCTCCTCCTCTCCTGTTTCTCTCTGAATTGAATTCATTTACCTCAAAATTACAGAGCTGTAGTCACAAATCCATCAGGTCAGAGAGATACTTAGAAGAAAGATGTAGTCCACTCACCCCTCCTGTGTGCCCTTACATTATTATCAATCCCTCAACACTCTCTCCTCTTTTTTTTCTGAAAAAGAGGGACAAATACTCCATTTTTTCACTTAAATTTCAGATCATTTGCTAAAGTCATTTTGTGTAACCAACTTTAATTATTGATAAAGGTGAGACTTGCTGTACTTGTAATAAATTGCTATATTAATAAAAAGCCAGGGATTCAAAGCACCCAGATCTAAATTATTTATCAGTCAGAAGGACAGCTGGATCCACAGTACAGGACATTTCTAAGGAGCTCAGCTGACCAGAGGGGTGATCTGCTTCAGGTATGACCTTGCTCTTTCTTCTCCCTAGAGATTTCCTAACAGAGGAAAGCAGTGGGCATTATTCAAGCATGGATAAGACCTTGTAATTTATACATTTACTGGGGAAAATGTGTGGAGACATGACGTGAAAGTTGGGAACTGGATGTCTGTCCCTCATCCATCAAATGCAAAGAGTGAAGGTGATCATCAGAGCCCCTCAGGGCTGGTGGTGCAGGGCAGCATCTTCTGCAGCTGCTCACACTTTGCCCAAACCCCCAGACTTAGCTGGCCCTGAGCCCCCTGAGCTCAGGTGATGTCACCTGTCCATGCTCCTGGCACAGCGTGGCCGGGTGGGTGTTGAAAGGCACCCAGGGGTGCTGGATTTGGGCTTCAAAATGTGGGTTTGGAGAGGCAGTGGGTGCAGATTCACCCCTACAGTCACCAAACTGGTGTCCCCAGCAGGCCAGTGTCCACCCCCAGTGTCACACAGACAGGTCCCTGATAACGTTTCACCACCCCTCATGTTTTTCACCCATCTTATGCACTACCTTCTCTGCCTTCACAGCAGTGACATAACCTGGAGCTCCAGCCCAGAGCCTTTGCCCATGCAGAACCTGATTTTTCTACTCTATTGATGAAATTAAAAAAAAAAAAAACAAACAACTTTCCACCTGTGCCCAGGAAAGCAGAACTGAGGAAAAAAAAAACAAAACAAAAAAAAACAGGACAAAAAGCAGACAGAAGAAGAAAAAATTTCCACTTACCAAAGCTGTTAGGCAAACCTCATCACACATTCAGAACTCTGCCTTCCACCAGCAGCAGGGCTTCAGGAAAAACATCTCCACAGCAGACAGCAGCACAGGTGATCTAGTGCAGAGAATCAAGGGCAGGAAGTTTCCCTAAGATTTTTATTTTTTATCTAAGACTTTCCAGTTTATTTGCATGATTAAGGAAGTGAGCAGAAAAAGAAATCCCAGCTCCTTCCATCGTGAAATACATATTGTGGCAGAATGCTGCATGCCTTGTGTCAAAGGATCCATAGTATTGATTTCTTGAAATGAAAAATAAGTTTAAGGTGGAGTGCTTGGGAAAAAAAAAATCAATAAAATTTCAAGTGACTGAATAGAACTATCAATTGTAATGACAGCAATCAAAAAGCCTTATCCAGTTCCATAACATTTTGGTGTCAGGACCTTTGTTTTCATTAAATTTGTCATTGACAGAATGCTGACCTTACCTTACCAACCTGTCTGAAATTAGATTAAAATTAGTGTGGCTGAAAATGCTTGATTTCATTCCACACAATGTGTGTAAGCAAAAACTGGAAAATATGGAGCAGAAGTGTAAATGTCTGCGATGCAAATTGGGATGCAACAACCCAGTCAGCTCAGAAGAATATTTGAAAATATCTCCTGAGGCTTAAGAAAGAGCCTGAGCCTCCAGCAGCTCTCATGAAACCATCTCCCAGGGTGTTAGCAGGAGGGCCAGAACAGGAGAACCTTCCTTGTCTCTTCCAAAACCCCTCATTTTTTGGGTTACTTTTTCCTTTCATTCCCACAACACTCAATGAATAATCAACCCATGTGGGACCAAGGGCTGCAACTCTCTGGGGAGGTTTCTCCCTGTTATCAGACTCAGGATGAGGGACTTGCATCTGAGTCGTGCCCATCACAATCACCATCATCACAGGGCTCCCAGACAGCTGTCCAGGACTCAAGGCTATGCCATCCCTGGCTGCTCTGCTCTAAGTGCTGTCGTGTTTATGCCCCAGCTAACATGTGTAGGAATTCATTATTCATTATTATAAATCACCTTATCTCGCTATAAATCATGTAAACAGCATCATCCTTTTCCAGAGGGGATGTTCCCCACATGATGCCTCTCTGTAACCCTTGTGTGGCTGAGGCAGTGGCTTTGCTGGTGCCTGGGGAAGAGCCAAGGCCTGGCAGGGACAGGTGGGTCTTCTCCCTGCTCATTTCTTCAGAGCCTTGCTCTCTCCTTCATGCTTCTCCCTGCTTTGGTCAGGGTTGCCTTCCCTGCTTTGGTCAGGGCTGCCTTCCCTGCTTCTCCCCCCGTTCAGTGAAACGAGGCTGTGGCTCAGCAGCTCCCAGGGGACACACGTGGCAGGTCCCCACAGCCACAGGAGTGACCACAGCTCACTCTTCACCCCACCTGGCTGCCATATGGCTATCCCCCATCCCCTCCTTGTGACCCCACCAGAGAGAGCAGGAACAGAGGCAGCCTGTGCTGCTTTATTCTCATAATCTTCATCCTCTCTATTTTCTATCTTCTTCCTTCAGATTTCCTACTCTCTTTTTTTCTCCCTGTGATTTTGGAGCTTTTGCTTTTAAAGCTTCCCAAAGCATTCCTGGAGCCACCTAATCCTCTACAGTCCCAGAGCATCAGGCTCACAGATGCTGCTGACCTTCACTGCTGGGAATGACTCTCCCAGGGGACATAAGAAGCTCAGACCTCCCACGATGTCCTCCTCTCCTACTTAGGGCTAGAAAAAACATCCTCAGGATGAGACAAGAGAACCTGTCCTTACATTTCTTCACTGAGAGCTGTTCTTTGTGTCTCTCTGAAGTCCAGGGTGTACATCTTGCAGCTGCTGGGCAACAGAAGGTGCATCTGTGCAAACCTTTCAGGATAAAGCATCTTGGCCACCCTGAGTCACTGCCTGGTACCATAGGATCCATGTCTATGGCTGAGGACCATGGCAGGGATAGAAAAGGGGGAAAAAGCTTACATTTTCCAACCTCTTTTTTTATTTGTGGCTCTAGGCTGGATTCTGGTTTGACTGCAGAAATGGTTTCAATGCAAACTCCTTGCTTTTCCTTTGTGTTATTTCAAGACCATTCTTAAAGGGCACAACCACAAGGAGTTGCCCCTCAATGAGTGTGGCAGAGTGCCTCTGATTTGGAAAACACTGGACACTCCTCACTTGGTTGTCATCAAAGGTATCATGTCCTCCAGCATCTAGAGGTTACATTGTGCTTTCTGATGGAGAATTTTTGCCTTCTTTTGTTCCAAATGGTGAAACTGAATTTGTACCATTTTCCTGGAAGTATTTCTTTGTACTTAGAGAAAAATAAAATCAAGACTAAATAAGAAGCTGGTTGGCAAGTGATTCTATCTTTCTTAAGACCTTTTGAACTTTTCAGACCTCAAAGTGTTTGATTTACTTTGCTGTTCATGTGTCATTTTAGGCTGATTATTTTCGAGACTTGTTCTCCTGTCCCAGGTCATTGAGTTTTGCACTACATCTTCAAGAGCACCTTGGCTTCAGCTATTTCCTTGGGAATACACAGGCTTGCATTCACCTGCAGGGAGAGCAACCTGCACTGAACTACTGGAGTCGATTTACAGGAAAAGGGCCAATTTTTTCCTTTATCGCTTCTACTGTTGCAGAGAGATGAATTCTCCATGGCATAATAGCAGAACAAAAATAGATTGCTTCTGTAATACTCTATACAACAGCCTGGAATACATCAGCCTTTTTCCTCAACAGTTCCTTGACAAATGAAACTTTATCTAACCATGTTCACCATGTTATTCTCCTTCTCCTTTTTGCTCCATTTTTCCAGATTCCTGCTAGTGCCAAAATGGTGATTGTGCAGTGACACAACTGCTGTGGTGCTGCTGCCAGAGATAGGCAGAGGGACTCAGTGACATTGTGAGCACTGAATTTCATGCTGGATGGAGAGAGGTTTCCATTTATGATAGTGCCAATGGTGACTGGTGATGCTTGGGCTCTGGGTCGGGTACTGCTCAGGTTTCCCTTTAATTTGGGCTGTATTTGTTGTCTTGGATAGTCCTCAGCAATTTTTGCAGCAAGTTTCCCATTCTGTTCAGTCTTGATGCAGGAAAAGTATCAGGGAAATGTCCTTGTCTATAGAAAACCTTCTAATTAAAACAACTGCTTGGCTCTGCGCTATTGAAAGCAAACAACTCTGAGGGGAGCATTTGTTTTATCTGTACGTGGAGAAAAGGCAATAAATGCTCACAATCTGGCTAAAAATAGATGTCAAAGTGAACTCCCTATTTTCAGGTCTAAAGAAACGAAAACCTTTTTTATAAAATTATGCTATTTGTCAAACACATTGAGACTCTGGGGAAAAGTTATTCCTTTTAATTTGGGTGAAATGTTCCATCCAAATTGAGGACTTTATGGTTTCATCCTCCCCCAGCACCCCAGCGCAGTGTTTCTGCAGAAAAAGGTATTAAACGAGATTAGCAGGAAGCCAGTTCTCCATAAATTAGGATTTTGTATCAAGTATGTGTGCTTTGGCCGCTCTTTCCTTTATTTGACTTATTCCAATCCCCATCACTTTTGCAAGTCCTTATGGATGCTTTCAGGGCTGCATGCTGAAGGCTGCAAACCCAGCCAGCCCCAGGAGAAAATGCATCTGCTCCTGTCCCACCTCCTTTCTGCTACTGCCCAAGGACTTTTCCATCAAATTCAAAGGATTCACCCACAACATGATACAAATGTATTTGGAGAGCCTGGGTGTAGGGACTGCTGTGCAGTGTGACAGGCACTGCACTCCCAGCACTCCCGGTGCTGCCTGGGGCCAGCACAGACCCAAGCAATGCAAACAAAATGTTCTAGCAGGAAAATGGGTATTTTCTGATGGGTGAGGCTGACAGCTGGGTGGTACAGTGAATCTCAGCAGATTTCAAGAGATTTCACATAGGAGGAACAGGCAAAACTTCTTCAGAGCCGTTTCATGCAAACTTTCTTCTTGGGGTAACAGTTAAGAGGTATTGCAGGGCCCTGAAAAGTGTTAGGGTATTCCCTGCATCCCTTCTTTGTCATCCCTGGCAGTGCTGAAAACACTTCCCCAGATATTTTATGAGGAAACCACAACGACCCCATCTGCATTCCCAGAGAGCAGTGACAGCCCAGCTCTGTCCTGTGCCATGCCAGGGTCCCCCCTGGATTCCCACCCTCATGGTGGCATACGAGGTTTGCCCCAGCTAGGGACAGGTGTGCAAAGGTTCTTGTGGGAAGCTGCTGCTTACATTTGAGACTGACAAGCTCAGAATGCAGCAAGTGGTGGGGTTTGGCCTCCTTGTAGGGTACCCCTGCTCCTGCTGGTCCTGCCCGTCACCCCGTGCCTCGGGCAGGGCCTCGCTGGGCGCTTTGGGTGAGGCCAGCCAGATTTTGGGCGAGGGCTGCAGATGGCAGGCACAGTTTGTGAGCTCACTTTTCTACCCCGGGGCGTGCTGGGCAGGATTGATTGCACGGCTCAGGAAGCGGCATTAGCAGATGTTATTGATGTGGGACTGGCGCTATCCGCAGCACACGCTGTCGACGCAGAGAAAAAACCACAGATGGCGAAATTTTTTAAAACCTCTCTGCCAAAATCATCTAAAACAAAACTTGCCATTTCTGTTTGTACTGATCCTCCTTTCCTGCTATTGATTTTTGCTCTTTGCCATCACTGATGTGAGGAGCGGGGAGTGGCCGCTATCGCGCCAGCGCGTGGAGGAAGGAAATCGTCTCCAGCAGCCCTGTGTTTGGTGGGGGGTTCTTGTTTTCTTTGGGGTTTGGTTTCTGTTTTTGCTCTACTCTTACTGCTCTATTTAACATCGAAATAACAGGGCTGTTAGACTGGCTAGCAGGTCCCCAGATGCCCATAAGGAGAACTTGGTGCTGTATTTATGTGACGGCTGTTCCATAAAAATGGATCAGGAAATGCTTCAAGCCGAGAGCTTGGCTTGAGCAGAGCTGACATGAGCTGGAGCTGAGGAAGGATTTCAGAAGCTGCTGAAATAATTACAGCTGTACATGTACCAGAAGTATACAGTTTTGATGAGAGCTTCCATATTTCGGCCCTCAGCTACCTGGACAATGACATCTGGATTAGGGATTGAAAGGCCAAATCTCTCCCCCCTTTTTTTTTCTTAATGAGCAAACCTTTGGGATTGAAAAATAGGACAATCCAAGAAATGCAGATGCCTGGGAGTACCAGCATTAAATGCAGACCATAAAGATTATGTATGTTTTCAGCACTATTATGTTTGTAAGAACAGACTTTTGCTTGCATCCTATTCACACGAAGGTTTGTGTCAAAAAGCAGATAATGGAAATCATCCAGGTTCCGATTACTTTGGTGGCAGCCTGCCTTGAATACAGCATTCAGTTCTGGGCCACCCCATTACTAGGAAAAAACCAAATTGCAGACAATTCAAAGAGCAGCTAAAATGATTTTGGGGTTGAAAAGACTGATTTATGAGAAAAGATGATGAACTAAATATATATACCTTCACTGAGTAATGACTTGTGTTGTGGTTACTGTGTTCAGGCAGACAGAAAAGAATTATTTTGTGTGTACAAAAATGTGATGCTAAGGAGAGCACGATAAAAATGACAGAAGGGAAAGTCTGAGCTAAGAAACAGTGCAAAATCTCTGTGAAATAATCTCCTAAAAGGCATGGGAAAAGCTCCCATCTCCTTATTGACATTTTAAAAAAGGCAGGGAAAAATAGAGGTGATACAGTTATTCATCCAATTTATCCAATAGCTTTTTTATAAATCTCTAACCCCAAAATAAAGAAAAACTAAAAAAGGGATTACTTTCTTGTATTCTCAGTATTCCTTAAAAATACAGATGGCTACTTTCTTGTCAAAAGTGTGATGGAGAAGAAATTTGTTCAGACTGTGTAACTCCCTGTGGGCAGTCTGCATTTTGTAACCTTGGCAGTTCTTAGCATGCAACAGATACTCCTTCACACAGGGGACAACATTTCTGACCTAATTAGCCTATGGGGTTTGGGGTTTTCTTTTATTTATTGCACACTGCAGGACCCAGAGCCTCTGCTCCTCGGATCACAGCCGTGCCAGGAGCGGGGTCAGTGCCAGAGCTGCCACCCACCACCCTCTTCCCAACCTGTCTCCCAAGACCCTCCCAAGGGAAGAGCCACAAAGAAAAGCAAGTCCTACCCCCAGGCTGCTCCTCTGACACTGTCAAACAGCTGCCCACATCTGCCAGCAGTGCAGGACTGCTCGCCTGGCCCCAGGGTGCAGGGGACATTCCGGCAGAATGGAGACTGGTAACTGCATGGTGTTGACAAAAGGGACAAAATCCTTTTATCTGCTGTCTACAGAGAAGCTGAGGAGAAAACACATGGAGGGTGGGATGAAGTATTTTAATCAGACCCATTTTCCATACAGAAATGTTACAGTTTGAGAAAAACTACTTTGGTCTGGCCCATCCAAATTCACTATATCACTAACCCTGGAGGAGCTGCACAAAAGACTGCTGTTGATGCCGTATCCAGCTGAGAGTTTCATGAAGAAAATATGCACTTTTAAAATCAGCTAATCATCAGAACAGCTAAGGAAGTAGTTCTTTCCTCTGGATCACAACGGTGCCAGCACTTCGCACAGCAAAGTCTGTAAAAGAAGAGGCATGCAACATTAAGTGACATAAGTGAATGTGTCATTAAAGAACCAAAGGGCTATTTTTTTTCTAAATATGTCATTTAAAAAAATAAAGATGCCTCATTTAAATTCATCCAAAAGCTGTTAAACCAATTTAACAGTTTGCTGTTTACTCCTGAAAAATGTTGAGAGCTTATCTTATCTCCTCCTAGCACTGTTCGAGGCTAATCAGGATATATTAATGCATCTCTTTTCCATTGCAATAAATCTGTAAAATGAATGTAGAGATTTCTGTGAACTCTGTTTACCAAAGACCTATTCCTTTTCTTGTCCAAAGTGAATATAGTGGCTCAGAGTCTGTAAGAGAGGAAGGGATGGAGAAGCACTGGGTGACACAGGCTCATATTTGTGGAAATGGGCTACATAAAATCTTAATGAGAAAACAATGTTTGCTGAAAACAAGCTTTAAAATTACTCAGGCTGTCCCAAGTAGAGAAGCTTTCCAAAATCTAACCATCATCAGGCTAGGGAAAAATTCTCTCTCTCTCGTCCCCAAAATTAACCCTATTTGCCAAAGGGGAAAATAGCAGCCAAGTAATAAAACCATCAGTTATCTGCTAGCAGTGCAGGTTGCCTCCTCCTGCAGGGCTCTGGATCAAGGGCAGTGGTGAAAGGCTTTGATATACAGCACACATCGGGACTTGGCTTTATTTTGTTTGTTCTCCCTGCTTAGAGGGGGAGAAGTAAACCCAGCACATTTCCATCCTTGGCTTTCCCTATGCAAGAGGCTGGGAGGGCAAAAATTTCAGGAAGGCAGGAGAGACTGTAGAAAATTCTAGGAGATAAAAATGAATGAGGAAGAGGAAAAAGAGTGGACAGTGTAGTGCAAAGGATCTGGAGATTTGCTTGAGGCATATGGTTGGAAAATTGCTTTATTTTTCTCAGCACCAAACAGATTAAAAAAAAAAAAAAGAAAGAAAGAAAAAAGCACAGGCATGGTTTACCAAGGGTCAGCAGATTTATGGTTAGCTTTAAATCAGTGCAACTTCACTGGGAGGTTTAGTTTTGGGTGTATTCAGGATGGGGAATAAGCATATGAATTATTCTGGTAGAGTGGTAGTAAATAGTCTGGCAGTCTCAGACCAATTTCTGTGGTGCCATATCTCATAAAGTCTGATAAATCCAGCATGTGCAGCTGCTGAGGACTTTTGGCAGTAGAAAAAAGCCTGTATAGCAGAAAGTATCTATATACCAGAGGATCACTGACCATGTACCAGCCCTGGCAACTTGCTTTTGTGATGCTGAGATTTTGTTACTGCCTCAATCTCCTGTGTTGTGGATGAGAAATGAGAATAGTACTGGGGAGTGCAGAGCAACTATGGATGAGCTTGCTGGACTGTGTCTGACTGAATTCCCCAGGCTGATAGCAAAGTGCTTCATGTCTGGATCCCTCATTTATGAGTTCATCACATTTAGAGCAGCTCCAGCAGGTCCAGATATTTTGGAGTTTGTTGCTTACTGGCCTCTCAAAGTTCCCTTTCCTATCCTGTTGCAGTGATTTGAATACCCTGGAAGAAAAAGGGAGGAAAGTGATCTCCTACCTACTAGTTTTGAGAAATTTTATATATTCCACATATATGTCTTTCCAGCCAAAAAATACCTCTCCACTTCATTACTCCCTTAGCTTAAACATCTTAACTAAGCTCTGTGCTTTTATTCCTTATTATTTGTACATGAGATTCAGCTTTATATGCAAAACATCCCACAGCCTTTTACTCTGAAGCCTAAATATGATCCTTTTCATTACAAATTTGATATTTATCATTGACAAAATCATATTGGAAAGAAAACTTGTTACCATGTTAGATAGCAACTAAAGCTATCTATGCAGCTGAAAGAGTGACTCTTGTGCCCACTACTAGAAATTAAAAATAGAATTGTAACTACATTGCTGTGGATAATTTCAGCCAAGAAATACTGAGCAGCTTTATGAATGTTCCTGTTTTCACTTCCTGGCAGAACTGCATCCCTCTTCCCCAGAAAGAGTGGGGGGTTAACATGTTTAGGAGGCTTGGAGAGCTGTCTGAAAGCAGTCAGTCAGTCTGCACTGTGATAGTCTGGGTCTCACTCTATTTTGTTTAAAAAGCAGAGGTAATTATCACCTGAGGAAATAAAAAGAATTGACAGAAAATTCTGACTATGGAATTAGTTATCAGTTATCCAAAACATATTAAATACTGGCAAGTGAGTCTCCAAAATCACCTCAAATCAATTTTCTCCTTATATCCTTTTCCTCCAGCCACACACAATTTTATTCCGTCAGGCCACCCGCGAGAGCAGAAGGTCTGCTCCCTGAACACCACCACCATGAGGTTGGTTAGACCGGCCCCAAAGTCAAACAAAAGGCCACCAGGATCACACCTTGTGTGGGACATACCTCTGGTGAGAGCTGGGTGTCTTGGGCAGCACTGAATCCTGCAGCACTCTGGAGCAGAGCAAACCCACAGTGCAGTCAGAGTGCAGCCCTGGAGAGCTCCCTCTCAGTTATCCCAAACCATCCTGGCCTCCAGGGAGGTGTGATCCCTGCACCAGTGTGCTGCCATTTGCCTTTGAATCAACAGGGTGGAAACCCATGGAAAGCTGCCTTCTAAATCCCAGCCTAACTTTTCCTCAGATGGGTAAAACAGCAGGATTATCCTGTCTACAGTGCAACACACAGCTGAGCCTTTATTTGCCGAGTGCATTTGAGATGTGCCATCCTCCTCAGGGCTGCTGGCTGCTGTGTGTTATGTGGGTGGTGGTGGCTTTTGCCAGGGCACTTTGGTTTTAGCAGCAGAGGTTGTCGGTTCAGCATTTGTGGGATATTGCCCTTTGCTCAGGAGAACTCCTCTGTTTCCTCATTTCCCTTGCAGCTATTGCTGTGCCTCTCCATGGTGCTCTTAGCACCAGGTAAGCTGTGCCAGCACATCCTATTTTTACACACTGGGAAATGGCAACCCTGTAATGAAATATGGGCTGGAAGGAGAGCGGAGCAGTGGGTGGTGTGCAGTGCTCTCCGTGCAGGTGAGTGCATAAAACAGCAGTGTGTGTGACAGCCCTGGGCCCTGCTAGATCCTGGCAGCCTGTTTCCTTCTGGTTACAACTCAAGCATTAGTGCAGTCTGCAGAGACTTGTACACGTTTGCTTTGGGCTGCTTGTCTGAAATATCTGCCTCTGCATCCTGAGCCTTGCAGAGCAGTCAGCATCAGATGGGGTTTTTTAGGCATCTGTTCTGGGAAAGAGCGCTGTAGGGCTGTTGCCACTGACTCCACATGATACAGATATGCTTATTTCCCTGCCACTGGGTCCTAACAGTTGTCTGGTGTGCAGAAAGTTGTTCTTTCAAGCTGCGGACTTGATGAAGGCAATAGCCAAAGGACCAGGGGACCCGTGGCCCCGGCCAGAGAACATTACCATCCTGCATGGAGAATTGTGCTGGAAGAGAAATCTGAGATGCCTGATTGCCTGCTGATGGGCATCATCTGCAGCTCCCTCCTACTACTGCCATTAGAGGCAATGAGAACCCATCTCAAATTCATGGGCAACCCAAAATCTGACTGAGGATATTCTGGCACTTGTGAGGGCTTTGCTGCCATTCACTAGGCAGGCAAAGGACACCTGATGGAGCATTAGGGTCAGCCAGGCTATTTAGCCACATCTATAATGTCCATTGCTACAGGAAAGGTGACAAAGTTGGGGTGTAGAAATCTCCCTGGCTTTTGGTGGTGGATTTTTTTTTTTTCCTCTGGCCCTGTCATTTTTTCCCCCCCTCTGGAGAGGGAAAAAAACATGCACAGTAGAACATCGTTCTCCGAGAAAATCCAAATTGCCTGAAGCCACAGTTTAGCTGCTTGTGAAGATCTGAAAACCTGTGTCAGACAAGTCCTTCAGGGAAGTAAGAAATGCCCATGCCATGGGTTTGTCTGGAAGCTGGGCTCCCCCACCTGCAACTGGGGCAGAGTTGGGGAGTTATGGATATGTGTTATGTGGGCAGCAAGAGAGAAAGAGAGGGGAGGAGAAGGGTGGCAATATGTCTGGCCAGAGCCAGTGAGACATTTGGAGGCTCAATGCCTGGGTAAATCAGCCCCAGGGGCTCTCCAGGAAGAATAACAAAAGCAATTTTTCTTAAGTTTATCCACTTAATGCTTGTGCTTTCCCCTGTGATGATGGGAACAGGTGGCAGAGAAAGCACCTGCAGTTTTCAACTGGAAATATTTGCAAAGCCTTCTCTGACCTGGGCAGAGCAGCTGAGACAAGAGCCTACAGTGTGGTTCAGGTTTCTGCTTTTACAACCCAGATTTGCCCACTCTGAAAGCTGGACCTTGTGCTGGGTTAGGGCTGTTGTGCGCCTTCACCTTCCCTCATCAGTGCTCAACAGCCTGTGAAGAGGAAAAGGCATTGTTTTAGTGGGAGCAGGTGTTTGATTACCTCGCCTCTCTCTTTTTATATTAAACTTATCCCTGGTTCACCTCTCTAGGAGGGATAGACTCATGTTTCTGAAAGTGGCGAGGGAAATCATTTGAAAGGCACCATCAGAGGTCGGCTGCCTGCACTGATGGCTTGATGAAACAAAAGAGCAAATGAGCAAAAGAAAAGCATTCAAAGTATTTTCTGCCTGTGGAGCATGGCTCAGAGCAGTGCTGCAGGGCTGTCTACCTCTACCCCAGGGGGCAGCCTGAGCCTTCAGACGTGTAGATTTATGCAGAAAATGGGACAAATTCAGCCCTTTTCCCCATCCATCCCCAGTGCTGCCTCCCTGCTAGGAGGCTGGGCTAGTGGCAGATGCTTTCCTTCCCTTGGACAAAGGAGCTCTGGCATCCCCTCACAGGACAGCATCCAAGGACAGCAAAGGCATCCCTGAAGGGAACATAAGCTCTGTTACTGCCCAGGCCAGGCCACAATCAGGCAGCAGTGCCATGCCCAGGCACAGCAGCTGTGTCCTTGGCACCTGAGCTGTCCTTGGCCTGAGCACCAGGCTCATGGTGCCAACACCAAAAGGAATGGTGGGCTGGAAACAGCAACTCACTCAGGATGGACACATGGGCCAGCATTTTTGGATGTAAAGACAGAACCAGGGGGACCCTGCCTGGTTTCAGAGCACCCCAAGTGAACCTCCATCCACTCAACTTGGGCCCTGTTAAGCGAAGGAGCAGAGAAGGGACAACTACGTTACGTCTTTGTTTCCAGATGAAATTGGAGGCAGCCATGTCTGGGTGAGGAGCCCACTGCTCTGCTCTAACCATCTGTCAGGCTCCCTGCCACAGTGTCTGTGTGTTTGCTCAGGCGTGGGTAGGGAATTACCCTCCTCATGTCACGGCAGATTGCCTTTCTCCTTCTCCCTACTCCATTCCCCTCCTGAATGTTTTGGATCTTTGCCTCCAGCGGCTCAAATGCAGGTGTTAGATTACAGCCATGGAGAGCCAGGGATAGAGCATAAAGAAATTCTTGGGTGTCTTTGGATGAAGATGAGGTTGGAAGGAATCTGAGTCAGCTCTTCCAGAGTTTTCAGATACCAGAACAGCACTGGGATCAAAAAAGCCATTGTTCCCCTTGGCACGATGCTGGAGAATGTTATCTAGAGACTGGTCCAGAGTACAGACTTGTGGCCAAACTGGAAACCTTTGGCTGTTGGAAACATCTGCTGTTCTCCTCTGCTTCTTATACGATTTGCCAAAATATATTTCTTGTACTTCTGCAGTTCAGAACAGCTTGTTATGAGGCTTAATTCACGATGTGAAATCTTGTGACACATTGCTGCCTGATGAGGTAGGACATGCAGATGAAGAAGGAGTGTAAACACATCAGAAAGAGCGCAGTGCCCAGCTTGGAAGCTGTATAAAGTATCTTCAAAAGCATTATCTAGCTTTGCTGTTATTGGTCCTAAGAGCCAAAGTTACTGCAGTCAGAGATAAAAGAGCTTTCAACAAATGTGCCTCACAATTGGATGTCCTGCTGAAATTTCCAAGGTTCCTCTGACCTCTTGATGTTAAAAAGAGTGTACTACATTGATATCTAAGCCCCTCACTCCATATGTGGAACTGAGATATCCTCAGGATCTCTGTGCACTGAGATGCCCTTCAAACCCCAATTCTCCCCTCACAGAGCTGTGTGCCCCCCTGCCCTGGCTAAATGCTATAGCTCCATTCAACTCTTCTCTTTAAGCATATCCTCAAGTGTTTTTCTGGATAAGAGCAGTCTTCAGTGCCAGGAAGGCTGGGGATGCTCTCACTTCACCCCAGCTCTCTGGAGTTCTCCAGGTTCTCCATCCCAGAGGAAGAGAGTGCTTCAACCCATCCTGATTCTGGATCTGAACTCGAGGGGTTCAGTTCATTTTGCTCTGATAGTGCAATGTTGTCTGCTCTATCAGAAAAGGGAACACAGAATAACTTAGAAAGATAGTGTTTAGACAGAGAACGTGTCCCCCATCCAAATGAATCTGGATGCAGATCTCCAGGTCTTTCAGCCAAAGTGGTGTAGATGCTCCAAAAACTTGTTTCTTACTGATTTTTGTGATTGATTGTAATTACAGGTCAAATACATTATCATTACAGTTGTACTTGATATGAAACATGAGTATATAAATACTTTATAAAGGGCTAATGAACAATTAATACTTGTTTCAAGAAATGGATAATCAAATGTTATGGATTTCTATACAGTCTGGCAGGTCAATATGTTGCTTATGACCATAGCTGATTGCTGCCAATAACACCTTGAGTGATGTGATTTTGCCCAGCTTTAAAACAAGACGTTTGTGTTAAAGCTGTGTGTGCAGCAGCCATTAACCCTCTCTCCACTGTTCTAGAAATAGAACTCCCCCCAGAGCATGTCCAGGATTAATGGCTTATGATATGAACATAAGGCTGTGGGTTGTTGAGTAACACATTTGTAGCTCCAGAACTTGATTATAGATGAGCAGAAAGGAGTAGAGACAGATGAATGCAGACTGCAAACAACAAAAAACATCTGCTGACTGCACAGGGAAAGCTCCAAGTGCCAGAATTGTACATCCAGAAATCCACAAGAAGTGGAGCTTTTTAATGTGTGCTAGGGGGCTTGGGGAGGATCCTAGAAATTCTTTTAAGGTTTAGTGGCATGTTTAGCTGTCTGTCCCACTGGTTTTTAAATTACAGCTCACAGAACAGGTCATCTAACTACCCCAGAAGGGTCTGTGCAAGAGAAATTGCTCCTTCATGATCTCAGCCTTGCTACTATACAATCAATTCTGCTTTTAAGTAGTAAAGAAGCTCACTGGAGTTGCCAGTTCTGATTACAGCGTGAAACAGTTAACCTTGGTTTACAGCAACCAAAATCGTGTCTCTTGCAGACTGAGATTTACTTGGGCTGAGGCAGTGCTGGGTGCAGAAGGGAAAACAACCGTGCTGAAACCTTCCTGGAGGCGCAGAGACAAAGCCACAGCTGATGTGAGAGCAGCACGGGCTCGCTCCACCACCCTCCTCCCGAAATGCAGCTCCTCGTGCTGAGTGCTGCACAGAACATTAACACAGATGCTGCTTGTTTGTCCTTGGAGCCCCGAGGAGCCACTGGAGTGGCAGCCGAGGCATTTCACACCTCAGTGAGCACATCCTCCCTAGGTATTTCTGATCTCGCTGGCTGACAGGCTTGTGGCACCGTGCTCACTCCACTTCAGAATTACACTCGCCTAACAGAAGAACAGACCTCATCTTCTTCACTTTTATACTGGTTTTGTAATCAGTGTAACTTCAATGATCCTCTGCTTTTATACCAGAAATAGCACTGAGGAAATCAGATTTGAATGGAGAGAGGCGTCCAGTGCAGCCATTGCAGGAAGGCAAAGGCAGAGACTTTTCCGACTCCTCCTGATTCTGGCACGGCCCAAAGGCCACATGTGCCACCAGTACAGAGTGAAACAACCATCAGGCTGCTTTAAATGGCCTTGGATTTTAAAAGCTGCTAGAGACTTATGGGATACCCTTGGTTTTCCCATCAGCATGTGCATCCTCCTCCAAAAGAGGAGTAGAACTGCTGTCTGAGTGATGTACAAGCTAGCCATATGAGCTCTGAAGCTGGTTTAAAGCTTCTTCCATTTTGCTGGTTTAAAGCCCAGCCAATATCAGTCCAGGCTCAGAGAGCCTAATATGAGCTTCACTCTGTCCCAAAGAATGTCAAAGGAAAGATTCACTGTTTTCAGGTCTCTAGGTCAATTCTTTCTGTCTGCTCTCATTTATTCTTCCACCTGCTGAGTGTTTGATTCTTGATCAGTCTGGTAGAACATGCAAATATTACCATTATTCTCCAGAAGTGCTGGCAGACATATGTGTATTTTGTCAGTAGGTGCAGAAATCAGGAGACGCTGCTGGCACCCAGGAGACTGTCCCAGGGGGCAGCAGGAACCCCCCCGTGTCTGTGGCCTTCAGAGGCAGCAGGAGCAGCTTCCCCTCCCTTTGCGTTTATTTGCTGGAAGGACAGCCCACAGGGAAAGGGCAAGGCAAGGGGGAGCTGGAGGTGGGACTTGGCTGCATTCCTGACAGTATTTCAAATTATTTTGAGCATTCAGGAGAAAATGCTTTGCAGCAAATGAATACCCCTCAGGTGCTTGTGGAAAAAAAAAAAAAACATTCCGACCAACACTTGTGCACAACAGCAGTGGCCAAGTCATTACTGGGGTTTTTCCTTTTGAAATAGTGATCTCATCCGTGACTATTTTGCTGTGGACATTTAGGGTTTGTCCTATTTCACATGAATATAGGCAGGAACCAGGAATGGGATAGGAAATGAAACCTTTTCACTTGTGCTGGTGATACAAAAGTTTTCACATCTCTGCTGTGCCAGCATGTCCATGGGAAGGAAGCTTCTGCCTTCCTCATCCCTGCAGCTGTGTCTCAAGTCAAGGGCACATGGTTGTGGTGGGCTCCCACCCTCACTCCATTCCCAGGACATCTTCCCAACTGGCTGAAGCTTATCTAATAAGAGAAGGTGATAAATAAACCTTGTTAACTTGTCAGTGCCTCCTGGATGGGCTGTGCAGCCTAGAAAGAGCAAGGTGTCTGCCACGTTTGTCCTGGACAATGAAAGGAATAAATCAATTCATATCTGAAAGTGGGAACTTCTGAGTTGATGGATGGCACTCAGTGAATATTAAACTCCCTTTCTTGTGGATGGATGTTCTGCAGGCAGACAAATTTTGTCCTTTCACACTTCAGGTGAGGGTGCTGCAGCAAGCTATGGCAGCTGCTGAGGACTGGAAGAGAGAGCACCTGCCTGAGGCAAGTTTCTGTAGCACTTGCAGAAGCAGCAATCTCTGCTTTAAGAGAAGCTTCAATACAACTTAAAGCTGAAATCAGTAACTCCTAAAGATCTGCAAACAGCTGCCCTTCAGCAGGGATCTCATTAGGGGGTTTATTTATCTATCCCTTGAAATTCATAAAAGAGGAAATAAACTTAGTCTGTTGGATCCACCTAACAGCTCACATGATGCAGGTTCTCATTTTGTGTTTCCCAGGAGATCAGGTTCCAGTCCTCCTCCTCTTTCCCCATGACAAGTGATAATATCAGCTTTTATCTGTTAATAAAACAGCATGGGAATTCCTGTACAGTTTTTAAACAGAGAGAAACATGGGATTTGCTTCACCCCCTCAGCTTACACTGCTCCCTCTCAGTGGTGGAGAGGACAGGTTCTTCTCCAGGGAAGGATGATCCATGTGCCTGCTGGGTCTGAAGGGCTGCAGGATGATGTGTGAAGCAAGGGGGTGTCCCAATGACACTGATGGATTAGCTACTTTCTTCTAAAAACTGGTGTGGATTGGAAGCAGAAAACACTAAACCACCATGACCAAGGCAAGGAAGTAAAGGTGAATGATGGAAAGGAGGTTGGACCTCCTCAGAGGTTCCTTAGTCTAGCAGCTGCCCACAGCAGAGGCAACTCCAGCAAAACTACTCCAACAAAAACTTCTCAAGCTATGTCCTAAAAAAATCTCCCATGCCAATCAGTGCCAGTAGCCCAGTAGCCAAACATCCATAAAGCTCTCCAGAGAGTGTCTCACCTCAGAGCTCATTGCACAGTCTCTCCTCCAGAAGCATCAGGCATTAGCTGATCAGGGCTGAGGACTCAGCCTTTCAAGTATAAAATTGAAAAAATATCTTATACATCAGCATATTATACACTCCATGCAGCAGGCATGGAAAGGGCCTGGGAAGAATGGAGCATTTATAGTTTCCACAGAAAGAACTTAAAGGAGATGAAGACAAGTATTAACTTCTAAAATGAGGGCTGTTATTTCAAATAACTTTCATTATCTGTCGCTGCTGGCCTGAGTTGTGTCAGTCGAGGGGATTTGTGGGCTTCTAATCTGAGCTGTTCTGCTTGTTATTACCCAGCCATTACCAAAGGACTCTTCTGTCACTTGTGAAGTGGGAAAGGCTCATTCTTGTTGTTATTTCCTTTCCAAGCCTCCCAGAGCCTTTGGGACTCCATGAAGGTCTGACCCAAGGACAAATGGAGTCTCAGGGAAGTTTTCCAGCAAAGAGAAAATCCCTCTGGAGAAGGTACCAGAGCTTCACTTCCTTCAGAGCAGCTGAGTTTTGTGGCCAGTGGTGACAAAACTGGAGAGCACCAGGACAGAGCTGGACTTCCTATACTCAGAAACTGTACTTTTCAATTTACTTTCACTTCTGTATATTTTCAGCATAGGAGAAAAATTAGAAAGGAAAAACTGCTGTCCCAAGCTTTGGGTTCTTTAGTTTGCCCGTTTGTGTCACTCTGGGGAAAAAAGGGACTTTTTTGACTTTTTTGAGAACACTTTCACAAGACGGTACTAATAACACCCCAGAATTTGTGTTTAAGTTTTGTTACCTATTATGGCCAAATGCCCTTTGTTGTAGTCACATCAGGACCTCAGCTTGCCTCGGCAGAGAGACAGGGACAATGACTTTGTGCATTCATTACCTTCTTCCCTGGCAGTTCCCAACACACCACTGACTGCAACTCTTGTCAGACTTTGGAATTCATAATGCATTGAATTGTAACGCATTTTCCAGAGGCTCATTTTTAGCACTTACTCAACTGAGAGATTCTTATTCTACAATACATTGGTAGGAACATAAGAGAAAAGAAATAGAGTTTCAAGAGCACACAATCAACTGCCTTACTTTTGTTTCTGTCTTGAAAATGTGCAATAACATAACTGGTGCAACAGCTTGCATGTTTTAAAGTATTTACCATGCAACAGATCTTCACTGAGTTTTTGCTGAGTTGTTTCTAAGTGGCCCTGTTGTTATTCTGAGTACCAAAGTTGTTTTACTACCATGTAGAATTTGGGCAGTCATCAATATTTAATCTGTGTTTTGATACTACACATTTGTTTTCACTGACATCTGATTCTTTCTATGGAATAGATCTGACTTGTTTAAACTTTCCTTAAACTAAATATAGAGTTTCATAACTTATCAGGGGTTACTTGTAAGGATCTTAAGCATAAAAATCGATTACTATAGCACACCACAGGAAGCTTCCACCAAACACCACAGCAGAATAATTTTTAATTTCTTTTCTCCAAACCAAATTATTTGGGTTATTCCACTATGCCCTCAGCCTGTCTGGGTTACTTTATTTCTGTCTAGGATATCATCATTGACTGATGTTTTTCAAGTGATTTTGAAAGATGTCTTCATGGTTTCACAGGTGCTGGCTTTATATTGTCAGTTGAGCATTACAACAACCTCATCCTAACCCACAGAGCCTCTGTTGCTCCATGGAAAGGACTCAATATTTGGAGCTGATGCTGTTTGGATTCTTATATCCTTGCTGTCTGTTTAAAGAAGTCCTTTTATTCCATTGACTTATTCCATCATCATGGTGCTGGAAGCCCTCAAAAATATTAATGCTCATTTTGAATTGTGAATTAGGACTTTAAGGCTCGAAGGGTTTTGCAGGTCACACAGACAATGGTCTCATAGAGCCCCTTCCACAAACTGTGTCAGGGCACTGCTATTTCCTCAGCTGTAAAATGCAAATTATTACATAAAGATGCTTGAGCACACACAATCTGGACCCGAGCTGCAGAGTTAACCCCAGATGTACAGACACATCACCAGAAACCCAACTTCCTTCCATGCTTTTGGATATGGAGAGCTGGCTTAGGCATATACCTGGTACAAGATGAAGACAGTTCTAAGGAGAAAATTTTCTAATTTATTATTCTCTTGTTTAAAGGAAAACAGGAACCATTTCATTGTAAAAGCCTGCACAGTTCAATCCACTGCCCTCCTTCTCAGTCCTAGTGCAGAGGAGTATCTGAGAAGCATATGCTTTTTTATTAGCAGAAGAGACAGGCTAAATTGGGATATGATTCATGCTTCCAATTTATGCTTTCTCTTCCTGTATTGTCAATGGCTAATGAGAGGTAATTGCAAAAGCTTGGAGAGAGAGGCAATTTGGAGGGAAAGAGAAGAATTAGAGAAGGTGTAAGCAAGGTTGGATTTACTGTTCAGAGGCTTTTTGTTCCACTGCTGGTCTGTTCATGACTTTCCAAAGTTGCTTCTGTCAGAGCTTGATATAATTTCCAAAAGTTAGACATTGCTGGGGTCTATCAATACCTGTGACACTTTGGCCACTGCTCAGGACCAGTCAGGAATGGCAGCTCACCTGAGCTCCACTGAGTCCTCACACTGGCCTGATTTTTGGGTGTGTTCTCTGCTTTGAGGCAGAACATTTTGCTGCTCCCTAAAGATGGTCTCAGCCAAATTACCTGGGCACAGTTCACCAGAGGCACAAAATGGCATCTGTAGATGAGAGCCCTGCATCTCTTGTTTGCAGAGAAGAGCAACACTGGGTACTTGAAATACCTCAGAAGCCAACAGCTATTTCCCAGCATTAGCCTCTGAATTTCATTGCATTACACTTTTCCTGGTTTAATAACATTTATTATTAAAAGGCTTTTGTTGAGAATGGAGGCTGGGTTCAGTACATGTCTGTGAGGCAGACTGAAATCACTTGCCAAGAGTCATTAGAGGAGAGTGCTGACTGAGATGATTTTTCATCATTAATTACTCATTTTACCCAGGGACCTCCCTAAGCAGGAGCTGGGGACCCCCATGCAAGAGTAGCCCCAGTGCAGAACTTTTCCAAGCAATACAGTTTAGGACTTCAGGCAGCTCGTGGGAGCACTGGTCTGTGAAATCTCAGAATTCATCAGCTCCCTGTGCCAGGATCACTCCTCTCTCCTTGGCTGAGAAAGGAGGCAGTAAGTGCCAGGGATAGGCTCAAATTCCCCAAATCCCTCACTGCAGTGCAATGTTGCATTCAGTTATGTGAAAGAACTGAGCTAAAGGATACTGCCACATGTCCTGATTGTTTCTGGCAATTTAAGTGATGAAACATCATCACTGCAGAAGCAAAAATTTACATGAAAAGGCACAGTCAGCTTGCAAATCTGGACAGTTCATACATCCATGCTGTGATATTTCATCCTGTGAAAAGCTGCAGCTCCACTTTGTGCTATAGCTGCACAAAGGGTTGATGTGTCCTTTGACATGGGATAAGTCAAGCTTTAGGCTGAAAAATCATGGATAAACTGACAACTGAAATGAACAATTACTGATCAGTGATAAAAATAACTCTTCGGTTAAAGTTTTCCTTCTTGGAATCGAAGGTAATATTTTGGCATAGTGTGTCACATGCATCCCACAGTACTCTCCTTTAACTCTCTTCAGCCAAAATTCTTTGCCACCATGGCAGTGCACAAAGACCATGGCCAGTTGCACTGATGGATTCAGTCTAATTATCTCCTTGTACTTCTTTGTCTCTCTGGCTCCATCTGTCGTCTCCTGCCTCAGAGTTAAATTCCCAGCTCTGGGATGTGGACACTGGGGCTGTGCCTGATGCTTCACGGCAGGAACTTCAGGCATTGGAGAGATATGAATAATAATAAATAAATGGAAGGTGAAATACAACTTTCATCCAGTATAGCCCAGCACAGCAAGATTGGGTTCCCAGGGAATGGCAGTATATTTGTTTTCCAGATCGTTAGCTAATGCAAAGAAAAGTGAGAACATTTATTAGCCTCCCTCAGAATCACCTTTAGGAAGAATGAATATTCATGGCTATAAATAAGACTGTTTCAATTAAGTCTGCACATAAAAATGCTCCATGGTGTCACAGAAGGCTGTGCTATTCAAAAAGAAGTGCCTAGATGAAAGTATTTAAGGCTGTATTTGAGGACAAATTCACTTGTGAACACTCATTTCCAATGTTTCACAATTAATCACTGGAAGTTATGATGTTTTCATCTTATCTGAATGTCAGCCCACAAGCTGAGATGAAGAAGAAACCTTGGGCTTGTTCTTTTTTCCTACCTGCTAATGGCAATCTGGTACCATAATTGCTTTCTTGTTCAACTTCAGATAATATATTGTGGTGGTGATAAGTTTTGTGTTTCCTGAGTATCACCTACAAAGAGCAGCCACAGTGGCAAGCTGCTCACTACAACCCCTGGAGAATATCTCCCAGGAAGTGACACAGTGACCTCCCACCCTGCAGCACAGACTGTCCCAACACACCCCTCTTTTGCAAAAACCCACCCATGTCCAACACTGCCTTCAAAACTCGTTAGGAATCAACACTTTGCAGGGTCAAATCTCTCGCAACAAACCTTCTGGATAAGTTCAGGCCAGAAAATGTATTTTAGGCAGTTGAAGAGCATTACAACATGTCTCCAACTCTGAAAGTCACTGGTCTTGACTACCAAGAGCTGGGGGAATGTGTTAGGAATGTACCAGTAGTTGCTAAGATATCTTTGCCCTGTGCCTCTGGAGCCTGTTCCTGGTTGATCCCAGAGACAGCCAGGGAATGGGAACCATCATCAGAACCAGTACAGCTGTCCTCATGTTCCTCTGCACATGGCATCATATACTGAAAATGAAATAAAGAGAAAACAATGGCTCTAAAGCAAAATGTTTGCTGTGGGAAAGCAAAGGACAGGCAACAACACCATAAACAGGAATAGCTGGTGGCAAATCTGTCCCATCCAACCTTTCCTTTCCTATTCATTGAGGGATGTGCAACCACTGTTCTTTAATGGACATTCACCCCTCAAAGGACAGATGCATAGATCCCACTCTTCTTCACACATGTGAATTTATTCTTTTTAATAATACTCCTACTGTTAAGAAGAACTTCAGAGGAGTTTATTAAATACCACTGAAAAAGATATGACACTAGCAATTATAGGGAATCAATGAAGATATTTGCTGGAGTCAATAACCTAAATTACTAAAAAAAAAAGCAGCCAGTATAAGCAGTTCATCTATTCTTCCCTGGGATAAAAATCAGGCCCTGCATCTAACTATGGTACAGAGGTAACAGTAAATGTCCAAAAAGGCTGTAGCCAGTTGCAAAACTGCCATAACACAGAAAAAATGGCAATCTACTCTGAAATTACAAATTAAGTTCAGTTCATTCAATTTAGTTAATTGAAGGAAAATCTATATCAAAACTGGAAACCATGACAGCTGTGTCACCCCAAGTAACAAACACAATGAGGCTTTGAGATGAACACCTACTATTAAGCCAAAGAGAGTAATCAATGGGCAGTCATGGTTCAGACATCCTGATTAGCCTTAATTAAAATTGTGATGATCAGATGGCTCTGAAAGGAACAAATCTTTCAAAGAATTTAGGCAAGTGCAAAAGGCTGGAGATAGGGTAATAATTAGGAATAATATCTCTTGTTAAATTTAATTCCTTTAGCCTTGAAATTACCCTGACAGATTTCAAATTTAGTGGCAGTTTTCTAGTCCCTAAAAAGAGCTTAATTATATAGTTTAAGACTTCGGGAGTACTGATTCAGATAAAACTACATGGAGGCCATATAAACTCTGTGGCATGCTTGAGTGGACTCAAACAATGAAGGAATAGATATCCCCTTGTACAAGAAGCTTGAGACATCACATACCTGAAACGGGTTTTTTTTGAGACACCAAGAAAGTTTGAATAACTCTTGAACTTTCCTTTTAATTAATAATAATCACACTCACTCAATTTTCTCTTTCTACTTCTTGATTTCATCTGGGACTGAAAGCAGGACAGAGATAAAGCAGCCAAAACTCTGAATAGTGCTGATACTTACAGAACTTCTTAATCACTGGAATTGGCCTATTTCTAGAGCCCAGGAAAGACATCTAGAAAGATGAGCAAAATTCAGATCTGAGAAGTATTCCTCTGAGTTACAGAACACCTTGTAGAAATCATCACTGTATTCTATTAACTGCTGTTAGTTTAGGAGAAAATATAAGATACTTAAGAAAATGTCAGCTCCAGAAGCTGTGTCAAATGGAAGAAATATTTCTTCTAATATGCAGTTCATGACAAAGCTCTTTTGGGTTTTCAGGGCTAGGGAACATCTTGAACAATGGATGGATCAGGAAGATGATGAATAGCCTGAAATGCTGATGAAGAACATTCTCTCCTCACACAATCAAACTCCAGAAGATAGATGTTAATATTATTTTAAAGCCACCTTCATTGGATTCTGCCTTCTCCATGCAACCCACCTATATGATCTCATTGTCAGGTTAACTGAACACTTTACAGATTTAAAGACATTTATTCTCCCAAGAGCCACATGAGGTAGGAAAATACAGTTGTCCCGTTATATGGGTTTGGAGCTGTGGCACAGAGGTGCAACGAGGCAGGGAATTGAACACAGCTTTCCTAAATCCCAGGCTGTCACCCTAACTACTGTTCCTACACATTTTACATCAAAATGAGTGGTTAAGCTTGAGTCCCTGCTCTGGATTTCCTCCTGTCTACATTAATCTCTGAGCACCTTAGCAAACCTGCACGAGTGCTTCATCAGGAGGACAGAGGGGGTCAGTGGAAGAAGTGCCCCATTTATTACAGCTTCCTGATCATGGCTGAATGGATCATATGCCTTAAGATCCACTGGCAAAGGGTAAATAGTTCCCAGAACTAATCTTTCAGCTGCTAAGAATGGGATACAATACCTTACAAGAGTACAAATGAGCTGCCAGAGATGATAAAAGCAGGTACAGCCTGGACTCGATGTGCAGAAAAGGGTCATATTTCAGAAGTTCAAAAAAGGTTCAAATTAAAAACAAGCAAACAGACAAACAAACAACAACAACAAAAAAACCCTCAAAACCAAAAAGGCAACCCAACAAAAAGGACAACAACAAATAACCCAATACTGTCCTGTGCAGCAAGAATAGCAAGAAACCCCAAAGTAGTTGTTCTAATACTGCTTGGAGGAGCCCTGGGAAATCCACAGCTGCCAACCACTGCAAAAAGTCTCCCTTAACTTGGTGGATCATGTTCCAGGAAATATAATTATTCAAGAGAATCCTTTCTGACTCCCACCATCCCCTCAAGCTTTGAACCTTGTGAGTTTCTGTGCCTGTGGACATTGGAAAGGGGCAAACATTTGTCCTTAAATGTTCTCTGGACCCAGTGGTCTAACAGGTGCCATTCCTGAGCATCTCTGTGTACCTTGGGAAAATAGGAATGGGATTATCTTGGAGACTCTCATCTATCTCCAAGGTGACCAGCTTCACTTGCATTGTTCCTGAAGGATCTCTGTTCTCTACTGTGTGAGTGCACATTCTCAGCTGATTTTCTTTCCCATTTTTTAAAGAGATCCAAACCAAAGGATGTGTTGTGCCCTGCTTCAGTGTTGAGTTAGGGCTCACAGTCATGGTGCAGCTGTTTTCTGGAATTTTCTGTGCCTTTTCACTTTAGATTATTGCAAGACTCTCACCTGCAGAGTATTCTTAGCTCTGAGTAGTTTTCAACTTGCTTAAAAACTAACTCCTCATCAGGGCCTAAACATAATTTTTCCTGATACGGATGTGAATCCACCATCTGCACCTTGGCACAACCACACACCCAAACATTTTAAGGGAACAGATTAAATGTGAAAGTATTGCCAACATGCTGCTACAGAAATAGTTTTGTCTTTCCTGCTAGATAATACAAACGTTTCACAAACACGTAGGGCAACAGATCCTCTCCTCATCTAGTTCTGTCAGGACAGATTCATTTCATCATGCATGGAAATTGAAGAATTATTCCAGTTACATGCTCCTAATTGCCACCCCATTCCTCTCCTAGGTTTTCTCTTTCTGTGACCTTTTCTAAGTCAGATTTTAATTTGGGGTTATAAAGTCCTTGGAGAAAATTGAGATGGCCCAACCATCTTATTTACTGAGGCTAAATGTCTTCATTAATCTCACAGCAACTTCTGCCATGTGGTGCTGGAAAGGAAATGATGGGATATTTCTGAGATGTGTGAAGTGAAGGAAGACACAGTGGGAAGGATGAGTTTCTGTATGTCCTCTGACTGCAGTAACCATATGGCTGCCAGATTTTGAAAATGTGGCATTGACTCTGAGGAACACAGAGCCATGAGACCCAGGCAGGAGAGCACTCAGGTGATGATGAGGATCCTACAAGCTCTACAGTCCAGGGAGGCCTTTAGAATAAATTCACCTATTGTCACCACATGTAGCAGATTGGGACTGGTTCTGCACATTCCTTCAGCGGAAACCTTTGTCCAAGTAACACCATTTTAACAAAGGATCCAAGATTTGTGAATGTACTACAGGAAATCCCACATTGCTTGGGATAGCTTGGTGTGGCAGCATGTGAGACTGGAGCCAACACTTTGTTTTTTCACCTGGTGGTGTATCCTATCTCCTTTTATAAGACACCTGTGGCAAATTCACCCCTAACAGGAGACTTTTCTGCTCCCTGAATGATGAAGGTCACAGTCTGTGTTATTTGTGCTTAATAAAATCACTGAGCTTTGTGCTCCTCCATTTTTATTGCAGAGCTTAACCTCCCTGCACCCCATATTTCCTCTCATGGTTAAACTAATAAGTCTTCGCTTTTCTGTTCTGACACCTTCACTTCATTAAAAAATAAATAAATAAAATCACAGTACCCAATTTCTCACGTGTTGTTATAGTAAAAAAATTTCAGTCAGAAATTGGTGCTTGATGCAGAATTTTGGGAGAGCAAGATCCCAGCCTGATCCAGCCTTTGCATTACTACAGGGGTAAAGATACTTTTCCCAGTTCTCTGTGCCATCACTAGGAAATAAACGTAAAGGCTGAACTAAGTTTTAATGAATATGCATGGTCTAGATCTCTGTCAAACTGAAATAGTGTAGTCTGGGCTCATGATTAATTATGGGCACACCAAGAGAATTTTCACCCGCTAACATAAAGGGAAACTAAAGCTAGAGCAGTTTAATTCAGAGAAAGTGTTATAAGAATATGATGTAGCTTCATCAAATATAGATGTTGATTCTTTTACTCTGCCACTATTTACCACAACACAGAAATTTCAGCCTTTTTCCAGCATGGATATACTCACACATGTGATAATAGCAGTAGTAAAGCAGCTGATGACACCCGCTCCCGAGACACAGCTAAAACTCTCTTGCTTTCTGGCGTAAATATATATGTCTGCAGAAGGTAGTTTATTGCAACATTTATGTAAAATTCACTTCAGTAGCCCTTGAATTTATTTTCCATGTTGTTGCAAATTGAGACAGATTGGTGCTCAGCCTTCCCTCCAGACCTGACCCACACCCAGGACAAGCAGGGCTTGGGATAATTGCACAAACACTGAACAATTCCATGAACATCAAAGTATCAGTTCCTAATTGTTATCACTTGCTTTCATGCTTGACTCATTCCTGAATTTTTGTTTTCAAACAATATAATTCATCTCTAATGCAAAAAGAAAGGAGCACTTCTGGCCATTTTTGAAGGCTTTGTGGCTGGAATATCTTAACAGAGACCAGGGGCTAAATTGCCATTTGTAAACAGTTCAGGAGGGGAAGAAAAACATTAAACAGAAATATAGACTCCCTTTGATGAAACAGGTCTTAGATTCTTGCTTTCTGCTGTGATAAAACTCAGCTCTTCAAGACAGATGCTGGCAGATGTCCTGCAGCCTCTTTATAGAAAGATACTTAGAAGTATAATAACAGCATGGTTTCAATATTGACATATTTATACTAGAGAGTACAAGTAGGAGAGTTTTTCAGCATGGGCTTGTAAGCAATTAAAAAAAGAAAATAAGTTGAAACATTTTCCCTCTCACCACTACATATTCTGGCTGTGCAGCAGTTTGTGGACAAGCTGCTTTAGAGTGCTATTAAATGAATATTTCCAGCCTATTTGCTTTTCCCCCCTTGCTGGTACAGAAAGCTCCATCAAAGTCATGAATCCAGCTACTCCAGCTTCAGAGAGAGAGCTAAATTCTCAGTGGCACATCACCAGATAAAACCGAAACATCTGAGGACTGAAAACTAGAACCTGATCCCACCAGAGAATGGTTTGACTTTCTAGATGCCTGGAGCACTCAAAAGCCTTAATGGTTCAATTCCCCCTTGCCCAGCACCCTTTCTGTCCCCACTACAGCACAATTGCTTCTGCAGCAGGAAAAGGGGGAGACCAGCAGGGGCCAGGGAGGGGAGATCTGGAGCCAGTGACCCCACAGCCTGGTCTGAGCGAAATCATCTCTGCCCAAAGCAGAGAGGGACCTGTTTGGCCAGAGCACCTGCTGCATGGACCTGACAAACCTGAAAATGCCAAAGCCAAGTGTTGAAATGTGTGAGAGCAGCACATAACATGACCCATCACCAACCTCTCCCCTTCCTAGCCCACATCTCCCTGCCCCAAGCAAACAGGATGCTTACCTCCCCTCCCTTTCCTCCTAAAGCCCTGAGCTTGAGCAGGCTCAGATTTGCCTCATTAGCTCTCTGCTGGTAGCATTTCCCTGAACTGCCTTTGAACCTTGAGAGGGTATTAACCCCTGAAATCCCCAGCTTTGCCTGCCTCAGCAGGGCTGTCAGAGGACACTGGGAGCGAGACCTGGCCAGCAGGCAGGGTGCTGCAAGTGCCTGGGACAGAGGGAGAGCATGGAGCACCCCAAGGTGGGATGTTTCCCTCTGTCTTCTCCCTTTGATTGCTCCACAAATGATAGAGAAATTGCTGGCAGAGGAGGACTGCTGCCCTGTGGAACATTCGTGCAGGGGTTGGGAGGGTGCTGGCCCAGTCCTGGGAGCTCAGCAGGGCTGTGACTGACACAGGGCTCAGGGCAGAGAGATGCATAAGTCTTCCAGCAGTTCAGAAAAGGGAATTTTAGCTTCATCTGCTATATTACAGAACTAGGCATTTGAGTCTTCAGAAACTTGCAGGGTCTCTCCTGATGGGATGGGCTTTATCCTTCAAAAATGTAGGAAACTTTAAAAAACCTGTACAAATTCAATGTGTCAGCTGAAGAATGAAACTGTAACCTATTTTCTTATTTGAACTCTAATTTTATGCATGCTGGTACTCACTTATACAGAACATCAGCAAACATTTATATCTCTCTTAATTTTCCCTATTCCCTATTAATTTCTCTTATGTTCAATAAATGATCCTTTATGCTTGTTGGTTTAACACTTCCTTGCAAAGTTGTTTTTCCCCGTTTTTCCATAAGCCAGATACTTTAATTTCTTGCACTATGCCTCATTTGCTAGTAACAATGATGTATTTTCCCTTTCCCCATGAATTTATTTTTACTGAGACATGCAACCGTTCATCACATTCAAATGAAGAATTATTACTTAGCTATTATTATTATTGCTAGTGATGGTATGTAAACAACTATAATGATGTGTGGGCTTGTGTAGGAGCAAAGACCACAATAAAGATGTTGCCTTAGGGAGAATGAAGGAGGCAAACGTGCAAAAATTTAAGCAGAGCACCCTCTCCTTGCTGGTTTTGTCTCTAATTGCTCTCTTCAACTCCATGGCCTGTTTCCTTTGGTCTGTGTGGAGTCCTCCCCAAAATATACCCAGACACTGCCACGGGGACACCTGCCAAGGCACTTGAGGATGTGAATGATGTGGGAAAAGGGCTTCACTGGAAAGGGATACTCTTTGGAATATGTATGGGTGTGTATGATGAGCAAGGAGTGCTGTAAGTGTGTGAGAAGGAGAAGAAGAGGAACAAGAGATGCATTACAGAGATGATGGCACAAACAAGGCTGCAGGACAGCCTGCAGTGAAGATTTTGGAGGCCACTGCTGGGTCACTTTGGGTGCTGGGCATTGCAACAGTGCTTCTGACTCTGGTTTCCTTGTCTGTGAAACCAGTATTTTTCATATCAGTTCCTAATACATAAATAGGATTATTCTGAAGCTGTGAGGCTCTGATGTTCAATTCTCTCCCAACCAGAAACAACCAACTATAAATCGTGTATTTGCTCAGCTGCTCAATGGCAGTTGTGTTGCCGGTGCCAATGACTTTGTCTAGGGTAAGCAGGTAGGTGACAGGGAGAAACAAGCCCCACACTAGTTTTAAAGGACTTTAGTTATGCTTGCTGGCAAAGAAAAATCAGCAGAAAATAGGGAGGGAGCATGAAAAGAGCCAGAACGGAATGGAAAAAACCCAGCTCTTTGGCAGACCCATAAAGAAAATTCAGGCTAATAAAGAAAGTTCAGTCTTTTTATTCTCTGCTGCCAGCAATTTACTGCCCTAAAAATGAAAGCAGTTGGCTTTAGACAGAGCAGCCTTGAAGATAGTAAAATTTCAGTATCATCTATTAGCCTGGCTTCCCTTTGCCCAAGTGGGAGGTGAGCAGAAGAAAGAGGGATCAGCTGGGTCATCTCTGCTCCCCTGGGGACCCCTGGGGGTGGGACTGTCCCAGAGCCACCATGAACTTGCAAAAGCAGGTTTTCCAAATGAAGATCCAGCCTTGCTGCTGTAGGAGCCTTGTTGTATTTTCTTTATATCCCTTAGTCTAATCCTTTCCTTGTTCTGTCTTAGTTTCCTTCCTAAGATTCTGTTTCTAAAAGCTTGTGGTTTTTGGTTGCTTTTTTATTAAAACCAATAATGCTCAACAATAAGCACTGTGAGCAAACCAATTGGAATAAAACTCACCCAAGAGCTCCAAAGACCTTACCAAGCAGTTTTTGCAAAGAGCTGACAAAAGAGGAGAAATAACTTAAAATATATTTTATGAATTCGAGAGCCTGTTCTGAGATAAATATTTTAGCCTTTCTTCTCCAAAAAGAGGTGTTGAAAGTGTAAGAAAGATGGAGAAATGAAAAAACCATTTGTGTCAGGGATATGGCAAATCGCTAACCAAACACTTTCAAGATTTAATGTATACCAGAGCCCTAAAAGCTTTCATATTTATTACAGCTATTTTGAATTCCTCACTGTATTTTGAAAGAGCTTCCCTGGTTTAAAACACCATTCAGATCTTCTGTCACTTGTTCTCACTTGCCTTTCAACAGCTAGAATAATACATGTGAAATAACAGATGCCCACTGCATTTCCTTAGTGCCACTGAGGCACAGACCAGGTCCAGTATTTTTCATAATGCTGATGGTGCTGCCCCTGGATGGTGGCTTCTGTCAGACTCACCACCTAGCCAACATAATCAGGGCAAAAATGAACTCCAGGCTGAAGAAACTCAGTGAAATATTTTGTTTTCTGTGACTTTCGGGGTACTGGGAACAAAGACAAGTGTCCCCACTGGTGCCATGCAGCAGAAGACCGGAGCTGACCACTGCCGGTGCCTGCACATTCCAACAGCAAACAGCAAAGTGCAGAGAACTGGGGGCAGAAAAATATCTAGACCTGGGGGTTCCAGATTATGGGAGTTGAGGGACAAAGATCAGTTCTCCTCTGATAATCATACCTTCAAAAATTCTCCTGTATTGGAATATTCACTATAATATTCTGCCCATTCTTCTGTTGAAGCTTTGCTACCTTCATTTGACTTTTTTGCCACTTTTGTTTTTAGCTCTCCATCCCTTCCTCCTAAAAAGACCTTTCTTCATTTGTTTGTTTGTTTGTTCTCTTCCACAAGATCCTTCAACAAAATCACAGGCTGTCAAAAGCAAAGGAGCCTGCATTTCTGAGCCCTCGCTGCTTTGCTCGGTAATTTATGAAAATGGAAGAGCCTGTTTCAGGCATAATCCAATTTGTCCTCTCTCAGCATCATAAGCACATTTTGAGCCAGATAAGACAATTATCACATGGATCTTTAATACCTGCAATTTATAGCTAAAAGCTTTGTTCTGATAACTTTGTTTTCAAGTGGCGCGTGCTGAGGCCCAGGCAGCAGAACCTTTCCTGCAGCGGTTCCCCCAGCACGGCCGTGCAGTGTCAGCTCCAGGAACTTCTGGGAGAAGACATACTCGGAATGCAAGAGCAGAGAGGGGCACAGGGCGGGCAGAAGACAAGGCTCAGCTCCTCGCTGCATGGAGCTTCCCCAGGAGCACTCCTGGGGGTGCTCAGTGCTCCCAGCACCTCCAGCCAGAGGAGGCTTTGGAAAGCACACACCCAGAGTCGCTACTGAAATGTGTTTCCATAATCACTTAATTTTCAGTTGCCAAATGTGACCTGGATATGTTACCTTGAGCACCTTGCAGAGCAGGGGCCCATGGCATAACCAGAGGCATTCCAGTCTGAGCACCAAAAAGTCAATATTTTCCAGAGAGCTCAGTGAAGTTGCTAGCAAGCCCGCAAACATTTACTTTTTAACATTATGCTTGAATACTGATATCATAATGCAAAGCTGCTCATTAAAAAAATAATCTGCTTTCTAATTGAATTACTGGTTCTTTATCATTGTTTGTGACTCAGTGTGCAGAAATGAAATATTCTAATTATTTCATGATAAGAAATGAAGATGGGAACTTATGAATTCGTGTGGAATGGTCTATGACAGGGTCTATGTTCAAATGATAAGGTCTGATCTGATAAAAAATAAGCTTGTTTCACTCATCTGAGTAGGAGTATTTTGAGAGCAAACATCAGACACTTTTTAGATCAATTTGATGTGCAACCTTTGAGCATTATTAGTGTTTGCATTTGGTCAACAGTGAAAAATCAACTATATTTGACCACACGCTGTAGGTTTGCAAATTAAAAAGTGAGGGTTTTTTGTTAGGAAAAAAATTAATTAATTTCAAAATGTTTGCAATTCTATAAGACAAAGGCACAACGGTTTAAGGCCACACTACTCCTCATAGCTATGCATCTAGGGCACTACCCTACTTTCTTATCAATCCAAACATAAGAATATTTTATAGCAGTTACGAGTTAAGGCTCTTTGATGTTTATGTGCTTCTTTGGTGAATTTTACTAGGAAGATCTTATATCTAATGCTATTTTAGCTATCTCTTGATATATCCAAGCCATCATAATATCTCAGCTCAGAAGGTCTGTGGTGCATTTCTTTAGGGACTTCATTAGAGGAAGATATCCTGACTCAGTATATGGGCTACTTTTGATGCATCATTCATACATGCAATATTCAGCTCTACATCACAGGCTTGCTGGGGGTGTATTTTGTGTAGAAAATTATTACAGTTATCCAAACAGTGTTTTAAAATTAAAAGGTTTTATTTGCATATGTATAACACTAACTAAAGGCTTTCAAACAATAAAAACCTTGCTATCAGCTCATGCCCACGCGACCAATTAGTTTTTATTCCGTAGATAATTTGACCTGAAAATTACCCAGGATATTCCAGAGCAAACAGTCAGGGTGAGTACAGGTAGCACAGAGGGGGGAGATGAAAGAGGGGATCCTTCAAGGGAACGAAGAACTCCTCAGATTTGGGATAAATGAGGAATGGATTGAGCTGCTCAAAGCATGGTGCTTCTCTCCTACACCTTTGCCTTTCAAGGAACTGCAGTGGCTCAGAGTCAAAGCAGATAAAATCCTTGTGTTAGCCTGTTCATCCCAGGGGAAATTGGTCACATTTAGCCAGAAATAAAAATTTCAATGAGCAAATGATGAAATGGGAATTTTACCTTTTCTGGAAGGTGGCATTTGGCCCAAGGACAGGCAGAGATTATCCATTCTCTATGCTTCTTATTTATAACTTGAGGAGCTGACAGCTCTTCTAAAAGCAGACTGAGGGTTTTTAGACAGTCTGAGGTTTAAAATTAGGCACTGGAACTAATAGGCTGTTATTGTCTCATAATTATATTTGACATGATGCTCTTAACTCTTTTCTGAAGCATCATCATGCTCTGAAGGGAGTCGGGATGCCGTAACTTTGTCTGCAGCAGCAGAGATCAGGCACAGCAGAGCTGGGGGTGTCCTGACTGCTGCTCGTCCCAGCTCCCTCTGGGTGCCCCACAGAGACCCCAGCTTACCCCCTGGGTGAGGCTATTCCTTTAGCTGCAAACTGAAATCAGGGGATGCTGCTCAGCCTTGCTGCTTGGAGACCCTGCTGCACTTGGTGGTGCCATTCCTGATCTGTTTCTTCCTTGCGCTGGGAGCAGAGGAAGCAATTTGTTGTTGGCTCATTTTAGCAGATCCTTGCAGCACTTCCAGCAGTGGCTCAGGTGCTCTGGAGCTGAGTCCTGCCAGGCAAAGGTTTGCCTTCCCCTTCCAGCCTCCTGGTGGTGCAGGAAGCTGTAGAGATCTTTCCTTCATCTTTTCTCATGGTCTGGAGATCTGAGCAAGCACATTCTCACCACAGCAGTCAGGCAGGCACCAGCCTCCTGTCAGCAGAAGGAAGAATAAAGTCCCTTTAGTTACACAAGGCATTTAGGAGGTTCAGGTTTGAGGGTTTTTTGCCCAAGCTGCTGGAGCTGTGACCTTCAAGGTATCGCCTTGACAACTTGTGCTTTTTAATAAAGCACAGTCTGGTGGAAGGGAGTTAATTTACATGGGTTTTCATTCTCTGAGCTCTGTCATCAGTGCACCAGACTCGCTTATTGAATTCCCCTGTCGATAGAGCAACCAACTGCAGCACATTCACATCCAACAGCCCAAATGAAGCACCTGTTCTCAGTTACTTGAGGATTAATTTCTCTTTTCCACTTAGTTTCCTTTCTTTCTCTGCTTTTGGCTTCTGCTTCTCCTGGCACCAACACAAGTACTAGGAGCTCCAGTTGGGGATGCAGCCACCTTAAACAGCCCTTTTATTTGCTTTGTGCCTTTTCTTTATTTCCCTTGCTCTGCTCTTTCAGCTGCCTCTCTGTCACTGGAAGTCCAGTTCAAAACAATCTGTGCAACCTAATGTAAGCCAAAGTGATTTTTTATGGTAGAGTTGTATAAAGCCAATAATGAAAAGGAAAAATAATCATATTTCAGGCAGGTCTCTTGGGCTTACTGGGTTCTGCCATCAGAAGTAGCATCGAACACGCAAAATGCTTGAGCATATGAGTACCCTAAAGAACCAAGAAGATCTCTCAAATTCACACCTTCATCTGGGCCATGTGGTCCCACAAGTCCTTAGCCATTTCCCAGAGGAAGAGTGGAGGACTCACTGCAGGCTTTTGCAGTACCAAACACACAGGTTGTGGTCTGACCCAGATCATTACTTTGTTTTTCCAGCTGCTGTGCTGGAATAGAGTGAGGAACGAGATCTTTTAGAGTGTCTAGGGATGGACGTTATGGGGTAATTAATGCTTCAGCAGAGGTGATATATAAGGGAGAGTTATATGCATGTTTAAGGTGATTCATGCCGCCTCACTGGATTTAAGTCTAATGGGAAACTTATTTCACTGTATTTATGGGTAACGTCCATCCATATCCCAGATACCTCTCCAGGGAGCCTTCTCTCCACGGCCATTCAGCTCCTCTGAAGAAATATGGACTCGTCAGAACCCATCTTGGCTGTAAATCTGCAATTAAGAAAACGGTCCATTTACTTCTCTGCCATGCCAAGACGCTGATTCCTGGCAGGTTCCTTCAGCCAGCAAGCCCCTCTCCCCTTCCCTGCTGCACCCACACAGTCTGCCACACAGGGCAAAAAAAACCTCTCACAGGGGAGCTGCATCTCCCCAAGCCGACTTTGCAGCTCTTTTCTCCCACTTCTCAGAGCTGCTGGACACATGGATGGGGCAGATCTGAGCCTGGGTTTTGGCTGGATGAGCTGTTCCCCACTCCCAGCACAGCCAGCACTGTCCTCTCTCATCCTCATTTTCCTTGTCCTTCCCTTGAGGTTTGACTCACTCCTGCCCTCAGGCAGAGCCGTTTTCACACTGGACCTTCATGGCTATCTTTTCTACGTGACATTATGTGATTAATTTCCTGCTGAGGTGGCAGGAATAAAACAGTGATACGACAATCTGTTTAAACTCCTTTTTCTATCTTCTCTTTTTTTTCCCCTTTTCTTTTATCGTTTCTTGGCTTATGCTAAGCCTCAAGAAACTGCTGTCTGGTAACCCTCTGCCATCTGCTGTGCTGCTATCAAGGAGGAACCATGCCCAGAGATGGTTTGTCTTCCTTCTTTTTCCCTTTCCCTTCTGCCATGAGTTTGCATGCTCACAGCTTCCTTTGGGCATATTCTACCTCCACTGATTCAAGGGCCACAAAGGTATGGGCTCCTACATTAATGTGCAGGCACAATAACATCAAACTAGTCAGAGCCCAGCATCATCCTATTTATATTTATATCCTATATATATATGTGTGTTTTATAAAAATACAGGAATGCCTGCATGCAGTAAGTACAAGAGCACGTAAACAACCTGAGCACAGGTTTGGGGTCAGGGAGAGGCAGAAGGAAGGGAAAGAAGAAATGCAAACTGTGGAGCACAGCTCCTGGAACAGTCCTAGACCAGAGCCCTGAATACAGCATGGCTGGGTCATGATTAAAACACAGAATTTGTTCACACTGAGACAGGAGTTAAAAGCCATCAATTCAGATGACTTCCTGGTCTGAAATTAAGCTTTCAAAAACAGAACTACGGAGAAAACTCAATAATCTGAATGCTTCAATGAAACCACAAAGGGTTTTCATTGCATTAAGCAACACCTTCAACTCCCATTTTTCCCATTAGGCAAGTGATGGGGATGCAGCAATGGTCTGGAGGTATCAGTGGTGCTTTTGAAATATGCTGAGGACTTAGTGCATGTGCATGTGTCTGTGCCTTATGGAGCACAATAGGTTCCTGACCTATCTGGATGCTAGACATGAATATATAAATATTAAATAACAGTGAAACTGCTACATCAATTCAATTTCTTGACAAAAACCTTTGACTGCGGCTTTTTCAAACCAGAAAGATTTAGGCTGTTTTCTCTTTGGGACAGTTTTATCTCAGTGTAGTGCCAAGCTTACCCCATTAGAACTCTTTGCCGAGTCGAGCTCGTGTACGTGTGGGACAAAGGAAAGTGCAAAGATTCCTTAAGGCAACAAAGACAAATCTTAGTCTCATCATGTCCCTGTTAATGCTCAGCCTGAGCTGCAGGAGGTGGCTGGGGCTGAGTGCAGCACCCCAGCATCACCCCACAGGCTGGTGACCACCAGCCACGGGCCCCAGCAGGGAGCAGAAGGACAATCTGGCAGCTGAAGGCAAGCAGCTTTAGCAACAAGCAATGTCTGCCCTCCCTCCAGGTCTACAGGGAGTCACACTGGTGCAGATGGCTGGGAAGAAAGGTGGGAAAACAGCAAAGAAGTCAACCAAACACACATATGGAGAGTGGTGGAAGGGTGACATCAGTGTGTGAGGTTCTGGAGCACCAAGGTGGGTTTTGCTGTAATGGAGTGAACTTGGGGATGAGGATTACAACCTGCTAAAGTATTTAAGCTCTGTTTGTCACCACTGTCTGTCTCAGTTGGTTCCTTGGCTTATTTTCTAGCCTTAGACTTTGTGTCTGACTCAGACTCACCTGTGGTTTGAAAACCCCACAGCTCACTGAAAGCAAAAACCTAGCGCTTCCTTCCTCCTTTTAAACCTGTGCTAGTACAGAAAGCAGTCCCCCAGGACCTGCAAGCCTGTGCCAGGTCAGTTGTGGCAGGCCTTGATTTTTCGGGGTGTGGAGGATGGGGGAAGGAGGGAGGAGGAGCAGTGCAGGAGGGTTTCTCTGCCTGTGCCACTGAGTGTCACAGTGTGCTCCCTGCCTGGCATGAGACCCTCCCCTGGCTGCAAAAGCTCCACATGCCCTTCCCCATCTGCTCTGGGCCAAGCTCTGGTATCTGATTCTCTTGGCAGGGGCACTGGCAAAGGGATCTCTGCATGCAGTCTTTTCTTGGGAATAACTTTGGGGTATGATTTACAGCAAAAAGTCCTTACAACAGCTGCAGCACTAAGGATGTTTTTCCATAGCCATGAGCAGCATGGTTTGAACCCAACACCAAGTCAAGGCATGTTGGTGAGTTTCCCAAGACTGTGCACAACTAAATAAAATGATGGCATTACCACATTCTCAGCCGGATTTTTCTGAATTGGTCAAAGATTTAAGGCCTGTGTTAAAAGATTCTTGTGAACTGAATTTTATGGAATATATATGTTTTCACAGACGTCTCTTTTGTTCCAAATCCAAGAACTCACCTGATCTTGGATCAAACTGAGATACTGCTAACTATAATAAGAGACAACTTGTATCTGAGATACCCTTAATAAATCACCCAGGGTGGCAGAGGGGGGATCTTCTTGTCCCTCTCTTAATTCAGAGAGATTAAGTGACTTGCCCAAGGTCACATAGGAAGCCAAAGCCAGAGCCAAGATTTCAGTCCAGTTCTCCAGCACATGCCTTAGCCTTTAAGTCTACCCTTTCCTCCTCAACACAGAGTGAGAAAAAATATTGCAGAAATCTCAAGTTCAAACTACTTGCTGCTTGGAGAGCAGCCCATGTCCTGGCTCTTTTATCAGTTTATGTGGAAAGACTCCAAGACATTACTTATATTGACTCAATATTAAATGGCAATAACCACCACAACAGATTTACTGTCTGGCAATGTCTTCCTGTCTGCTATGGTAACAGTAATGAAAATTTTTTTTCCCCATTAAAAGATTTAGGTTCTTAGTCCCTCTAGCAACTTTTTGAATTTTCCTGTTCTTGGGAAGATCAGATCCTTATCCACAGTGTTTTATCAGGGAAAGATCACACCTGGTGCTATTCTATTACACAAGGAAGGTTTTGCCTGGGAGTGATTCTGTGTTTGAAGGCACCATTTGACTTTCATGCTGTCAGTGCCACGTGGCAGCAACCCATGGGCAGATTTGGGATGCTCTGGGAGGACACAGTTGGCAAACATCTGCTGTTTCCTGGGAAGAGTTCAGCTCCAGTGCTGAAAGAAGTACCTGACAGTCATGGTTAGAGGCAATGAGAGGCTCTGACGTTGCTGCGCTGGCTGAAAACCAGCCGGATGTGCAACAAGAAACAATCTTATTTATGGACCTACAGTGAAGCAATATATTTAACTTTCTGCTACCTCAGAGAAGGGTCCAAAATGGATAAAATTTTGGGAACGTGGTTTCAGGCATTCATTCATTGCACCAAGACAGGACTTCAAAGCTGTGATGTGTCAGAAACCTGCCTTAGCACTTGGGTTCAGGGCTGAACAAGCACTGCCCATCCCAGACTTCTGAGGCAGGGTTCTGAGCCCTGGAATTGCCACAGGGCAGAAAGATGGATCTTATTCCCATGGAAATCCTGCACCTCCTGAAGCTTGGTTGTTTGATACCGATTTCAGCAGGGCCAGGCTTTCAAGCTATGTTTGCTCATTAATTTATCCTGCCTTTGCTTGCCTGAGAACAGTGCAGGTGACTGAAGTGATGAGTCCAGTTTAGTTGGTTTTGAACTGCAATTCGCCCTTTTCTCTTGTTACCAAACCACACAAACACTCATCCAGGCTGCTGCAAACCTCAAAAATAGCCTTAGAAGCTCTGGTCCTCCCTTTTGCCCTACGGAAAAACAGCAAGAGGCAAGAAAGAAACAGCATGAAGGCAGCACTTGTTTGTGCTGGCTCCACACTGGTGGGAGGGACCTCTTCTCAACTGAGCCATATGCTGGAGGGAACAGTGGGAAATGTGAGGTAAATGATTTCTCTGACACCTCCCACATTCAGCCAGGCTCTGTGAGTCTCACCTCGCTCACCACTGCTGTTGCTCTCTCATTAGGAGCAATCACCAGACTGTTCATGTCCCAGGGGAGCGTGGTGGCCTCTGCTCTGCAGCACCAGGCTGTTCTCTCGCTGGGCTGCTCTTCTCCCACTCACCTCCCTTTAAATCTTCATATATATTTACTTTTTTCCTCTCACTTCAAAGGAGAAAAGGGAGAGAAATGTCAACAATTAATCTCAAGACTGGTGCTGAAGTTGTGCTTTTCCATGGCAAATGTCAGAATCTGTATCCACCCTTCCAAGAGATGAAATGAGGCTAATGAGTTTGCAGTGCAGGAGGTGTGGTTCTGTGCCTGACCCTGGAGGGACAGGGAAACAGGCAGTAGAGGAAATATTAAAACTAAATACTTATTTGCAGATATCTTTGTTCTTTAACCACTCTTTGACAATGGGCTGTCTTGTTTTCCTGTGCTGAGCAAGCATAGCACTGGTTCAGGATGAGGCTTAAGTTTATGCTTAAAATTAAACTGTTTTTGCAGAAGTTCAAGTACCTACAGAAGCACCATCCTGAATAACAACACACTGCAAGGGGAGGGGGCGGAGAAAGAGGAGCACCTATGTTACATGAGTCAGAATCTCATTAAAGAGAATTTCTGTCCAGGCTTTTCCTTCTTTATTGGCCTTGATTATCCCATTTGGTACCCAAATGCCACCCATTAAATCTAACAAGTTTTGCAGGTGATGAACATCTGTAGGCTTCCTTGGGGAGGCTTTCCAAAGCAAACAGGAGGGATGCTTGGGCTCAGGCATGATCCCAGGCCAGGCACACAGAGGACACACTCCCAGTGAGACCCTCCAGCCTTGTCATTACCACAGGATAATTTCTTCCTGCATAGTACCACAAGGCAACTTTCCCTCCTGTTGTGTGCTGTATATGTATAAATGTTGTGCAAACTGGTAATTCTGAGGGACTTTTTCTGCAGCACACAATGCACCAGGGTGTAAGAATAACCCCAAGATACTCCTCCTTGGTGGCAGCAGTGAGGTGGGCACCACCACGCTTCTGTGCCTGGGAAGTGAGTAAATATTTGTACAGTATTTGGAAGAGGTAAGGTAGAACTGAATTATTCATTCCAATTAGATACTTTGCAAATGTTTCCCTTTTCATCTCATCTTAATTCATTTCTGAATGAGTTTGAATTTCATTTGATGCATTTCTTATAATCGACCAGATGCTGTTTGGGCACAGAGTTTCCAAACAGCCCGGGCTGTCTCACAGACAGCTCTGTCTGACTCTTTCTCTCCTCACCCCCTGCTGTTCTTGATTATTATTCCAGATATATGGCTGGCCATATGTATTCTTTCTGCTTCCTAATTACTCTGAAAATTTTCCAGGGGAAAACTGAAACCATCATACTCCTGTTTGATTGAATTTTTTTGATAGAAGATCCAAGGATTATTCTGAATAGTTAAAAAAAAGAAATCCATTCACCCAAGGAGCTGTGAGGAATGAACTGCAAGGGGCCAAAACCAGACTGGGCTGCTTTACTGGGTAGAGTGACTCAGAGCTACTGTTCTCTCATCTCCTCTTCTTGTTCTCTCCTCTTGATTTTCACGTGTTCAGCCTTGTAAAACCAGGCTCTGGGAAGATCCCTGGGTCTCCAGGCGCGTTTGGGTTTGCGCTGAGGTTTGCGGGAGATGCTGGAGAGGAACGCGCAGCTCCCGCCGCCAGGCAGGGTCAGGCGAGGCGAGGCAGGGCTGGCGTCAGCTGCAGTGTCCTTGCTGCAAAGTTTCACCTTCTTAATAAGCACCAGCAGTTCCATTCCTCCGGCGCTGAGTGACGCCGGCTGGGTCCACCCGGGGCCCTGCTCTAGGTATTCCGAGGCTTTGATGGGAATTTGCTATTAATCTACAGTGAGGGCAGCTTTTCTGCTGGATGTTAATGATGCCGACGTTGCAGGCACTTGCTTGGGACTAGACAACTTTTAGCTGCTGACTGTGCCTATTCTTAGTTTCCTCTTCCAGCAGTAGAAAATAATGATCCATCAGCTCCAGTGGAGCACTGCTGATTTACACCTGCTGAGCACCCAGCCTAAGGTGTTTTGTTTATCCCACCATTATAAAAAAAAAAAATCATAGAATCATTCAAGTTTAGATTATGAAAATGTGGGGTTTTTCTGATGGAGCATCTGGGCAGCACATTTAGCAAAGTTGCTCCTCTCTTGCACAGTACCAAATACTGGCATTATTTTATATCACGTGATGATTTTTAAAAATGTATTCAGCTTTCGCCTTCTATTATCTTGGATCATTAGCCAGCATCCTGTTATGCAATGTGATCAGTGGAGCTTGGTGCAGTACCTCACAATGTGATATCATTTCTCAAACAGAGCATGCAGTGGGGAAGAAATTAATTTCTCAAAGCTGTGGCATCATTACTGACACAGGGAAATCAGATGGCTTCCTTGGTTGTTTTAAAGGGCTTAAATGCTCAGGCTGAACACTGAACTGAGAACAGTGGAGAGTTATTTAATACATCCATTTCCAGTACAAGAGGGCTATTTTCTTTTAGGACATGATTACATTAGTGAATGAAGCTTTGCTGTGCTCTCCTAGGTCTCCTTTTTGTTTGGAGCTGTCCGAGTAAACTCCAGTTTGTGAACATACCCCAGAGACAAGGGAGATGAAGGCACAGGGAAGAGCAGACATCCATCCACAGGATCTCTGATAACCTCCTGCAAAACAATGATTTAATGAATGTCTCCAAGGCAGCTCCACTGTTCCTGGGCAGGGTGCAAGCTGGGGATCTGACTAGCCATGGATTCACCAGACAAGTCAGTGTGCTGCATTCATGGCACAGGGTCCCAGAGCATCCCTCTGCACAGCACACACAAGAGGTGCAGCCCCACCAGCCTGCCAGTTCTGCAGGGCACAACACTCTGCAGTCCAAGACAGTCTTTGTCCCAGGGGAGGATGAAAACTGTTGTGTAATTTTCTCCTGAACAAATGATAAACTGACCTTCCCTGGATAAGCCACTGGAAACAGAAGAAAATTGCTACACTTCTTTGTTCAAATGCCTGGACCCCTTTTGTACATCCACCGTTTAGAAATATGAATCACTCATGCAGAGGCATTCATGCAGATAAAATGCTGTGCAACACTTTGAAAAATTACCTCCAGAAATATGGTTCAAATGATGCAAATCCAAGGGATGTGATATGGTGTTGAGAACTCATTAAAATTTTCGCTTCGAGAACTTTCCTTAAAAATTGTTGCCTGTGCTGGAACCAGGAGCACAGTCTGAGCCTAGAAGCAAAATCAGTTGGTTTCTTGCTTGGGAATGAAGTAGCCAAAGTTCATTTCAGATACTGCATTTCACTTTTTCATCCCTAAATTTTTATGCAAAAATAAGTAATGTAAATAAGATGTTTGTCCTTGCCCACCAGCCCAATAGGTGTGAGAGGACATCAGCGTTTCTGCTCAAGCTGTGACCTGCTGTGTGTGCCAGCAGCTGGTGGAATTGTCTCCCAGGGGTGAAGAGGACACCTCCCCATCTGCTTTGCATTTATTAGCCTTGACTCAAAATCACAGACACACATTTTGCAGCAGAGCAGCTGAAAAACTCATTTTTATTTTGCTAGGAGACACGTCAAGCAGGAATCCAGAGACGTGCCCTACTGTCATTGCAGCCTCAAAACCTGAACACAGAACAAAGAGACTGACCCAGCCCAAGGGAGGGGTCCCTCAGCTCCTACATACCAAGCAGACACAAGTAGCTCCCACCGAGGTAACCTCAGCAAATCCCTAAATCTTCTTCATCTAGCCAGGATCACAACAACCTGCTCTCTCTGCTCTGGGGGCAGCAGAGCCACAGGATTGCTGAGGATCACTCATGGAAGGAGATGGAAATGACCCCTGAGGCTCGCCGTGTCACTGCTGGGCTGAGCCTGGGGGGCCTGCTGCTGCTGGGAGGGTTTCCTCAGACATCCTGGGCTCCAGCAGAGTGACCCAGCAGGCAGACAGCCCTGCTGCTGGCCGTGGCTCCAGCTCTGACAGCCTCCAGAGGCACCAGGCAGCTGCTCTACAGCCACCCCGCCCCCCAACTCTGTCAGTCCTTGAAACTTTCTCCAAGGGCCTCTGGAATCTAGTTTTTTTTCCCCTTATTTGTTCCCTGCTCCTTCAGGAATACAGCATTTGTGAGCACGTGCCTGCACTGGGCAGCCCTGCACACTCTGAACACCAGCTTCTGCAATGAGTTCTGCCTTTCTAATGCACATCTTAGGAATGCAAATTTTTGCAAATGGGAAATGTTCTCTAACATAATAGATACAGTTTATTTTTGTAGAGATCAGAGAATCTGGCAATGTTACAGTGATGACATTATTCCAACTCTGAAAACTCAAAAACTCATTGAAATACTGTTAGTTGTGTATTTAGTTTTTCTGCTGCAAGTTGGTGAGAGGAAGAGCACAGATTACAGGCACATTCCAAATGTTTCTCTTTTCCCTGCACTTTTTCAAAGGCGAGAAACATGTATCAAAAGGAAGCAGGAGATTTCCCTTTTTTCTTCTAATATTCACGGCCAACCAGACCTTCAGCTGCTTTAAGAAGAATTTGCAGTGAAAGCAGCAAAGCACAAATTGCAGATATACCAAAATTTTGCCTTTTTCCCCCCTGTCTCCCTGCTAATATTGGGAAAACTTTACAAATGTTGCAGTTACCAGATGTCTAAACAATATGACATTGCTACTTTATGCTCCTTGTTGCCCAAAGCTGGGCTTGATGGACACATAACTCAGTGCTAAAAGGAGAGTGGTACCACCTGGGTCTTTAACTCATTGTTCTATAAAACTGGACCCATTTCTATTATGCTGTATAAAACCCCTGGCAGCAGAGAGCAGCAGGGAATGCAGGTATTCATCCTGCAGCTTTACAACAGAAGAAACCAGGACGGGAAGTTTAAATTATGTGCCCAAGGCTACATGGCACAGAGTGCCAAATTGTCAGTGGAAACCAGCAGCCCGTGGTCCCCCTCCCTTCACTTTATGCTGTTGAAGAGTTGAAAGAGTCATTGCTTCCCCAGGCCAGGAAGGCTGGCATTTCCTTGCCTGCAGCCTCTGTCAGAAATACTAATTTAAGTTTCAGTTTATGAAGAGAAATACTGAAGGGAATGTTAGCAAGAGGTTTCCTGAAGCAGGCATGCAAAGCAACAAAGACTTTACACTGACATATTTCACGTCTGCATGAAGGACCCAGGGAGTGGCCTAATGAAGGATGGCGATTCGTTTCCATTCCTTTTACCTATTTTTGCCTGTTTACCCATAAATCTGTTCTTTGTTTAACATAAAAAACAGAAACACTTAGGATGACAACCTCAGACATGAGAGATTGATGAGCTGATGGGGAGGAGGCTGAACATTTACTCCTTCATTCCCAGGGAGTAGCTCATGGAGGAACTTGCATCTCTTCTGCTTCCAATTAAAAGGATTTGCAGATTGTTAAGGATTTTGGAGTGCAATGTTGTGTCTTGTTTGTGTGCACATCAAACCTATGAGTACCCTGTGGGTAGCTCAGTCTGGTTTTGAAGTAGCTGGGAGGATTTTGGAAGGAACAAAGGTTCTGGCTCAGAGGTGAGATGCATAAGTATGAGGATATATCATTGTCATCACACCGTGGAGGAGGTTTTTCATACTCACCCTGCTGGTAAATCTCCAATAGTTCAATTTACATGGGAGCATCCAGACTTCCTCTGCAGCTCTTGTATTGTGTGTGGTGGGTATTTAACATAACAGAGAAAGGAATGATGAAACCTGACTTGGAAGCGTGTGGGAAGTTTCAGAGAATTTCAACCTCAGTGAGTAGCCTTTATTCATCTCTGCTGTCTCCATGAAGGAAAGCAGCCTCTGGAGGAAGGACAGACCCTTTGCCACTTGGCTGATAAATAGTTTGGCTGATAAAGCCAGCTTGGCTGATAAATAGTTCACAGAACCCAGTTCAGAATCAGGCAGATGTTAATAGATGAAATCCTACTGATACCATCAGCAAAAATTCCATTGATTTCAGGGGTCTTAGGCTTCTTGTCCAGGGCTGGAGTTCAACAAAATCCATTGAAGGTACGTCCTTTTTTGATGCTGCTGCACTTTGCTTATAAGCAGACTACACAAGTGAAATGATTGTCAAGTCCCTGAAAGTCATGACAAAATTCCTGTGACATGAAGTGATGTAGACTTTTGCATCACCCACATCCCTTTTTCTCTCTAATGACTTCCTTCTTTTCCTATGGAACTTGTAACAATGTTGCTCTACGAAAGAGTGAAAGGAGTTTGCCAAGAGACTTTTCTGTGCTCGACATTCACAGATGGTCAAAGAAATAGCCTCTGCGAGAAGGATGCACTAGAACAGCTTTGAAAACCAGGGCCTGTGTATCCCATCCTCTGAGTTCATGAGCTTATAAAACTTTTAAAACCAATTCTGTAATTCCCTTTAATTCCAATAACCTTTGCATGGATTGTTGACGCTTCTATTGAAACTGCCAGATGCAGTTAACAGGAATTGTCACTCAGTTTTACATGTGCAGGTGCTGCTGTTGTGAGTGGCTTTGTGCAATTAATTCAGCTGTCACGGGGACTTGGGAAGCCTGTTGAGGATCAGGTTGTATCTGTCTGTTTTAGGGCTGATCAAGAATCCTCCCCAACCAAAGGTAATCCCTGGATGGACCACTTAGCCATTAAACCCCACTCCACCCTCAAGCACAGGGACTGCTCCCTTTCTTCCCCAGCACTGGCCAGAGCAACCAGGTGGAGGGAACGTCAGCAGCTGCTCCAAGGGCTGGAGGAATTTCCTTTCCTAGTCAGTGGCTGTGGTAAGACTGTCCCAGGGCAGAAAGATTCAGCCTACTTGGGGGTTATCCTAAGCTTACAACACATAATTATCGAGCTCTGGATTCATCTCACTCAACATGAAACCTCTGCAGATCCCACTCGAGGAGAGATGACCAGGTGTGCAAAAATGCCACTGGATAGACCTACCTGGGCAGTCAGACTACAAAGTCTTGGCATCTACCCTGTGCCAAGTACCCAAAACCTCTCTGCAGTAAATCTTCAGAGCCAGTTTGACTCACCTGAGCTTTCTGCTGCTTTGTGTCCCTCTGTTTTGGAAGCAGATTGTGAGCGCACACCCTGTTTAACTCTGCCAAACCCCCTGGTCTGACTGCCTGCATCCAAGTAATGTCCTGCTCCAGGGTAGGTTTAAATTGAGATTATTGACCAAATGCTTTTGCACCCTGATAAATTCCCAGACTGATACATGAGGGTAAGCAATATCAATAAGCACTAAGGATCAGCCCAGCGCTTCCCACCACGGGACAGTACCGGATAAAAGCCAAGTTATTATTATCATCTCTGTCTCTGGAGTTAAGACTTGCTCCACTTTTTAAAGCCTTAGATAATTAGGTAGGAAGATAAAAATATGTAATGGGAAAGAGAGACTGTTGGTCTTAAGCAAACACCTAGCTGGAACAGGAAAGGTGGCTCCAAAACTCTGTCACTGACCTTGTATTACTCTCTAAGGCTGCTCTGTGTGGGGGTGACTCATCCTTTCCATGGGTTCCCTTAGGAACACCTGCTCCTTGCAGCCCATCAGGGGTCAGGTTTCCACTGAGACCCCTGGATGTGATGGCACTGGCTGTCACCAGGGCTGAAAGCATGGAGGGCCGACCACCTTAAGCTCGTCGCTTTTATTATCTCCTTCATTAATTGCAAGGGAATTTCTTCTGCTGTAATGCACTTATCCAATACCATTAACTCTCCAGACATGAACTGTTTCAGAGCAAAGAAGACTCAGGGGTCTCATGGCCATCAGGAGAATGCACTTCTAAAGTGAATTAATATGTTAACTCTTCCACAGCCCATCTTTTAAATATGTGTCACTTCCACACTGTGGAATTTTGCACTGAGGGTACTGCTATTTTAGCTCTGCAGTGCTACATGAATGAGAAAAACCATCTCGGGGAACAAGTCATCATGAGTGGGGCAGTCCTGTAAATTATGGGTTCCTTATGTATTTGAGCAGTTAGGGAATATTCTTGCTTTGTCCTAACAAGTCATGCTCAGACCTGGGCTCCACGTTTTTTAGTCCCAGCCTGTTCTGTGACCTTGGATTAAACACTTTCCAATGCCTCCACTTCTTCCATTTGAGGACGATGGTGGGGATAATACAGATCTCCCTTATTATGCCCCCCATAAATGTCAAGTATTTTTACATTATTTCTTGAAACCAACCTCCCCCTGGATTCTGACCTGGCTGTGAACCAGTTCTCAGCAGTCCTGCACTGGTTCTGACCAGGCGAGGATCCAGTCCTGCCTCCACAGGCAGATTCCTCCCTCAGGGTGATGCTGAGCAGGACTGACAGGTGGGTGGGTGATGTTGCCCCTGTGCCTCAGCCAGGGGTGGTTTGTGAATCTCTCTCCTCCTCATAATAATTGTAGAATATTGTGAAACAAAGTAGGATTTCTCACGTAATGTCTGTACTTCATTAAAGCATATTTAGACAGACGGCTGATAGAAGAGGGCTGAGTCCTCCTACACTGCAACCTGAGATTCACCAGCATAACTTAAACAATGACTCTTATTCCTCAGTGAAACATTGGAAAACCATGAGCAATGAAACCCTGGAATAACATTTAGTCAGGCACAGCATGAGTAAGGCAGCAAAGCAGCAGAATCAGCATATTTTCTTTTGTTTCTCTTACAAACTCTCATGTCAACAGTCTCAGCAGTTGTTCTTTGGAGGGCATTTATACTGTTGTATATTGCATTACACTGATATTTATTCTTTCCTGGATTTGTGAGAGGAAAGCAGAACAGCAGACAAAGGCTTCTGGAATTAACACATCCAAGAGAGCAATTCAGGGAGTGAATATTAAAGCAGGTGAGCTGTGCAACATCATCTCTCTGAAGCTGTAGGTTTTCGTGTTGAAGTAGCAGTGCTGCTGCCTGCATGGAACTCGCCCACTGACAATAACGTGGTGCTGGGGGCAGGTTAATTTGAGGATGGTCTCCCTGTCTGCCTACACTGTGAAATTAAGAACAGACTCAAGACCAGCTTTATGAACACTGATCACTGGCGGTGTTGGCACAGGCGCGCCACACGCAGCCGCAGTGAAAGCTTTCAGCTTGCTTTCCCATCACTTTTCCTATCAGGCAGGGCATCCACCTTCATAATTAATTAAGTTATGTTTACACATGTTTGGCCTCCAGCACTGGCTTGCACATGAGCACAGCAAAGTTTGGAGGCTCCTCCTCTAGATATTTTTATTCTATTTTCCACACCCACGCAATACAGACCATACTGGCTTTGTCAGCTGCTGGCCCCAGTACTGCCCAGCTTGTCCCTGTTTGGCTGACAAATTAGGCAATTTCCTTCCCCCCTCCCAGCAAAGCTTCAGTGGCTGCCACCACACAGCCAAGCTCTGCTACTTCTGATCTCAAAAGCATGAGAAGCTCCTCCCTGGAGCCCATCTCCCACACCAGTTACTCCCTGTGCTGTGGGATGTTGGGAATCACAGTCCTGAGTTCACTTCGCTCCGGATCTGTTGTACAAGTCACTTGTCTTCCCTCATGCACTCTGCTCTCCCAATGGGAGATCCAGTCTCTGCTCATGCAGCAGGAGCTCATTACTCTCAATTATTTTGCACTACTCATTTTCCTCCTGTGATGGATTCTTTGGACACAGGTACACAATCAAGCCCAAGGCCAGAAAACAGCCATTATTTCAGTCCCAAATCAGTATCTCTGCAGGCTGGCACCCAACCTGACAGGACACATTCATGACCTACAGCAGTGACAATATCCGCATGAGTGGGCTGTCAGTTTAAAGAAAAATTTGCAAATCTTTACATGTTTCCAACACTCTGCTGACCTCAAAGTACTCCTCTCTTCTCCTCAGACCTGTGACTAACACAGATTTACCCACAAAGTGCCATCCTCCAGGTGAAATAAGATCTGGATGAGAAGCAATTGGCTCCAAATCAACTGAGAGGAGAGTGACAGCCGTTGGTGAGCAGCTGGGACCATGGCAAAATAATGGAAAAAACCCAGTTACCTCACCCTGTGCTCACAGCATCTCTGCTGTTCAAGAAGATGGATGGTCTTGGGGTCATAGAAGCCTCATCTGCTATGGTAACAGCCATTGCCAAAAACAAGTGCTGATTGCTGAGTGAATTTCCACAGGCTCTTTTTGTGCCAACTCCCTGAAAATAAACCACCTCATACATTCATGGATGGGAGTGCTCAGTAAGTATGGAATTTGGGCTTTCTGTACTGGGGGTGTACCCTTACCCTGCCACCAACACCTTGGATATGAGGTTGTGGAGTGAAAATAACCATCTCCCCGCTACCTGGTAATTGTTCTCCCTGCAAGAAGCAGAGGTTTAGCTCCTTCCCCACAGGCAGAAGATGATCCAGCTGCCCCAGAGAGGGGGGGGAATGTGTGCTGGACCAGCTGTGGGCTCTGCCCTCCCAGAAAAGGGAGGCAGATTGAGATGTCAAGGGTTCATCTCTGGTTGCTCCTGAGGCAGCCCGATGGGTTCCCTGCTTTTGTTGTCCACCCAGCAGCCATTTCTACATAGTAATGACTTTTGGAAACATGAGAGATATTTCATAGCTTTGATATCATTCTCAGTCTCAGATTTATTGGCCAGGCAAAGCATGTGAACTGCCCATGCAAAATACAAAATGGGGTTATTGTGACAAGTAGTAGTACAGTGTGAGCAGAGAAGGGGGTGCATATAAGACTTACAATAACCAAAGCAGGAAGTTTTAAATGCAAAGAGAAGCAAAAGGTAAATTCAGCGAATAACTGACAACTATGTTTCCTAAGGATGGCTTTAATCATCCCAGAAAGTCAAGGTAAGATCAGAAAGAGATATGAGCACGTGAAAACAAATATCAGAACTTCTGCTCCCTTTTAGTGCCCCATTGCTGGGTTTAGGACAGTAAAGACATTCAGAAAGTGCAGCTGATCCAGCATGTGTCACAGCTGCCGAGCTGTACCGGCTGGGAAAGCATATTCTGTCCTGTTCTGTTCTGCTCAGCTCACATTTCCTGGCACAGGTAATTCATATCCTGACTCGGCACCCTACAGCAGCAGCATGAGCAGCAGAAGTGGAAGATTTTATTTATTTATTTATTTATTTATATGAAAATTTTCTTGCCTGCTTCATAGAATCAAAAGGCTGGAAAGAACCTCAGCATCTCTGCAATTTACTCTCTCTAGTCCTTTCCCCCACAAAAGCTCAACTATGGCTATGGCACTTTTGATAAATATTTATCCAGCCTCTGCTTGGAGGCCTCCAGCTGTGGAATCCCTACAGCCTCCCCAGGAAACCCTCACCCTTGCCATTAGATGGTTTTACTCTCATTTAGTCTGAATCTTCCTTGGTGAAGTTTAAGCCATTACTTTATCTGGAGAGAAGAAAAGATTATTTTGTTCCTCTTTACAGCAACCTTTATAAGTCTCTCACATTAAGTAGAAGATCAGGGAGATATGGCAAAGGCAGAAGCAAAGGTTGGAGAAAAGGCTGAAGCTGTTTCTGCCCCTTTTGGCAGTTCTCGTCACTGAAGGTAATTAAGTGTAAAGAGGTACTTTATCCCAGTGCAAGAGGCATGTTGCTAACATGCAGGTAGGCTTTGTGCCATCTGAGCAGATGCATATGTATGTAGGCAAGAAAAGAGCGTGTCTGAGTATCAGCCACGAGAAAGGAATTGGAATTTAGACATAAGCAATCGGGCTATTTCTAGTATCATAGTTTTACCAGAGACGAGCAGAAATTTGTGGGTACAACATCTTGTCAAACCATGATGCTTCATTCTTTTTCCCCTTCTCCATCATTCATCTCTTCTAAATCAGAATTCAGGAAGTTGCTACCAGCACTGAAACAGCAGAGCTGGAGGTGCAGCATTGAGTGGCACCAGTATTCCTGCAGCAGGTGGGAGAGGCCCATCTCCAGGACTACCAGGCAGTGACAAATCACCCAAAATCTAAATGACAGCTGGCAAGAACTCCTTTCCGAGTACCAAAGTGCTTGTCTCTGGCTGCCATCCTCAGGAACATGGCACTAGTCTCTGACTATAATCACGTCTGTCCAGCCTTCCCTGCTCCCAGGAGCAATGGCCCAGTCCAGTTCCAAGAGCTGTGTGGAGATAACAAGAACCAAAGAGGCAGCAGGTGGTTTCAGCTGACTTCATCACATCTTTCCCCAAAATTATCTGCTGGACAGCTGTGAGGAGGAGAAGCTCATCCGGCTGCAAATCAACATAAGCAAGGGAGCTAGGATGTGGAGTCAGGCAGAGAGGCTGTCGTGGATTATTTATGGTTCTCAGTGGATGGACAACTTTCCTAAGTTAATAACTCTGCAGCCAGAGCTTTTTTTGCTACTTCAAGAGCAACAAAGCACATCTGGTCTTGTCTCCCAGGCTGGTAAGTACTGAATTGCCAGAAAGATCGTGTCCTTGATGCTAAGAGGACTTTTTATCTTATTTTGGAGTATATACCAAAATAATCAAGAGGCAACACTAGGGAGAGAGAGTTTGTCTCTGCCAGACACTGCTATATTGTGAGGCTTTGAGGATGCTCTTCTCTGCAAGGCTTTGTAGGAAGGGACATTCTGTCTGTCTTAGCCTGAGAGCTGCAGGAGTGTGTCAGATCAGGACAACAGAGAACAATTCTGATTTATATGTTTTTACGTGCTGTCACACACAACAGTTTTTCCTTTTGTCATCCCATATTTCTGAGGTGGTCACCCACCTTTGGTGTTTTCCTCGCAAAGTCTCTTCACAGAGTGGATATTTAGCCTGAATGACTCCTGAAAATAATTCTTATTCCTAGTTGGAGGAAGAGATAAAAGACATTTTGAGTTTTAAGATCACTCCCAAGGGCCACAGCCACAGTACTGAGGCTTCCCAGAGTTTGGTTTGGATGAGAGGGTTGGATGGAGCACCCAGCAATTATGTGCTGTGTTGGATAAGCTGCTCCTATCACATAACATTTCTGTGCATTAAGCTGATCTACGTTGACATAAGTGGGATATTGGGGAGTGCGTACTGGGACTCCTGATACTTTGCACAAAGCAGACATGGATAATTGAAAAAGATGTTCCCTTCCACAAAGCACTGCAGGCCACCTCATCATCCCTCTCTTTGCATTCCTCCTGGCTAAATGGAAAGAAAGTGCACTGCTTGCCTCCTGCTGCTCTTCCCACTGTCTCTCTTTCATGCCACTGGCAGCAAAGCTCAGTGTTGATGGATGGTCAAGTGGGAGATGTGCATTTTGCCTCTGCCATCAAACCATGTCACAGTGGCTGGGACTTGGGTGGTCAAACAGGGCAAACCTGTCCTCTGATAAAACCCAAGTGAAGACCTCCAGGAATGCCTTCTTTCTGGCTTCTAAATGTTTCTGCATTTGCATTTAGATAAAACAGTTCTTGTTGCACACCAGGCCAGGCAAGAAAACAATCCCAAAAATCCCTGCCAGGGGTCAGGGATGCAGAACAAGGGCTAGGACACCTGGGGGTGGACTCCAGGCCCCTGGACTGTCATGCACACCCACTTATTCCCATCCTCTGCTCAGTGACCACAGTAACTGTGCTAAAACAAAGAGAAAGGAAAGCAGAAACACAAACTCCAACAAGAAGCTGCTCCCATCAGGCAGAGAGAAAACCAGGGGAGGAGCTGTGCTGCTTGCCACCAGGTTTTCCCAGAGATATTGCAAAGCTGGTACCACTTAAGTGCCATAATCTACAACATCAGCCCAGCCTTGGCTCTGCCTGACCCCTCTTGATGCCCAGCCTGGGCTCAGGGGAGCTGCAGCTCTCCTCCAAGACAGTTCTGTGCTGCATATTTTGACTGGAAGGTATGATTAACTCTGAATGTCAAAATGTACTTAGGGGTTGAGGAATAAACTCAGGGGAGATGAATGTAGTGAGGCATGCTATTATTTAAAAATACCCAGAATGATTTATGCACCTTCTGCAGCCTTCATGCACCCCCTCACTAACGCTTATGGACTTCAGTTTTCAGCTGGCAGTGAGGTGTTTCTGCCTTGAGGAGCAGGAAAAAAGGTTCCTGACATTGAATTGAAGCTCATAACCCACTATAAACCCAGCACTGCATGTTCCTGGCCTTCTTCCACACCTCAAGAACTCGGAAGCACCCAGCAAAATGATCAGGCCACAGGTTTACGACAGCCAGGAAGAAATATTTTTCCCCCGCTGTGCATATTGAGTGACTCTCTGCCATGGAATTATGGAGACTGAAAGATAAATAAATTCATGGCCAGATCAGACAAATTTATAGAAGACAAGACCAAGTAATGGCTATTAAATGAGATGATCGAGATGTAATCGCTGCTTAGAAAAATCACCAAATTCTGCAAGAAGGAGCAGAGGAGCTGGATGCTTAGGGAGGTGCTGCTCTGCATGTTCCCCAGCTCATACTCTTGTTTTAAGCATCTTGTTTAAGGCATGAGGTGGAGGTGGAAGGATGACTGTTCTGATTCAGAATGGGTACTGTTTAAGCTCATCCCCCAGCCTGGTCACCTCCCCCCAGGCACCACCCAGTCCTGACTCTGACACGGCCCAAACCTGGGGCTGGAACTGCAGTGGAGTCACCTGGCATCAGAGCCAGGGTGTGCATCACTACCAGCAAGAGTCTCTTCAGCACCAGTGAGCCTTAATTCTGGGAGGAAACTAAATTATAGTATTCATTTTGGGGGGGTTATAAAACCCGTTCATTCTGCAGATATAAACATTATAAAATAAAGTGTAAAATAAATCATTAAAAATGGGAACACGGCAGGAGAAGAAAAGAAGTAAGGAGAAAGGAAAGGAGAGGTAATGAATCTGGAAGGACAGATAAGCAGCTGAAAGATGAAAGAGGAAAATAAAATCAGCAAACAGACCTGCAGTGGAAGGAGAGTGTCACAGAAATAGACATTTGAGGGGCAAGTTCATTTGGTGACTAAAGTCAGAGGATTTAATGTTGCCTGCAGATTTACAGCTTAAACTTTCAAGGAAGTAAACTTCTGAGTGGTTACAATGTCATCTAACCTTCCAGAAACACCACCAAGTCATTAATGTACATATACACACGTAATATGTCATTTTACTGAGGCATACATACACACAGTTTTTTAATATAAACACACATACGTAATTTTTTAGGACTCCAGGAGGAAAAGAAGAAGCTTTTTGTGAAAAGTATCAATGTTTGCTGTTGTCAAAGAGGGAAAGTTACATGCATTTCATCTGCTGTTATTTCCCAGCCATGCTGGAGGTATATCACCACCAAAATGTTACCCAACAAAGCCTGGGAATGTGACAACTGAGTGAAGGCTCTGCGAAAACAGACTGAACGATTTGTAAATTAATCTGAAATGAGACAAGTATGTCAAACATACCCATCCAACAGCACAACAAATTTTAAAATCCAATGCTATGTCACCAGTGACTGCAGTTTCTTGAGAGGCGCAGCCATTCAGGGAAATGTTCCAAAGCTCCAGTTCCCTGCACACAGCTCCTGCCTGCACCTGGGCTGGAGCTGGGGGCAGAGAGAGCAAATTCTTGTGCTCACACACTCTGTAAGAGCATAAGCCATTGCTTTATAGCAGCAAGGCTTTCTCTGACCTTTAGATATTGCACATCAGAAAATGGCACCTCATTATGCAGCTGCAAGAAGTTGGAGTAAATGGGCTTTTTCCACTGTAAATAAAAAAGAACAAAAATAAAACCCACAAAACAAACAAACAATTCCAAACCTGTCCTACAGCCAAGATGCATTTGGGTCCTTTCCTTGGTACAAATCCTTCTCTGTGGAGTAATAGAGCTCAGTGAATAAAACCTGCCCCTCCTTCCTAATTCACTCCAAAGTGGAGATGATTAAAATGAACCATTTATCTTGGTCCCCTCTGCACAGGGCCGACCGCTCCAAGCTGAGAGGAGAAGGTGTAGTATTGCTTAGCAAGGAAATTCCAACAAGGACATGGCACAGTTTCATAGGACCAAATCCAATTAAAACATTTCCATTTTCATCTCCTGACCACCCAGAGTAAAGCAGAGAGCATCTAGCTCCAGAGCACTTCAAAGCACTGTTTAATTGTATGAATATTTTAAACATAACACAAGAGAGACAGATCCTCAGCTGCTTTCAATTAGCACAACTTCACAAAGTCATAGCGATGCACACCAGTGAGGAGACNAAAAAAAAAAACACTGAAAAGCACAATAGTGCAGTACTGAAATTCAGCTTTTGCAGAACATTTAAATATTTCTAGCGTTGCTCCTCTGAGTGCTGCTCTATATATGCTAAAATTTACAGATAGCTGATTTTAGCCATCATCCCTACCTGGCAGGGCTAACCTTGCTTGTAGCTGCTGAGGGTGCAGCCTAACCATCTCCTGAGTCCTGCAGAGCTGAACATCACTGTGTCCTGCCTTAGAACCCCTGGCTGTAAGGGAAGGTGCATCCCCACTGACATGAGATTAACTATTCTTGAAAGTCTTAATTCTCTAGGTTTTAGCAGGAAAAAGAAGTCAAATATCCCTTGAAATGTGGTACAGAGTACTGGGTGTTTGAAGGCAGCCTGATCTGCAGCATGTCATGTATTGCTCTGGGGCTCTGCACAGTGTTTCTGGTACAGCAGCTCTTGGACTTGTCACATTCAGGGGAAAAAATGCACCCTGAAAAGAGCCTTCTGCTGCAGAGTCCAGTTCAGAATACCCTGAGTCTGAAAGGGCCAAGGAGACCATGAATAAAGTACTTGTGTTTCCTCTTATGTAGAACAGGGCAGAATTTCAGGATCCCAACAGGAAAAGCTACAATTTACAGGAAAATATTCAGTAGAGTTTGAGAATTACATTCCCGCAAGAGACCTACTTCAGACAGTTAAACCCCCCCACATACAGAGTCCAATTATCTGGGGTTTTTCAAGCCATTTCTGTGAAACCCTGTTAAATTTTTATAGAATCCTCAAAATTCCCACTCTGGTGGATCCTCCGAGGTTTTGTCATCAAGGCAATTCCTGGAAGAGTGCTCTGTGTTAGCGGGAGGAAGAAATAAAGTACGAGTTGCATCCCCAAAGAGCCAAGACACACACAGAGCATATTCACAGGGGCTACGACAGGCAACACAAAACTGTAAAAGCTGATGGCACATCCCTGAGTTGCTCTTTCGAGAACTTTGCAAAGTCTTGTGCTTGTATCAGTGATAATGAAAGCGATTAGCACAGTACGATTAAACTCCCCCTAGGACATTTTTTTATTTTAAATTAAAGGTTGGAAGTTAGATTTATCCTCTTCTATAATGACTTTTGGATTTTACTGCCTGAACAGCACAGTTTTAATTTGTATAAAAATATTAACCCATGAGAGAACTCACTGAGGTTGAAGGTGTTATCAAGTCATAGAATCCCATCTAAAAACTTCACTTCACCACCTTATTTTTTCCCCTTATAGGTCTTTAAAGTAATTCATAGATCCTCATTTTATATGTTTCTTAACCTCAAGATAATCAAAGCAGTATCAAGTGCAACTGGTCCCTGCAAGTTGCAGCTCCCCCAGCTTCAGAAAAATGCTGTGGAGTTAAGCTGAGACGGGAAGGAAGAGAACTTTGTATTGTAACATTTTGTATTTTAAACAAACAAAAAAGAAAAACCATAAAACCAAAACCCACATATAACCACCTCAACTCTGAGTAACATCTTTCCCGAGGTGAGAATAAAAATCATCCCCCTGGGACTGGTCAATTCCCTGCATGGGAAAGAGCTGGAGCTGGGCAGGGATTCTGAGGTCCCAACAGCGCGCTGTGGAAGGGGCTCTTGGGTCGCGCTTGGCAGCTCCAAGCCCTCATCCTGCCGGCCTGAAACTCTCACAGATAAGATCTCTAGGGCAAATCCTGCTCCAGCATCGGGCTGACAGCCCCTGAAAGTCTGCAGGACCCCCACAGGGCACTTTGCTCCCACAGAAAAGGGTTTTGTACCCCCACAGCCTTGCTGCCTTCTCAAAGAGCTGCTCAACAGCAAGAGCTACAGTGTCTGGATGCTGTAGGGCTTTACCACATCCATCTTTCTAACAGTTTCACATGTCACTGACAGAGTAGCCTATTTAGTTTCAAGGCCTTTGAAGAATTAGCGTGTGCCAGACCCACAGTGCTAAACAGACTCTCTGAAAGCTAATGGGTGACAAACTGCATATATTAAGTGCTTAGAAAATTGATCTGATGTCAGGTGAAGGAAATTTTTCCAGAGATCCTCTCTTTGGGCAAACAGCTAGAAGAAAGGACCGCAGACATCTTCCATTTTACGTGGGGGGGATCTTCTCAATCCCCTTATTAGCTGAGCTCCCCTGCAGCAGTGTCCCAAGGATTCCTGCTGCCATCAGGCCAAAAGTAGAGCCCCAGAATGAGGCTGTACATCCCAGCAACTGCATCCCACAGATACACACCCAGTAAGTCCATGTTTCTTCCCATCCCAGACTAATTTTCTACATACTGTCCTTCCAAGAAAAATACATTTGCTGGTTTTGTACCCTGACAAATTTCTGACAAATTTCAGGATCAAGTGGATTCCTAAAAATAAAATAAAACAAAATTCCACTGGCCAAAGCTTCTCCCCTATCTTTAATATTAAGATCTGATCTACTTACCTGGCCATTGAATTCTGAAGTACAGAGATAAGGTCCAATATTTGCTAGTCAAGAAAGTGAGAAGGTCTCTTGCTGAATAAATTCTCTCTGAGTTTGAAAACAAGTGATTTACTCCTTAAATATTGTGTAATATTTTGCCAGAATGAAAATAGTCTTTAGACATCATACTTTCATAATACTTTTTTTAACAGTTCAGCTTTTCTTTATTCTTACTCATCAAATCTGCGTTTTCTACTCTCTTGACTTCCACTGCACAATGCCTCTCCTAGGAGGCAATTTTATATGCTTTTTTAGTAGTCTTAAATGTTATCATATGCCTCTGAAAAACAGTTGTCAGATCTCTTACAAAAATCTAAGGGATTGTTGTTTTGCTTGGAGTGCCTTTGCTTACAATAAATCAGATTAACAAGGCTAACTAAATGCAGTTTAACTCTTCCCACTGTGACTTGAGACTTGCCTGAACCACACGTGTTGCACTTTTCAAGCTGGGCCAGCTATTTTTACCCATTCACTGAAAATGAATTAGGGAAGAAGCACTCCATAACATACATTTTTTCCCCCTCAAATCAGCACGAGGGATGAGCAGAGCAGCTGACAGTTGTCTCAGCACATACCTCTCCCCTTTTTAGACCAACAAAAGGGATCGACAGCCCAAAGCAGTGAGTGAGGACAGTTTGGGTGCTTGATTTGGAAGTGCTGTTCTCAAAGTTGCCCTCAATAAACACACCAAGTTCCTCTGTGCTCCATGTTTTGCACCTGCTTTATTTGCAGGCTGCTGGAGCCCTGGCAGGAGGCTCAGATCCTCCCTCCCATCTGGGAGGCTCCTCCTGGGCAGTGTCCCTGTGTCCCCCCAGCCCTGTGCCATGGAGGTGAACACCAGCAATCCCAAGACACCTTCAACTGAGTGCACCCCATTTACTAAAAATTCACAGCAGAGATCTCCGTGTCACCCAAAAAGGGCGCTGGGAGAGGGGGGTTTGATCCCCTCAGGCACACAGAGATTTGTCCCCTGGTCTTTGCCATCCCCAGCTGGGGTTCAGATCACAGCAGCGAGCAAAACCAAGAGCAGCACCTCTGCCTCCACCCTCAGCACCAGCCAGGTCCCTCCTCCGGGATGTGGGACTGAAAGGAGAACCCAAACAGAGCAAGATAAGCACCCTAGATCAGGATCTGAAGGCACCAGCAAGCCAAGAGGGTGCAGAAACCTCTCTCTCCATCATTTCCTATTGGATCACCCAAGCAAGTCTGGCAGGCTACAGACAACCCTCAAGGGAACCCCTCCTCATCCATCCTCAATCAGGGATAGCAGCAGCTTCACAGAGCACCAAGGATCCCAGCTTGTCAACAACAGCCTCATTAACCTTACTAAGCAATTAAGGTTAAATTTGACCAGCCCTTTACCATGAAACCACTTGCACAAAATGCTTGGGGTATTTAACATTCTTTGATCATTGCATAGCTCAATTAGCTTGTACCACTCATTTCCTGAGTTTATAAAAAACAATAAATAAATCAATATGCAGCTATCACTTCTCATCTGAGAAAATGAGTGGCAGCATCCCAGCATTTAGTGTGAAGATGAGATGGAAAAGAGCAGAGAAACAGATCATAGAGAAGGTGCCATAAACAGGTTACCATCAAAACAGAGAAAAGCTGGTGGAAATGAAGTAGAAATACTTAACAGCAAGATTCTCATCACTTGAAAGGGACCTGGATTCCATCTTGTCCCTTTCAGGGCATGGAGCTCAGACAGAAGATAAACAAACAGCTCTCCAGAGAAGCATTGCCTTTTCACACACAAGAGTGTTTGTAAGGAGACAGATGTACAAAACTTAGAGCTACTGCTTTCCAAACAAGCCACTCTCATTGAAATTCCTGATGGATTTGTGTTCCCAGGTATTCTCTCAAAAAAACACGTCACTGTCAGCAGGGGAGTGACTGGGAGGAGAGAGCACAATCTATATCCTAAATCAGAAGGATCTCAGCAAATGAGCTGGCCAAGGAACAGCACAAGAGAAATGGGGCACGTGATGAAAACACATAAATCTGTCCTCCAGCAACCTTGAAGCCACGATTCCCAGACACCTTCTCAGAGGGCTGGACCTCTTGTTTCCAATTCTTATTCATGAGTAATTCAAATTCCTGAAGTGGACTGAAAACTTCAGCCAAACTCGCGTCACCACATACAGTCTCAAATGCTCGTAGGGGTTGTGCATGGTGAATCCCCATGCAAACTGGTGTGTCCGTGGGCAGCTGGGCAATCTCTGGCCCTGGAGCCCAGCTCAGAGATGCTCAGGTGATTCAAGAATCAGTAAGTCACCACACAGAAAATCTCTCTAAGTCTGTTAACCCCTCTGACCAATGACACCTAGTACAGTAAATTTAGGACTGAGCAATCCAAATGGCAGACACAGTTACAGCAGATCTCTCCTCAGCCTTCCAAGGTCACAGCCCTGTGACATCTCCTGTGCTCAGGTGGGAAGTGCTGCAGACCCCCAGGGCACTGCTCTGGGCCGATGTCTGAGGCCACTCCAGCCCCACATCCCATTCCCAAGGTGGCACTCAGCACTACCATCCTCTTCCCACGAGGTACCAGCATGGATAGGAACTACCACTCACCTCCTAAACTGCCTGGACCCAAGCATGAAAAATAAGGATGAGAACAGAGCAACAGCAACTTTTTAATATGCTTTTCCAATGTAAAACTCACCAGCTCTTTCAAAATCATTAGAGAAACTTGCACCAGCTGCAAAGTTCCTTCAGGCCCAGTAACTCACTGAAAAGGTTAACTCAGAAAAACTCACTGTACTAAATAAGCTTGAAAGGCTTTTCCTGTGATCTTTGCCTCTCACCTGGGCTATTTCCTACTAATTGCTTTGTAACAGCTCAGCCACCAGTGCTGTAATGGGTGCCGTGTTTCCATAAATGCTCTGAGCTGAGCCTGGCCACAGAGAAGCTCACTGAGAACAGGAGTTAGACCAGCTGTTCATTTGACCTATGTATTTTTTTTAAATATGCAATTGTAAATCTTATCTCTTCTACACATATGGCTTCTCTACAGAAAATGCTTTTTCTGCTAGGAGACCCTCTGGGGGCATAGCATTAGCTACAAGCAAGCAATGCAAATACTGAAATGCTTTATCACCATACAGAATAGAAATGCAAAAGCAATATTTGATACAGAGCTATTTTTCAAATTATTTATAAAAAAAAGAAAACTAAAAAAAACCCAAACAAACAAACAAAAAAATCCAAGTGACCAGAGTTCCTGTAAGTACATCCAAATAACAAACAGTTCAATTGAAAAAGCAAGCTGCATACTATTTCCAGTGAGACACAGTCTTTAAAAACTTAATTCCCTTTACTGTGACTATTCAGATGACCTGCACCCATAAGGAAGCCAGGCAGAAATCAAGGACAGGGGAGAAGTGAGGCACATTTGCTATGGAAAACTGCAGGCAGGAGGATTCTGGGGAATAAATATCCTGCTGTGTAACTTGCACACATCAGAGCAGAGAAACAAGTTTTCAAGGAAAAGTTGAGGTTTTTTTTTCACCTGAACACAAGACTACTCATGCAGCCTTTCCCCAGGAGACTAAATTATTGCACTGCTTGGGGAAAAAAATAGATCAAGCTTAGTGCCACCTAAGGAACTCCATGGAGCAGTTTGAAGCAGGAAGCAATTACTGCTGCAATGTGGACTGCTGGAAGCCAGAGGCAGGGACAGGGGAGGAAAAGCTGGGTCATGTCAAAAGCACCATAGATATTTAACACTTTCCTCTGGGTAGTTGTATAAGGTACCAGTTCAACACTTCTGAGAATTATTTTGTTGGGTTTTGGACTGCTGTGTGAATTCCCAGTAGGTTTTTCATGGTAAGTTTCTGAGTTCATCTATATGATGATTTGACTGAACCCATAAACTTAGCTGAAGCTGCTGAGCTTCATCCAATAATGAGGTAAACCAATGTAAAATCCAAGCAATGCCTGGGCAGCTGAGTCAAAGGTCAAAATTTATAAGAGAGAAAACCTGAGGTAGTTTCCTGCATTTTCAAGCTCCTGACACTGCAGGGATAAGTTTCAAGCTATTTGTATAGATTGGCAACTTTTTAAACAAATATTTTAATATTATTTCAAATGTCTTGACATCCCTGAGTACTTTAGCATCTTTTTGGCACCTGCCATTACCCATATAATTTTGCAGGAGACACTTACAGGTTTCTCTGGAGTCTGGGTCCAGTTGGATTTGTGAACCCAGACCTGGAGAAGTCTGCCAGCTCTGTGATTATCACCAGTACTTCTGCCTTGTCATTCCTGGCTGCTTTTGCCCTAGCTGGAATTCCCTATGTGTGGTGATTGAGAATGAACCATGGACCATGACATTTACAGGGCCAAGATTAATCAGAGAAAGGAGAGTTATCTGTTTACAGGTGAGCAAGCCTTTACGGAGTTAAACATTTTCCTTCTACTGCATTTGCTTATTAGTTGCCCCCTCAATTTATTCCTCCTCACACCCCTCCTCATCTGAAATATAACACTGTGGTTTTGTCAAGACTCACTTTGTGAGCTGAACCTAACTTATTAGAGCACCTGTGGTGGATACTGGGTTATTCCTGGTCTCCTTGCAGTCCTCTCCTCTCACTGCAGCCATCATTATGTGCACAGATGAAGTCCATAAACCTCCAAAAGAATCATCTTGTGCAGAGGCTCCAAACAGCATAGGATGCTGCCTAAGCAAACCTCTGCTCTTCAGTACATCTATATTTATCTTTCTAAACCACTGAGGAGACTCCAACAAAATGCAAAACCCTCACGAGCGATTTTCTAAGATAAGCGAGTTGTCAGCTTTGCTGTTCACGTCAGGTTTGACAATCTCAGGTACAGCCTGAGCTGTTGCTCTGCTTTTAGATTATTTCTGAAATCCACGAGCAGCCTGCCAGCGAGCTTGACTTTGATAGGTAGCGAGCCTGGGTCATCTCACCGGCAAGTTTTCACTTGGGTATCCTTTCTATGATGAAACATCCCTGTTTATCATGCAAGAAATGACATTTTCATGTTATTGCAGTAGTTGGCAGATTTGGTACCATCAGAGGAACAACTGAGGTACAAGCTACCTCTCCTTTTAACTACGAGGAAGAACAACAGAGAGATTCGTGCTCTTGTCAGCTTTTTTCTGATCTGCAGAGACAATTCCTCAGCACTCACCAAGGTGGAAAATGCAGAAATTCTTTTCCTCGTGGTAAAGGCTGCACCACCCCTGCTGATCACTGAGGCTCTGGTTTTGTCATCAGCCAAACTCACTTCCCTGACCAGAAAAAGGGCTCGTACGTGGAGGAGCAGCAAGATTGCTGCACTCCTGGATGGGTCTACACAAACCAGAATGAGGGATCTGCTCATATCTTCATCTTTCCGTACAAGAAAAGAAAAACACTTAAAGCCTGGCCAGAGCACGGACTTACCCAGCGCTTGGTCTCCCTCATCCTGGTCCAATTGCCAGAAAAACTCAGCTGACCACATTAAGGTAGTGGAAAGCACTTTGAAATTTCTATCTTAAATAAAACTGCAATTGAATGAGTGATTTCTTGCTTAAATCCCTCATGGGAGCAGGGGATGAGTGGTGGCTGCCCCACACAGAAAAGAAAAAAATCCTGGCCCATCTATGTGTGTCTGCTCCGACATTTGTGCACCGGGGAGAGAATATCAATGAACAAATATGGATGCTAATCCTTCTATTAATATTTAAAAATTGGAAAAGCTGTGTACGTCTTCGGGGAATACGTGGAGCAAGATCTTGGAGCATGGCGCATCTGGAGTGCAGCTGTAATGTATATAATGGTGTAAGATGCCAAAGGAAAAAGCACCAGGTTGGAGCTGGGAGTTCTGAGCACAGCCCCAGCTCTGCAGAGCCCTCAGTGCCTCGCTAGGGGCAGGCAGCAGATCCAAACAAGGGCCTGCAGTCTGGATATGATTTATATTTTACAAACTGAGGATGCCCCTGCTCCCCAGAGTCCCACAGTCACAGGGAGATGGAAGGAGGAACCTCTGCAGCAGCAATGTTCTCCCACTCCCATGGGAGACGTGTGCCTGTTCCTCTCCTGTGTTACAAATCATGTAGACAGTATCTGCTTGCCTAAGGTTTTCCAGGAAATCTTAAGGACAGACTGACGCTGAATCCAAAGACATTTGATTGATTACAAGCCTGAAGGTGCTGAGCAAAGCACCAGGCCAGCAGGACCCCATCTCTCACTGCTGGACAGGGTGGGGGTAATCAGCCCCCTTCAGCCTGAGTCTGCTGAAGTTATTGGTAAAACGTCCTTGGAGACCGGGATTTCACTTCCCAAGCTTTTCTGGGAGTTTCATGCTAACAAGCCAGGCTGTTGGTCCTGCTGCCATGCTGCACAGCAACTCCTGCCTGGGGGAAAATCCATATCCTGTATCAGCTTCTTTGCCACGTGCCCCTGCAAGGGGGAACCAGAGGGGATACTGGCTTCTTCCTGGCTTTGTGCAGGACTTCAGATTATGAGATAAAAAAGCAGTGATGGAGCTGTTCAGAGATGTTTCCAGCAGCCACTGACAGCATGGAGCACTCAGCAGCATTCAGGAATGACAGAAAGAAAAAATATCAATGGAGGGAATTAGAAGGAGTTCCTCTGTTTTCTGGCTTGACAAAAGCAAATAGTGTTTAAAAAAGACATTTCCTGATGGTAATCACACGAGTCAGAGGTTCATAAGCTTTTATTAAAGGCTCAGACAAGAAATCTGAACTATGTGGTTAGTGAATGCTACAAAGCCAAATGGGAAATGTCCTCCCTTTCCAACAACTGTGAGCATGTAAAGCTAAATCAACTGTTCTGTGATTTTGAAGGTACAGTGAGATAAAACATATTTCAAAGGAATTAACATGACCAAACAATTTGTCAGGTGAACAAATTGTATGTATGGCTGGAGAGCAAAAACTGGGAGTTTACTTTCAAGGGAACCAATGCCTCACTTTTTCCTACTGTGCTCCATAAATCCTCTTATTTAAACACAGAGATAGTGAAGATTAGCACTTCTATTTTCTACCTCTTTGGATTGGGGCACTTTCCCCCTCATAGTGCAGCACATGAATAACTCTGAATAAAAAAAACACTGATGTAAAGAGCAAAAAAAGTAGTTTTTCAGTGATTTAGTCACGACCATTGGAGAAAAAAAGTTTGCTCTCTTCTCTTTCCTCCTTTTTAGCCTCCAGATGTGGGTAGAAAGAAAACTGCCTTGAAAACGCCTGCAGCTCTTTGTGTGGTGAGCTGATTGAAGTAAACCTTACCTGCCTTTGCATAAGTTTGCAGTTTAAAATGGATCTGTATTTACACTAGATGAAATATTTACCAAAATGATTATGAACATTTTTCATTTGCATAAGTCAATGAATTATATCTCTAACGCTGTTTGAAGGATTGGAGCATTTTCTACAATGAGAAGCTTTGGCAATACTATTTTTTCATATAGTTAAAAAATTGGCTATTTTTGGCAGAACATTTACTGTCAAACAAATATTTGAAGCAGTTCTGAAGGTTTCTCATTATCAATAAATATTAGAGCCTCAGCTTTTAAGTCCTTTACCGCTTATTAAGAAACTCAAGTAGACAGCTCTGCACATTAAAGCTCAGGCCCACTTATTATTGCAGTGGGAAAAATAAATTCTGAGAGAAACCTGTTGCTGTAAGCAGAGACACCAGAGAAGAGGAAAAAGGGAAGGAGAACAAACACATTTGAAAACAGAAATACCCACAGCAAAGCCAGGCTCCCAACAGTTATAATTTGCTGTACGTCTCCGAAGGCAGTGGAACATCACTGTGTCCCAGCAGCCAAGGCTTTGCCCACCCTGCCATGCTCATGCAACTCAGCAACAGTATTTCTTCTCTGGCAGAGACTCCATCTGTTGTGCTGTTACAGCATCTGAATTTGCTGGGGTACTGCCAGAAAGGATATTTTCTTCTCTCTTTGGAGAAACAGCCATCTTCCAGATGATCCTTGCTCTACTGAGCACTAGGAAGCCACCCTGAGGTGTCCTCTGAAGAGAAGGACCCCCTGGGAAAGTGCTTTGCTAGCCTTTACCTGAAAAGGTGGCTTGAATTCTCCAATCCAATTTTGGTTGGTCACAAATCTTCTGTTCTTGTGCTCACTTGAATGGGAGACTCAAATACACCTTATGTATGTATACTGTCCAAGTGTTGTCCTTTGCTGTAGAAACTTATGGTGGTAATAGCATCATAAATGCTTTATTACACATTATTGCCAAATTCCTTACCTTAGTCTTCCAAAGGGAAGAGGAGCTTAACAGTACAACAGCAGCGTGGCAGCATTAGGGATGCTGGAATAATCTTTCTAATTGATCTTGGAAGGGGTGAGCAGTGATTTCCTTTGAGTGATTTTCATTAACTGAGCTCCTTCTTATTGCTTGGGTGTGGGTTATGAATATAACAGTTTTCACATGAGTGTACCTTCAGTTCAAACACAGTTCAAACACAATATAATCTGCTTCAGTAAACAGGTGAAAGAATGCAGTTTTCAGCAGCATTTTTATTAAGTACTGGCAAACCGTTATGCATGTTGATGCTTGATAAAAATACAGCCAACCCAGATGCAAAACACTGTGATGAGTTAAGGCATGTGACAGGTTAAGTACAATATACACAGTACCAAATTATATCCACCGTCCCTGAAAACTCAGGTCACAAGCACTGGGAAGTGGAAGGGGTGCCTGTGCTCCTCAACATGTTAAATTTCAACCATCCACTTTCTAAAAAACTGTAATTTACCCCAGGAAGGCAGTCTAAAAAACTGCCACAGAATAACCTGGTTGGACATTTGCAAGTGGATTGCATCATGTATTATTGTTGAATGTATTCTGTGGGAGGGCATTGACAATGTGTCACTTACTTCATATTCACATTTACAAACAGTGAGAAGAATGGGAGATTAGATGTTCTTATAGCCTCTGTGTACTAAACCCTACAATTTCCTGTTATTTGCTGTTAGTTTTCTTTATTCACTTTTGGTTATATATGAAGCCTACACAAAAATGAGCTGAGGAAATCACTTGGTTAAGCAACCAGAGAATGGTTTGTCCTTGACCACAAGCAGCTGACAACATGAGCCATCACCTATTGTGTATGAGAGCTCTCTGATCACTTTAAATCACTGTAAGCTGGCTCTGCCACCAAAACAGCTGTTCCTGTCCTGCCTTGCTTCATCTTGTCCCATCCCTGCATTTCAGTCAAATACCTCTACAGCTGCATGGCAAAACAGAGAAGGGATCTGAGCCAGATTCAAATTGCCCTGATGAAAACCAACAACTGTGTCTTATGGTGGCCTAAGGCAGTAAGAAAGGCATTATTCCATCTTGGAACAAAATCTTACAGGATATTTCCAAGTATATTGTAGTACAGCATTTTCTGTGGTTCTAAGAATAAGATATTTCTATTTAAGCAGTAAATACCAACCCTTCTGCAAAACCAGTTCTGGTTCCCAATTGTCATTGTTCCATAGTTTGCACCACTGTGCTGATTTCAGAGCTCTGGGGCAGATCTGATTTAGTCTGACCTTGTGCAACCCCCCTGGGTCCTCAGGGCTGGTGCTGATTTCATTGGGGATGCACAATTGTGCAGTAAATGTGAGGTTGTGCCCATCATCCATGGCATCACTTGAATGGCTGCAGCCACCCTGGGATAAAATCCATGGATTTAATGGGGTTACACCAAGAAATGCCCTTAGCCTTGGAGATGGATGACAATACAAGTAGACTGAGCTATAAGAGCAACGAGAACTGGTGAGCAGTTCAGAGATGCTCTTTCAGACAGTTGGTTTTGCTACATTACCTCATTGCCATTTTTCTTCACCATTAGACTGTGCTGTTATGACTCTCTCATTTAGGGTCATCCCAGGTCTGCAGGACATAGCATTAAAATGGAGAGAGGGGGATATTTTTAGGTCTACTGTAGAAAAACATGAGTAAGCATGGATATTTACGGTATGACTAGAGAATGTACAAGGAAGAAACATGAAAATAAAAATATTTTGCTACACATCTCCTTCCCTGAGCAGTAATCACAAATTTAAATCATTTAGGTAGGAAGATCTGAGAGCTAGAGGGGAGTTGAATCCAATTACACCATGCATGACCCACTGTGGGCATGACTGGTAGGGCAGGATTGACTTCAGTCAGCTATCCAGTTGAGCTTAATGTGGATCTGTGCCCTGGTTACATCCAAACTTCCTTCCCAGCACAGGGAATCCATAGAAAAATCACCACCAGGTCAGCACCTATCACAGATCTACAAACACGTGTTCTGCCCATGGTATGGCGGTGTTGGGGAGCACAGTGGTTTCTTGGGGGCAGTGAACAAGCCAGTGCTTGTTGTTTCTTGTTCATGTGTCAAGTTTTCACTGTCCTGCTTAACCAGTGCTGCTGCAAGCAGGGAATGTGGGTTGTGCTAGTCCTTTTGCTGCATTCTTGCTGCAGGGAAATTGTGCTGTTTATACGCTGAAAAGTCTTCATCACAATGACGGCAAGAAACAAGGAATTTAATGCTTGATGGTATTTTCACAGTGTCACTGAGAGAATGTGCAACAGCAAAAGCAGCTCAGTTCAATTTGAGTTATTTAGGAACTACTTGAAACACTGCTAAAGGACTATGTGATGTAATTAGGCACCAGGTCAGAAGAGCTCCCAATACAATAAATAACTTAGTTTTGGAAACATCTTTTCCTGTTCATTAGGAAAAGCAAGTGTTAAGCAAGTAATCTGTCTCTTCAGTGCAATTTCAACACAATATATGTCACGACTTGTCTTACAAAATGAATTACAGGGTTCTCTGATAAGGCTGCATTTTACTAATAGTAAAGTGGCACCATACACCCAACAGGGCTTTGTTAAGATGGAAGCATATTGTAGCACTAATGAAGCATTAGTTCAGCCTAATTAACAGGATGGCAACAGCAATCATACAGCCTTTTCATTCACTTTTATACATTCTGTCAGAGTAACAAAGTTGTGTTTCGACACTGTTGGAACCCTCTGGCTTTGCTCCCTCTTTGCACGCCTGCTAATCCCACTCCTTTGTTCCGTCGGGCCTGGATCCAGCCCAGCACTAAGCCCATATAATCAGGGATAATAGGGCAGGGCCCCTGGGCAATGGTCCTGCTCAGCCACCCACCTGCCAGCTCCCACTCCTCATATTCAACTTCAGGCATGAGAGCTGATCCCCTGCAATCAGCGGGGCCGCTCACAAATTCCCAGTTAAGCACATACTAAAGTGCTTTACTGGATTACAGCCACGGTTTGTATTGTAGGAGGAAGAGTCACAGGCAGAACTTATTTTCCTGAATAACCTATTCTGGCCATGTTGGAAAACAATAGCATTTCCATTACCCACTTCACAACTCACCTGAATGAACAGGAAAGGCTCCTTGCCTCCAGCTGCTCTTTCATTTGGGCTTGTAAGATGAGCCTTTGAAGGGCAGTCCAGGGCAGGTGAGTTGTGTCTGATGTGGGTATAATGGAGGAGATATCCAGAGAGAACTAACTTTGTTTCATTAATTTCAACATGTTCTGTCGAAATCCCTCATTTGGAGTGCTGAAAATAAGCCTGCAGATGGGGAGCTGCAGATCCTCTGCCTTGGCCCAGCTCCAGCTGGGGTAATTACATGCTGTCTGGCTGAATGCCCTCATATGGCTTCACATGGAAAAGTCATTCTCCCCTTTTCCTCCTGAAACACTGCAATGTAGCACAGCAGTTGCAGAGTGGCAACTGAGCAGTATCTGCAGTCCAGCAGTGGTGGGAACAGTCTCTTATGGACTAAAAAAAGGCTGAATTCCTTCAATAACCACTACAGCGCCCCTGGAGAAGATTTTTGTGTTTCAAGGTATGGCTCCTGGCCCATGAGAGCTTCCAGATGGCTCAAAACGTGCACTGATAGGGCTGGTGGAAGGTTAGCAGAGTCATCCCCTACACCACACAATCTTGGGGAAAATTCATCTCCAACTCTGCAATAATGAAACATGACTGCAGAAGGTCACCTTTCCACTTTACTGCAGTCAATGGTGTGGCCCTGCTGTCAGTCACTTGAGACATCCTCTCCCGAGCAACTGCTCCAAAATCATTCAAGATCTATGCACAAACCCAAGCTCAGAGACTGACCATCTCCCGCCTTCAGAATGAATTTGTCTTTCCTTGGTTGAAGTAAATCACACACTACATTTTTACATAGAGTAACTTTGTAAGCAGCATGAAAAGAGATGAAGGAAGCTGTGATCAAAGCCTCCGGTAAGACTACAGTCATTGAGGGCATCTAACAAGATGCCAGATTTTGCTCTCATTCTAAAGTGTTCTTCAGAAGCTGCATTTTCGTTTGATCACATATTTAAGTAAATCAGATCACTGCAGCAGAACTTTCACTGGAAGAATTTTATTCTCTTCTAGCAGTTACAATGTGTGGCAAACTGATAGGAGTAGGAAAGATAACCCACTGTTATTGAAGACTTGAATAAAACAAAATTCAGATGGAAAGGCTGGATAGCTTTCATAGGCTGACAATGTGTGGGGAAATCTGTCTCTTGGTTAATGCCTTTCAGGTCTCACAGTGACCACTGTTTTTTACTACAAGGAAGCTGGGTCAGGACAAGAAGAGAGGTGGGACATTTTGGACATCAAGTGACATCTCTCATGTCCTGTCTTTCCTGGACTTCTTCTTGCTCTACGTTGCTATATTGTTCTAGAACACAAAAATGGCTGTGTGTTCCATCTTTGCAGTGTTTCTGAAAGGCTATATTTTATCTGCCCCTTCTCTGAAACATAAAGAGTTCCTGTAACCTTGTCATTTTACATCTTTGAAGAGTTTTAGCAATATCACCTCAGCTTCCTGCAAACATCAACATAATGAACATGTATCTTCCCATTGATCTCATCAGACTGAATGAAGCCAAATACAGAATAAACCCAAGCACTAGATTATCCTCTTATTCCTAAAGGTTTGTAGAGGAATTCTTCCAGATTAGAGGTACATGATGATAAAATCATAAATGCAATGCTGTTCTTTACTTCACCTGAATATAGCTCTTCAGTTCCCAGAGGTTCTTTCCCTTCTAGGAATCTAGTTTACCTAAGAAAGATACAGTTCATTTGTACATAGTGAAAAATAATTCATGCATATTAGTTTATCATAGAATAAGATTAAAATTTTGTTCTCTGGCTATTTTTTTGTTACTTTTATTGAACGGCAGAAATGACTGCAGTGAAAGTAAGATGAAAAGCTCCAAAAGTATTACTCCCTTAAGGGGTCAAAAACATGCAAAGAACAATTTCTTTCCAAGTGTTTCAGTACGTACTAATCTTGCAGGAAAGGAGCATGATGAACTTTTGTTAAGTATGACATCAGAGCAGAGCTCAGGAATGCTCAGGACATTTTCAGTAGCAGGTCCTGGTACAATATACACCTTTATTTCCAGGTATCTTCTCCCATGTCTAGCTGATAAAGCATTACTGGGGAGCTCCTGAGAACTGAAGAAACTGGTTTGGGAACAGAATGTAATAATACATTACAATGAAGCCTTTTACAAGTGGGTGTCAAACCATTTTTGTTGATCTGAGAAAAAGATTAGAACAGGAAATGAAATTATGAAATTATTAGAAATTAAAAACTTTGGGACAAAATGTGGGCAAGCTCAAGACACAGACAAATCATTACAAAATGGCTTTATTCTCCCAGGGAACATAGCACCATCAGCAACAAATATGCTGCTTGTCTGTATTTATATTCCAAACAGTCTGGTTTTCCATAAATCATTTGTTCTACATTTGCCTGGGTTTTGTTCTTCTAGGTTTTTTTGTTGGTTTCTTTTTTCTGAAATAAATCATATCCATTAACACATAATGGCATGGGACATATTCCATGCATAGGCAGAAGTATTTCTCTCAAATCTGTCTAGATACCCCAACTCCTGGGAAATTTTGAGTTGTGTGACAGTGACATTCTCACAGCACAGTCATCAACTCAGATGCAAAACAGCTGATTTTGTCAGCAAATGCTGCCTCTGCAGATAGAGCTGGCAGGTCTATGGCTGAGGGAAGAAGAACATGAGCCATCGAGGGTGCCCTGGGATCAACAGAGTGTTAAGTAGAGGGGGATGAAGCTGTAAGAAAATGATGATGCCCCCATGGCACTGAGTGAGGTTAAACTGCAGGGCCTGGTGGGTGAGATGCTGCCTCTTCAGAAAACCTGGGAAATAGGAACTTCAATGACTCCAGGATTTCACCCTTGCCGTTGAAAAGGTGTTGATTTTCCTGTTTTATTTCTTCCAGAAAACAAGGCAGTTTAGACTCTCTCTTATTTGAAAATAAAATTTTAAAAAACTCTCTCCCCCTTATTTGAAAAGATGCAGGGGAAAATTAAGTACTACTGAAAATACTACTAGAAAAATATTGGGAGTAGGAATAGGAAAGGTTACTCAAGTCATGCTTTGATAAGAAGAGCTCCAGCTCTAGACATCCATATACAGCTCAGCAGGTGGCAAAACACTGCAATTCACCAAACTTTCTTTTGTCTAAGCTGGGACAGGAGCTCAAGTGCTGTGAGTTGAGGTTTCCCATCTCTCCATCCAAGCCTGCAAGTCCTCTGCTGAGCTCCTCTCCTGCTTTACACCGACCCAGCCCCTCCAGAGCCAGGAGCCACCAAGGGCAGCAAGTGAACAGACAACATTCAAAACCACTGCTTGCTCTCTCAGCTCTTTTGCTTTGAACCCAAATTTCAGGTGGGCAGCAGCCAGGGAAGAGAGGAACAGGGGACAGTGCCTCCAAGGACAAACCCTGCTGCAGTATGTAGGACAGAGCAAGCTGACCCATCCCATCTCACCAGCATGAACATGAGCTCCTGCAAGGAAAATGACAGTGGAAAAAGCATTCATGGAATTTTTAAAAAACACTCTTTCCATTTTCTGAATTTTGTTCTCCATTTCAGGTAGCTGATTGAGGAGTTTTCCCCTTTGACCACAGCTGGAAATAAGAAACCCATGCGGGAAACCCTCATTGCCAATAAATGGCTCAAAAACTTCCCCAGCTGGGGACCTGCCAGGGCAGGCGGATTACAGTAACCAGCATCAACAGATTTGCATATTCAGAGTCTGTAATTGAGGAATGAGCAGTAATGCCATTATGCAAATCCCCGGGCTCTGAGTGGCCGAAGCCAGAGCTCAGCTTACACATCCTTACCAAAATAACCCCGCGGCACAGCCAGGGAGCAGGGATTGCTGAACGGCAGGAAAAGGCACCGTAATTCATCGGTAACTAACTGTGCTCAGCCCTGAACTCCGGCACCTGAGCCACCTCCTTCCCCCCTCAATATTAGATATATTTGAGCTCACAGTGCTCTTCTGGGTCCATGGTGAGTTAGAGGGCAAAATTTTTGCCTGCAACAGGAGAAAGGCTATAGAAGTATATCAGTAAAACAGCATCCTTCCATGTGCTACCGGTGAGCTAAGCAGCCAGTATCATGGTTCCTTTCTTATTTTTTTTCTTAACCGTCTTCCACCTCCTCATCAGCAGAATTGGATGTGAGGAGGTGTATTTCATCTGGAGGATAGTTCTTCATGAACTCCACTTGTGAACTTCTGCTTTAAGGTTAGCAAAGGTTATGGAGAAATGAATACTTCAATTGGCACGTTTAAAAGCAATCAGTAATTACAGGAACTTTTTTTTTACTTAAAACACCTGAAATACAGCCATGCTTTCAGAAGGATTCTGTTCAAGTCTGTCACACATTATTTTCCACAATACATGGTTGACTCTGAACCAGCAATTCACTTCACCTTGATTCATGAATAACTATCCCTCACTTCCTACTGTAAATACAACTCTAAACATATGGGAGAGAATTTATAGTGAATTAGTGTTGTACATTATCACTGTGATTAGCTGCATTTCTTACCCAGCAGATGTCTGGGTAGTAAAAATCCCCCATGAGTACAGTATCCTGGAGTTTCCCAGTTCCTTGATAACTGGTCCAAGAATTTCTCAGTCCTGCTGTGCTCTGATCCTGGTGGCCCAGAGCAGATGCTCACTGTCTGCCCGTCTTCTGCAGCACTAATCCCACTCTACCCATGCTCCCCATACTCCCAGCAGGGCATCACGCTTCCCCTGCTTTTCTCTCTCACGTTATCTTCCCCAAAAAGCTTTCCCTGGGACATTCATCATTCACACAATACCAAAACACTTTGACAAACGGAGCCAAACACCTCCCTGGTGTCCTATCACTGATTGCCACCGGAGTTACAAATCTGATGACTGATCTGGCTGTAACTATTTATGATACTGGCAATGCCATCATATGCATCAAGGTGGTGCTTGTAAGATTTCTCAGCCCCCATTCGGCCCCTCATTTCCTGGGCATCTCATGATCCCACAGCAAGGGACAAGTTCTATTCCAAGCAAATGTCTGAAGAGAGACATAGTGAGTAACTGGCACAAAACAAAAGCCCACAGACATCAAGCAACTAGTCCCAAAACATGGAAGACATACGGTACTGCCTTGAGAGCTTTCACATTAAATTATCTTTCCCACTGCACTGCTTTTTCCATCCCACAGATGCCTTACTTTTGGCAGCTCACCTCTTCTAGCAGAGAAAAAAAAAGTGTCACTGCCCCACTCCCCCAATGGCTCCTGTTCCTAGAGGCTAAGACAACGCCAATGGGTATTTTTGTCCTCCATCAGACCTTTGCAGGCTGCTGCCACTGATCACTTTGCCAAGCGACCGTCGGACACGAGCCCAGGGTCTGCTGTGGTTGGAGCCACTTTTGGGACCAGTGGGCTCATGCATAGTGTGACTTGGACATACCCAGACATTTGGCTGCCCTAGAGCTCCAGCACATCTCACCTCCTCAACACTTCATACTTCTGAGTCCCAAGGGATCAGCTTTCTAGCTCTAACAGCAGTGATCTTGCACATACCGCTTCCCAAACATCAGGCTATCACCATCACGAGCACCGAGCTCTCTTCTGGCTGTCAGACAAAGCTTTGGAGAAGTAAACAAGTGCTGACAGATACCATCTAAATTCCTGCCTCAGCATCCTGAAAATATTTTTCCAACCTCTTTTCTCCAGCTATCACATGAGCAAGCCCTCATCACTGGTCATTTTTCTTATGTTATGTCTCCAGCCTTGAATACCAGATTAGCAACAATCTTTAAACAGGTAGAAAGGCTACAAACGCTAATTCATCCTTCTAGCAGAAAATGACTTTTTTACATAGTAAGAAAATAAAAGTTTAAATGTAAGTAGTATCAATTACTTTATCATTTACTGAACAGTTATTGTTCACTGACTCCAAAACAGCACAAGGTGTAAGGCTCAGGGTAACATTAACATCCAGTTCAGTCTCTCCAGAGCACAATCATGGTTGAAAGACCCATTTCCAATGCAATGCATTCATAGACATCTGCTTTTGAAACCTGGAACTAAAAGCCATGCAAAGCAGCAGAAACCCAACTGAACCAACTCACTGGGCCAAAATTTTCAAGGCTTAATTGCATAAACAAAAATGTATTAAAAAAATACATATTTGTGTGTTGTGCGTGTGTCATTTTTTAACTTTTACCTGGCAAACTCTTCAAGGCAGGGCTGTAAGGTGAGCAAAACATGAGCCCTGCTTTATTGCACAGCCATTAGCCATATTTAGAAACTGCACCATAACATTAATTTTGCAGCTACAAGATATTGGCCTTGAACAGAATTAATGCATATGCACGTTTGCTACACAGTCATAAATTTTACTAATGCAATTTTATGAGCCTCTTAAATGGTAACCATTGCAAAAAAAAAAAAAAATTAATAACAGGAAAAGCAGGGTAAAGTTCAACAGCAATATTTCATTACCAAGACAAGGAAAGATAAATGACTCAGCTTCCTTGGTTCTCTCCTCTCCTCTCCCCTCAGCATTATGTGAAGAAAAACACAGTGCACAACATGAATCTGTTATTGTTGGAAGTGTGGTAGTCTGGCAGGACAGCAGGACAGGAGGATTTTTCAATGCAGAGCTATGCCTGTCACTAAAGTAGAGTTTACAGCAAAGCTTTTCAAAAAGGAGCAGATTCCACACAATTTCCAGGGACAGAAAAAATAATTAGCATTTTTCTGGTCCCTCTTTTTCTGTACATAATTCCCTCTTTTCCCCTTCTTCTAGGGGGACACCTGCTGTTGTGGACACAGGCTGGAGCCCCACCTCGAGCTGGGGAACAACATACAGACAGCACACTGCATGCAGGCTCAAAATGAGCAGGGAAAATAGAGCAATTCTGCTGTGAACAGCAGGATTTTCCATTTCTCTTAAAGAACCAGCGATCAGAACTGCGTGTTCCTACCCGAGGAGTTCACCCATATATTTCCATCTTTAATAAATGACATCAGTTTTCAGCCCTCTGGTTGTAGAGACTGGCAGGAAATGTGGCTTCCACAAAGCCCAGAATTAAAGAAAATGGGACTTGTTTTGTATCTCTGCCATTTCTAGGGTTGTCTCATGATATTTTGGGGGTGATGAGATGAGGGGCCAGGTCCCATTCCCTTAGTGCTGTCAGCCTCTGCAGTGGGACAAGATCACAGACTTTGGGATTTTTTCTTTAGCTGAGGCCAAAGCATCAATGTCTGGCAGAAAATTCCCTCTTTTACTGAGAAAATCTGGTTAACTTCGAGAAAAGGCAAGATCTGAGCCCCCACTATGTGTCCAGAGACCTGCTTAGTCTCTTAGTTCCTCAGAGGAATATCCCAAAATCCACAGGTCCAGGGTGCAGGAGGGCAGGGAGGAGCAAGGCTGGGGATGGGTAATTGCTGCCACAATGCTCTTAATTTCTAAAAGCCTCCAGCCTCAGCAGCAGCTACATCTCTAGACACCCACCATTTCCTCAACCCTGTACTCTGTTATGCCTTGTAGAAAACTTCCCTGGCCCAGAAAGCATTTTGCACATCTCCCCACCATCCACTGCTGCCCCACTAGGACCAGCAGTGCCTTGTGGTGCCTTGCACAGTCCAGGCACAGCTGCTTTTTTGTGCTGGGCTCATCCAAGACCATGATCTGGTCTCCCTTGAAAATCTTGGTCTGCTGCTGTTGGGAAGGTATGGATGTACTGCTGCTTCTGGAAGAGCTTCATGCCCCTCCTGCACATAGTTTGTCCTGTATTGAAGAACATAAGTAAAACCATAGGGAACTTACTCATGGGATGAGTTTGGCTGCTGACAGCCCACTTCTTCCTTGTTTGAAGATTTTGTTTCAGTATCTAAGTGAAGATTGTAGATTTAGGTAACAGCCTGCAAGATATCAAGGTCGCAGAAGTCATCCAAAGTAGCCAAGTTTGCAGGAGAACCACTAGTAGAGCAGCACTTTACAAGATAGAGTGTTCTTTCCTAAAAAAACGGCAAGGAAAAAAACAAAATTAAAAAAAATTACCTCATCTCCACAATTACTTCCCCAGGTGGTTGACTTTTCCCAAATTGCACACCAACACAACTGACCTTTCCTTTCAACAGGGGCACACTGCTGTGGACAGGGCACTGCCTACTTTCCCTTCTTCTGTTTGCAGATGCAATTGGGCAGAGACACAGAAGCCCCTCAAAAGGAAGCATATGGCCCTGAGATTCAATATTCTGCTTGTGATTTGTTTGTGCAACAGGCACAGCCATTCACCAGAGCTCGATCTGAAATCAAGGATTTATTCAACCAGGACAATCAATTGCTGTGATACATTCAAAGCAGCACTGAGCTCGTGGGGCTGGGTCTTGGTTGCCAACACAGCATCGTGTGTAGGAGTTTTCCTCTACCTTGAGACTCAGTGACTCCATCCAGCAGACAGAAACCTGGCAGCTGCTCCATCTTCCAGCACAGCGATGACCCAGATGAGATCTGTATATCCAATATACGCAGCTTCATGACTGAGGAATTCTGTGCCAGAGTGCTTAGGATTTTTTTTGGCATGAGCCTGGTCCCACTTAGCATTTTTATGAATGTTCCTGCTCCTGGATTCATACTGTAATGTGAAAATCAAAAGGGCACTTCAACTTGTAAGCTTCTGGACTTGACGTGTACAAGAGAAAAACCTGAAATTGGTGGAAACCCATGATAAACCATTGGTGCAAATTAATGCAAAACTATCTCCAAAACTGAAACCAACACCAAATTGTGACTGACAATCCCTCCACAGGGACCTGTGGTGCTTTGCAGCCTGACTCACCACAAGGCTGGAGCTCATGGCCTGGCCTTGCAGAGAGCACTCAGCATTCCCCATCCTGACCAAAACTGCTAAAGCAATGCACGGAAGGTGTTTGTGCAGCAGAGAGGAGGAAACCAGGATCTCACATTACTGTGGTTTTGTGTCACTGCTCATTGTTTATGTGTCCTCTTCTACAGCTGCCCTCTGCAACTTCTGACAGTGGTAGGCTCAGCTCTACCTGTGTTTCAACACCTGGAATTTTAAACCTGAATTAAGGTCTTAATCAGGAATTTTAACCTGATTTTGCAATTAACAACTCACAAGCAGCAAATCAAATTCATACAGGGACCCTAAGTAAACCGACTGCCTGTTCACAGGTGATTATAACCATTATAAACACGTATCTATAGTACTGACATAAAAGGGCCAGTGGTTGCATAAACATGTAAGTTAAACAGGTACCAAAATATTAGTCATGACCTTGTTAAAACAGTTGATATGGCAAAACTCAGTCATGAAATAACCTATAAAATGAAATATGATTAGTGTCAAGAGCTAATCTTCCAGAAGCCCAAACAATGTGATACAAAGGAGCTTTTAAAAGAAACCAAACAAACTCATTTTTCATTATCTTCTGCCATCTTATTATTTCACAAGTTAGAAATCCATTAGCAATTCTGCCAAGAACTAGATAGGCTGCTTAGTTATCTAACACTGAAACACTCACTTCCCATAGCTATCTTGATGTTACTGGGGAAAAAAACAACAGGAAAAGCAATAGAGTAATAAATTATTATAACTATTTCATTAAAACTTAGGACACTGTAATTTTCAAGTTTATTTGGTGTTATATTTAAATGAACCAAAAGGCAACATTGTACAGTAACATTATAAAATAAAATTATTACATAGTACATTAACCAAAGCCCCATTTAAAAAAAAAAAAATCCTAAAAAGTCATTTGGGGACATATCCTACTCTTGCTCTTCTGCACACATGATTTATTAAGCTCATTTAAAGCAGTACTCATTTTTTTTAGGAAAAGCAGAATGGAATTCGCCCCAAAAATGGAGTATCTTTTCTTATATTTCTTGCAATTTCATTTTATCATGTGTAATATATCAAGTTTATAAGGCATAAATACGAAAAACAGTTCAATATGCTCATCATAATTTTAATTAAGTAATACAATCTAGGACACTTTTTCAATCACACCAAGGATTACAATGTACCTATAGCTTTAGTTTCTTTTTTTTTATACAAAAGTCTATCATATAGTATACAGTGTATTCTAGTTGGTAACTGGTTCACAAGGTGGATCACAATATTCTTGCAGGTTAATATGTCAGGATTTCACCTGGATGTATACTCTGTGCAGGCTTCCTCCTTCCTTGGCTGCTCTCCTCCAGCAGCAGCCTCCCATCGCTCCATCTCCTTGCTTATTTTAAGAAGGGCTCTGTGCCAGCTGCAAATCCCACTGGGAATGGCTTGGGATGCACATCCCCGTGGTGCCAAGGAGCTGCCAGAGGCAGCCAGGGAGCGGAGGAGCCGCCAGGGCAGCGGCTCAGGGAGGTGTTTGTGGAGCAGGCAGTCAGGCTCTGCTCTCCCAGCTCCCCTCGGGCTCCTGGCACCGTGGAAGTGCTTCCAGAGCTTGCAGGAGCTGAATCGAGCCCCAGGAGGGACTCAGTGACAAACCACAGTCTGCTGTGTAAGGAAACCTCTGAACAATGGAGTGGGTGCCACTGCCTGCTTGTGCAAAGTAAGGATGGGTGAAAGCACCTCAATAAATTAGGAAGCAGCATGGGTGTTTGGGATGCTGAGTGCTTGGGCTGGGCCAGCTTCACATCACCCACAGCTCCGTAACCTGCAAAGCTTTCCCAGGGTTTTGGGCGTCTCTAATGCAAAGACTCATCTGGTGCCAGCTGGATGAGTTGCACAGACAAACCCTGTGATCAGTAACACTTCCACACCCATCTCCTACCGCCCCTAGGTTGATATTTTCTAAAATCAGATTACTGAGTTGCCCTGGTGGAAAGTGCTGCTGATTTGGGGTTGGGGGCAGCAGGGCCAGACCATTCATGGTAGTGCAAGGGGGGCTGGAGGAGGCAGGGGGTCTGTCCCCACTCACCCTGCCCCTCCAAGAGTCTTGTCACTGCCGGTGTGGGCAGATGGGGGATGGACACCGTGCCCCCACAGGGCACACCGCTCCCTCCAACAGCCAGGGAGGGGTGTCAGAGGGATTTCTGACATAACCCAAAACCAGGAATAGGTTTTTCTACATATACAATCAACCTACATTGTGTATGAGGTAAACTGCAGAGCAGTGTCCTCCAGAGCATTTTTCACATGTCTAATATTAGGTATCTTGCTGGCAGCTCTGAATCATCCCCAGAGGTTTCTCTACCTGCCTATATTTACTACACCTGGATCCTGAGCTCCTCTACTCAGGTGCTCTGAATCACACCATAACCAAAGGCAGCCTAAAATAGACAGTGTGAATTGCTCCCTCCCTGCTGTGACTCCATCCTGCAGCATCTGGGAGGAAAAAGAAATTATCTTAGTATTATGAATGGGCCAAACTCACAGAATTTGGGTCAGGATTCGGGCCAGGCAGGCACAGATTTTGTCTGTGGACCTATTCTTGTTCTTTGCTAATGGGACATCCAACCCTGTGCTTGCACTTCTTTTTCTGATAGATCAACAGTCTCAGGAATCACCTATCCCCAAATAAAGCACAGCACATGAGCAGCCACAAACAGGTCTCCAACTGCAGGAAAGAACTGACACACATCCAAAGTCACAACAAAGCCTTCACCTCCCACACATCCTTCCCTCAGTACCTTTTTTAAACCACTCAGAAACAAACAGCGAGTGCAGCACATCCCAGAGAGCCAGAAGAAGGAGCATCCAGTGCTTTCTTAGTTGCTGTGTCATTGTGTAGGGAGGCTGCTTCTGAAGAAATCAAATTAGCCTACATAAAGAGCATTCACTAAAAGAATCTACTCTCCCTTGGAGGACCAGCAAGATCACTTTTATTTCCTGAAAATACTTTTTTTTCTTATTTACTACACTTGACAGAAGACTAATACTGTCTGGGTTTTTTCTTTCACTAACCATGACAAGCAATTTCTGTCCTAGCTTGAGAATTCCATGGAACCTGCTATTTGCATTTGGGATAAAGCATCAAATGGACATTTCCCATGGGATGCAGACTGCTTGCTGTCCACTAGATTCAACCATCATTCTTAAGTACATTAGCAAGAGGGAAGCAAAAGATCTCCCTGTGCTGAATGCATTGCATCAGCAGCAAGTTTCTACCAGTGCTGAGAAATTGTGCCCTTAATACAAGTGCTCAGTAACCACCAGCCCTGCTGCTTGAGGAACTGTATAGAAGGCTTGTGGGAAAAGGACCTCCATTAGTACCCATTATGCTGTGATTTATGTTATGGGCTTAAAATAGCAAAAAATTAAACTGTTCTATTTAACCTACAGTCTAAAAAAAGGCACAAAGACTTTGCGGGGAAAAAAAAAAAGTAACTGTTCAGATTACATTTCCAAGAATTTAAACAGAGTGTTGCTTTGATTTGCCAGCTTTGCTTTCACTTGGTAGGAGTGAAATTGAGACAATTTCACTGTCTGCAGAGGTAAAGAATACCCTTTTGGCAAGGCAAGTTTGCCAGCTCTATGCAAATGTTATTCAACGGAAGTAACTAAAACCTCTTGTGATTGCTTTAAAACATAATCTTTTTGGTCTGCATCACATTGCACTTAACTAAGTACTCAGTGATGATAGAGTGGGTCTTAGGGCAAGACCAAATACAAAGAGCCCTTTTTGATCTGAACGTAGGAATGAACTCTGTTCACAGCTACACAGTCTGCTTTCAAACAAATGATCATGAAATACATAAATTCTATAAAATAAATACAATACATTCAGAGTTTTCTACATTGTAGAGAGCTGTTAAGACTTCCCTAGCTCCCTGATGTAATGCATATAGAACATTCCCTTCTATACAGTGCTACCTCCACGTACCCACAACCTCCTTTAAATGCAACATAGCTCAGACAACCTTCCTCTTTTGCCTGGATTCTCATCAGTCTCTGATTCTGTAAAACATTAGATCATTTCTTTAGGAAAAAAAATATTGCACTTTTAAAAATGCATAAAAACCGAACCCAGTTCCCATTAACTCCACCACACAGTCTGTTATTTAAAATAGGACTTTTCCAAAAACGTATCTCTAGCTGTTCTGCGTTCTGCCTTCATCTGCAGCACTCTCCACCGGGTTATCCTCAGAACATTGTTCCTCAGCGAATTCCTTACAGTTTTGCCAGCAGCCATTTGACACACAGCTCGAGCTGTCCGAGACACACGTGGCTGGGAGTCACAGGTGTGTGGCCAGGCTCAGGATTTCATCGTGCAGATGGGCACCACAATGACCAGGATGACGGTGCAGGCGGCCGCTGCGATCAGCGCAGCGATCTTGCAAACCTTTGCTCTCCTGAACTCGGCTTCTTTCCGTTTCAACAAGGAATCATAGCCAGGAGTATAAATGTCTTCCATCCAGTACTCTAAGTTGTTTGGGTTCAAAGATTCTTGAGTCTAGAAATGGAAAGGAAACAGTTGTTAATTGTCTGGGGTCTGCCATTAATGAAATAAGTAAACCAAGCAGATGTGCCTGGAGGCCTCCCAGCTGCACCTGGATCTGCTGTCAGGATAAAGTGGGTTACTGCCACTTCTCACACCCCTTCATCTCCTGGTCCCAATTCCATAAAGCTGACAAAAGTGGTAACAAAATACTGCAAAAAATAGACTCCTGCAACAGTAAGATTCTGCTCCAAAATCCCTCACATACCTCTGATTTACCAGAAACTTCATCATCTTGGATGGCATTTGAATAAGATCTCTTTAATCTGCTCGACAGCAGAGGTGTCAGCAAGTGCCCGCCTGTTACTGTTAATAATTTTTAAATTATTAAAGCTCAGCTGATGGGAAAGGTTCTTAACATATGCTCCTCATGCACTACATTTTATAAAGCTAACCCTGATTTTGGCACCGTGACTTGCTTGCAGGGTGTGATTACCCAGCCCATCCAGCACCCAGTCCTGCTGCAGGGCAATTTACAGACCTCTCCTCTGGAATGGCATTGCCTGGGAACACAGGCAACCTGCAGAAGTTTATCAGTATTTCCAGCTGAATTACTTATTTTTTATGTCTTACAGCTTTTTATTCCTAAGTATTTAAGAGCTCTTAAAGCTTTCCATTTCAACCTTGCTTGTTTTTCCCCCTTTAACGTCTGTGTTAGTAGAAAATAAGGGGAAAACTGGGGAAACCTAAACGCTACACATTATATTGAACTTAGAAGCAGAAAGGAATATAGCAAAAAGAACATTTTGAAAAATGACAGCATTTCCCCAAAGCTGTCTCCTTTATCTGAGGCTCCAAAAGCCTATTTCTTAAAAAA
>VXBQ01015638.1:1302043-1315257 GCA_013400175.1 Phainopepla nitens | reverse complement strand
AAAAGAAAAAGATTCCATGTAAAAATATTGTGGTGAGAATACCCTAACACACACCATTTCTGTGTTTCTAATAGTCCTGATCCAAAGCCCGCAATGAAACTCTAGCTGACCTGAGAAGGATTTGAGTAAGCTTTTAATTGACTAATTCAGATTTTGCGGCCAAGAGCTACTGGCTGAAACTTTGCTTTGCCTGATAGCAGCATTTATGTAAAGAACTACTAAAAGTAGTTATTTATAGCTACCTCAGAAATAAACAATAAAAATTGAGCAATGGTTTTATGATCATTTAATGGACACCTCTACGACAGTGTTAGGATGCTGAAACAGAGGCCATCAACCACCTCTGTGATTTTATCTTTAGGGCTTTGAATGACCTGTTTCAGCCTTGTGAAAAAAGGCAACAATCTCCTCTCCAAAGGCATCAGAAAACAGCCTGATACTGTTTCATCCCAGTGGATCACCATACACAAAGCAAAGCAATGAATCTCACACAGAGCCCACACCTGGGACAAGCTTTGGGCCTGACTAGTTTTGCAATTTCTTTTTGTGGAGGAAAACCCAGCAGACTTGTCAGGCTTCAGGAGAAATTTTAAGTAAACAAAGGTAGAAAAGCCCCAAAGATGGGCATACTATGCTTCAAGGAAACTGCAATTTTGGACCCGTCTGCCTTGGCATTGACCTTTTAACTACTTCAGTAGGAAGATGCATTATTAAAAAGGCCCATTACTGTTAATCAGCTTTCTTTCCCATTTCATTGCCAGACGTAGGAATGTTCATTAAGGCATAATGTATTTACTTTCAGTTCTAATAAACTTAATCACTGGGGAAAAAAGCCCACTCATCAGTCTGTGTCTATTTTTTAAGTTTGTCACTAAGCTCCATTATAAAGTCTAGACATGGGCTTTGCAGGGTAGATGCAATTCTGACAGTCTTTTTTGAGGGAGAGAATCAAACCAGTAAACTTCTATCACCTTTATCCTAAAGATAAATGATGGCAATAAGCCGATTTCTCTGGTTTGCTCACAGTCATGCAGAGCTGCTTACAGAGAACAAAACAGCCCAACGAGGAGCAGATGGGGAACACTTCTCCCAGAGGGGCTTTGCTTCCAAATACCGCCACCCTTATTGCCTCATACAGCAGGTAAGGGATGCTTTGTGACTGCCTGCTGCAGAGGAACTTCTTCCAGCCTATTCCTGCTCTAGCATACATACTGCAATGCCAGGGTTAGGAATTTAGTAAGCCCTCTAAAGCTTTTAAGACCCAAAAAGCAGCAGGGAGCTGAGGCAAGATGCAGCCTGGTCCCTGTGCTGCTTCTTTTCTCTCCAAGTGCACTTTAGCCGCAGCAAGGAGCAGGGGCTGATGAGGACAGGGAAGCTTGCATGAGCCAAGCAAGGAGGTGAACTGTTGTGCACAGTTCCCTCACAAACACTCATGCACTACAGCACTGTTGGGTGATGGTTTCAAATCCAAATCAGCCAGCTTGGGGTCCTGAGGCACAGCTTTCCCAGGGCTTAGTCTGATGGGTTTGGAGCTGGCTTAGGTACCTCAGCACTGAGCCATTGAGGGCTGGCATGGAGCAGCAAAGTCTCAGACTCTTCCACACCACTTTCCTGGCAGACAAGCTGTGGAGACAAGCAGACTCCCTCCTTGGGCACAGCTGCACCCCACAGACTGCTGCCCACAGAACCCAAAATGCCTGAGGTCACCAGACCCCCCCCAGTGGTCCTACATTCTACTGTCAAAGTGCATATAAACAACACAAGTTATTTGCACATCGGTGTGGATTTCATTGTGTGACACATTTTGGGTTTTGAGACCAAGAAATGCAACATTTCTTTGGTCTTTACGCATTTGGGGTGTTGTTCTTCAGGCTTCCTCTTTAAACCTCTGCTCAGATATCTTCCTTCCAAGATGTGTTGTGTTTATCAGACTGCACAGGGTATCCATTGGGGGTGCTCATTTTATGTCAGGTTTCTGATTTTGTGTTGGGAAAATGTAAATGCAAAATTTGAATTTGTCTCCTCTGCTTGTTGCACAAGAGCCTGCACACTTACGAGCTGAACCAAAAGGCAAACTAGACACACCATTAGTTGCCTGGCTGGTTTCCAACAGCCACTTCAAAACTTCAACAGTGACATGTTTCAAAACCAGTCATGGCATTGAACATCTTCTACAAGTATTTGATGTCTCATATTCCTAGAAAAATGGGGAAAAAAACCAACCCTAACTCTGCAATTCCCTGTGAATAATTCAGAGAGAACAAACACAGAGGAAAAGGCAGCAGTCCCAGCTCCTGCAGCACTCTGCCTTGCTGCAGTTAGGAACCAGTTCACCTCTGCACTCCCTTATTCCCCAACTTTTCTTTGGAGCTACTAAAGCCACGATGGCTTAGAAGATATCTCTCCATTGCAGAATAAGCTGGGAGCATCAATCTGTCAAGGATCACCATTCAGCAATGAAACATGCACATTCTTCATTGTCCCTGGCCAGGATCAGCAAGATTAGAGGCTCAACAATCCGCAGCTCTTTCCTGAGCTATCCAAATCCCTTCTTAAATGCATATTCTGGCAGCATCCATTTACAATCAAGCCATTCAAATTAAACAAATGAGACTCACTTGTAGATCCAAGGCTGCAATCTTGCCTTTATCCCCCGAATTCCTGGTGTATTCCTCTATGGTCCATGATGGCTGGGCACGTTTCACTTCAGCCAGCTCTGTCAACCTCATGTCTGTGTAGAGAGGGTTGCTTTTCATGTGTGACTTGAGTGATGCAGGGTAGGGATGAGGACTAAAGACTTGTTCAATCAAGAAAGCGTCTTTTGGCTGTTTAGAGAGTCTATGTGGCTGTGGGATTTCGTATTGCCTGTCTGCCTGCAATAGGGTTTAAAAGAATTTGAGAGAAAAAAACAAGACTATGAGGGAGTTAAACACAAAAGACAGAGATATTCCTTTCTGAAGCACCATATAATAAAAAATAAACCAGCTAGAATAAAGGTTTTGGATCTCCTTCATTCATTTGCCCACCTTCTTCTTACAAACAAACCAAAGAGGTATTGAGGTTTTTTTCAGACACAACTCCATGTTCACTATAACACAAATACAATCCTGATGCAGAAGAAGAAATTTAGGGTTTGAGCTGTTTAGAGATCAAAAAACTATTCTGAAAATGGCCCTGACACCCAGAGAAGCCCAGCTGCAAAAGCTGAGAGACACAAACGGGTTTCCGTGTTTCTGTTTCCAGATCAAATCCTAACATGAAGTATTCTTGATGAATGCCCCAGCCTGACACTGCAGCATCCATGGTACCATCCAGTGTCAGCCACAGGCCACTGAAGGAGTCTGGAAGGTACTCTCAAAATCAGCATGTCATCCTAAGCAAAGCAATGTACAGAAAAGCCAAGGTTTGGGCTGACTAAGGATAGCCTTCTTCCCCTTCCTGCAGTCTAGCAATGACCCATGGCTTGTGGTTTCTTGATCACCCAACCACACTTATTTCCACCAAACCCCTTCCTCTCTTTTCTCAACCCTTCCCTGCCCTCACACCCTGTTGTAAGAGGCACAGCATGCCTGGCAGGTGGTCACAACTGACAAAGGGCTGAAGGACCCCCTCCCCAAGCAGAAACAAGCACCCATCCTGTGCAGTTTCAACAGAGCAGCTCCCAGAGCCCTGCACAAGGGCAGGCAGGACATCCATGGGGGCAGTGAAGGGGGCACAGGGAAGCTGCTGGGAGGATGTGCAGAGGTTTTCTGTCCAGCCAAACCAAGAGCACAGTTATGACGCAGTTCCACAACAGGAGGCTTAAGACTCATTTAAATGACCATGAAAGTCAGATAGAGAGAACACAACTACATTGAGCATCTCACAGCACACATACAAGGGGTTTTTTTCCTTGAGGGATTTGAATCCATGAATCTATTTTGCCGGCTTTTAAATATGTACATACTGGTCTGATAAAAGCCATCACAATTCAATTTCAAAATATCTCTTCTAAAACAATCTCTAGAGAATTTCAATTTTCCCCACACCCTTTTCACCAGGGCAATTACCAGGCCTCCTTGTATTGCTACAGGTGATGAAGAGTACCATCACCTTCCCAAGATGTCACCCACGTTACCACCCTTCTTTTGCAAAAAAGTCAAAGCTTTTAAGAAACAACTTGGCCATTTTGCAGCTGCCAAGCAAGAGCCTACAGATACAAAATCACTCAATTATGATAACAATAAAAGCAGGCATAACATGGCAGGGCAAAGTATTGTCATACCCCGAGGCTTGTGATGACTATGGAAGACATTCATAACCACACGATTTTTTAGCATTTATTATGTGAGTTAAAGCTGAAATTACCTCTTTAGATTTCCTGTGCCAGTCCTTATTTTCTCCTCCATCTCTCTCTTTCATCTCCTCCTCTGTAATGCCAACTTGGTTGGTGTAAGTAATAGCTCTCCAGTCTCGGGGAGAGTTTGAAATACTTGCTATTTTGGATTCGGTTGCACTGTTTTCTTCTGTTAATGATCTTGATGATCTCCTAGTAAACAAACTTTTTTTTAAGGCTTTTACTCGAAGACTCTCGCTATTACTTCCACTGGCATCTGAACAGCACCATTCTGGATTATTCTCCAGTTTGCCTCCATGAGGAGTATTGTGGCACTGAAATATCTGCGGGGAGTTGCTCTCATCTGATGCAGCATCGCTTGTCAAAGAGTTGAGATCTATTTGTACGCTGACCTTCTCTGGCTGCTGGATTTTTTGATCCAGCTTGCTTAATTTTCCCAGGACTTGAGAGATTTCTTCTCGGACACCTGAGAGAGATTCCAGTTTCTTCTCTATTTCACCAATCCTCAAGACTAATTTGCAGACACTCGTTTTCAGTTCATCATCTGTGTTACTGACGTCCGCCCTGACCACTTTATCCAGTTTGTTACAGGCACTGCCATTGGAGATCTTAGTCAAATTGTGCTCAGGTGAGCTCTCACAGTCTGATTTATGCACCTGAGACAAGGAACCAGTGCTGTTGTAGCACGAGGACTGCATCACTCCTGTGGACCCGCTGATGCTCATGTCATCCAAAAACCGGAAAATGTCGCTGATGTCATCGCTCACGATTTCAGAGTCATCATCCGACTGCTTCAGGGAGTGCCGCTCGCCGTACTTGGCTTGGCCTGCTGCACACAAATCCTTGCATTTCTTGTGGTCCAGAACCTGCTGCTCCGTTTGAGTCCCAACACTCATGGTCCTGTCAATGCTTAAGATCTGGACAGAAGAACAGTTAATGCTTTTATCCTTAAACTTTTTGACTGGCTCATGTTTCTCCACATCTAGAATGGAAGGAATTTCCTTAGGTTTATGCCCATTGGGTTTCACAGCATAGTTGGCCTGCATAATTGGTTGCTGATCCTTTGCATTTAGGTAGGTCTGATGCCTGTCAACTGAAGGAAAGTTTGGAGATGGGTTGCTCGAACTCTGGTATCGTGGTTTCTCTTCAGACTGCTTCCTATTAAAAAATGAGCGTTCAAAGTCAGGGACCTCCTCAGTATTTAAACTCCAGCTTTTAGCTGGCCAGGCAGTTTGCTTGGTCGGCTTTCCAGTCCATTTTTTGGTTTCCTGTGGTCCAAGAACAGTAGTTGGGCCAAAATATGTTGAAGCTTGAAGATCATCTAAACTTTCATGCTTCACTCGCCTTTTGTCCGGTATAGGAGAATAAATTGGATTCAAGTACTGGCTGCTGTATGGCATTTCAAAGCTGTGGTTGAAGAAAGTCTGCTTAGAGCTTTCTTTCCTGTTCTGAGGCTCTCTGTGTCCATCTTCTGGTGTTTTGTTGGATGGTATTAAGTTGGGAGATATTGTAATCAGATTATGAAAATCTTCTTTGAATATATTTCTTTTCTGGACACACGACTGCATCATGAACGGCTCGTCATTTGAAATGAAAGTTTCTTTTATGCCTGCACTTATAGGCAAGGAATCCTGGTCTGAAATAGATTCATTTTCAATGTTCATGGGGAAGTACGTACTCTGCATCTCACATGGTGGGGACGTGGCAATGGAGTAGGATGCCAGTGCCTGCAGCCTGTCCAGAGAGGCAGCCCGGCCCTTCATGTCCTTATTAACACCGAGCAAGAAGTTGGGTTCTGATGAGGGGACGAACTGCTGGCAGTCTTTGCAGTCCATCTTTCTGCATTTTGAAGACCTTCTGACCGGAAAGCCCCGGTTGAAGTCCTGGTCGTTGAGCTCACAGTTGGGCACACAGTCAGGCACACAGTCTGCCATATTGCAGATCTCTGTGTCAGACCTGCAGGACTCGAAGGACTCCTTCTTTTTCACTTTGTGCCTTGCCACTGGAAGCTTCTCCTTGGCCACTCCCCCGTTCATTTGTATGAGGTTGAATATTGTTACTATATCTGCTGCAACCATGATTTTCTTTGATTGCTGATTGTTTACAGTGCATCTCATTTTGTCTTTGAACAAAGTCGCTGGGAAATTAGGATCCAGGCAAGCAGTGTAAAACAGCACACTTCTGAGCTTGGCCAACTGGGATAAATCAAACCTTGCACACAGGGACTTGCAGAGATCCTGGTAAGAAACTGTATTCTGCTTCGTGTCCAGCTCCTCCAATATCTTCACCAGGAAGAGTGAGGATTCCTGGTTGGACTCCATGGCTTAAGCGTATTTTGCCGTTTAGCCTGGAAACCGTGTTCCACTTCTACAGCAACACAAAAAAGATTGTAAGTCACCCACAGATAACAGCCAGGGCCTTGCAGCTCAGCCAGAGATGGGGCCTGACTCCCTAACCATGCCATCCAGGGCTTGCTTTTATAACCCATCCTCGTGTTCTGAACTTCAGGCTGCAATCCTAGCATCCAATAAATCAATATGTGAATGGAAACAGGGTTTTATCCGAGAAGGCTCCTTTATGCCAATGTCTGCTAAAGCAACCAAGCAAACAAACAGCAGAAGCTTTGGAGAGGCTGAACTAATGGCGGATAGGCAATCCCAGCCTGCTTTCTATGGGACTGCCCCAGAATTTCCTACCAACTTATGAGAGGTTCAAAGCACAGTTTGAGCATCAAATTGTCTCCAGTCCTAGCCCAGCCAGGGCTGATCTGCTGCACCATGACATGTTTTTATATTTGAGCGCAAATGGCTCTGAGGAAGATTTTCTGACAAGAAACTTCTGACATGTTTTTAGGAATTATCTGAGAACATAATTACCATCTTGCTTACTTTAAACCATTATTTTCTCCTCTACTCTGAATTATCTCCTTTGGATACTTGGACATGGCTTTTTTCCAGAAATACCTTTTCTTAAGTATAAGATTCAGGAATGGAAAATTTGCCAGGTCCCATGTGAAAAGTCTGTGTGGGCCTCGTTTCAGCTCCTAAGTCCAAAATTTAGCAAAGAACAGAATGAGTTAAAAAAAAAAAATCCTACTGAACCTTGAAACCTATCCAGCAGATGCTAGAGGGCTGGCTGCAATCAGGATGGATTTGAAGACAGAGAAATATCAAGGACAGAGAGCATCCTCCTCAGTGATGTGCTCCCAGTGAAGCCTAGGAGTGCATTTCCATTCACCATCCCGAAATGACAGGGCAGAGGTGAAGAGCAAAAGCTTCACATTTATGTGGATAACAGGAATAGCTTGAACAAGCACAGCTAACACTAGCAAACATCTTGGGGAGAATATAAACCCCTGAACTCTCAGAATTGAAACCAACCTTTAGCTGTTATGGATTAAGAAAGGATGTTGACGATTCTTCATCCATCTATTGTGAATATCCTTGTCAGCGTCTCTGCTGTTGGCTACTAGGAAGGACAGAGCACAGGATGATGCAGTCTGCCAATTGCTATGTTTGGTCACTCTGTCTTTGTTATTCTTACTGATAGGAATGACAAAAATCATCTCTGTTTCCCAAAAAGGTATGTTTTCTTCCCCCATTCACTCTCACCCTTAGATGACCCCTGGAACTGGCCTCTCCTCCATCAAGAGCAGAATATCCATCCAAAAGCAAAGCACTGAAGTCAACATTGCAAGGTTTATTATTACTCATTCTAAAAGGCACCTTCTGGTCAAAAAGCACCACTCCAGAATGCAGGGCTGCTGTTTCATCTCCTGCCCTGACATTACACATCAGTGATTGCTATCAGTACCAGAAGCCAGAGTACTTCGGTTTTCATAACAAATAGTTACCCAAAAGAATATGAAACATTCATATGAAGTTTCCATATGAATTCGGTTGTTTATTTAAATAACATCTTTCTACCGCGTGTGATCAGGAGCTGAGTAGTAGCAACGTGAATGTATTTCTGTGATTGTAAACACGACTCTCAGAAAGCAATGGCTACAGGGATTTGCCAACACCTCCGCTGCATGCATGTTTGCTTTTAAAGCTCCTGTATTATGCATAGCAGCACAACTCTTCTGCCAGCTGACAAAAGAGAAAAAATGTTTTACTGTTCTGTGCTCAGCTCCAAGTAGTAATGCAAAAGGCTGCAGAAGGGTGCTTGTATCCTTTTTCTCTCAGCAGTGTGTGCTTGGAGGCACAGCCTCTTTCATAGCCTGCCTGTGTATTTCTCTGACATGTCACCATTAACGATGCTCCCATGCTAAGTCCAAACTGTGCTAGTTACCACCAAGGCTACCACGTCCTCACAGAATAAACTTCACATGTGGAGCTCAGAGACATTCCCAGCTGCCAGGGGACTGGGACTGGCATTGCAAGTCGATCTTTTGCATGTTATAAATCTGCCACTTGGGACAGGAGTGAAAATATGTCTTTTTGTCACCTCCAGGCTGAATACCAGCAAAAGCAACTATCTCCTCCTATTTGTAAATTCACGGCTTCTTGCAAACCCCTCACCTGGATATACATTTTCACAGCCTGATGCACACCCTGTGCTGGCCTGCCAGCAGCCTGCCTTCTCCTCACTCACACCCCTGCTAAAACACCCAAGTAGCCAGTTTGTGCTAATGTATTTTTGAAAAGTGTCAACCCATTTTGTTCCCCACCTTTCTGTCTTTACTCTTGCGCCCCAGGGAGGATATCCTAGGTACAGCTTCTTGAAAATTTTTGCTTTGTACCAAGCCATTCTTAGCCTTATCAGAGGTTTTAACTTCAATTCAGGTTTCTAAACACAATGAATCTCATAAAACTCAGCAAGGCTGCTGAGTGATGACAAGTTCAGTAAGTTGAGTGGAAGCCCTATGATTACATACTCCCAACCACATGTTGCTTCTGCTTAGCACCAACAAGGACCCTTGTTTTGGGGACCCCAATCCATGCACAAGCAGTAAGGCAGAGGCACTGAAGCACAGACCCAAAGCAGGAGAGCTCAGCTAAGCTGGGTTACCTCAGTCCCACCTCTGTGCTCCCAAACCCAAGCCTGGCAGGTGACAGTCAGCTATAAAGCAGTGAGAGATCAGAGAGGTGACAGAGGCTTTGAGACAAGAGTGACCAGGAGAGAGCTGAACCTGCTCAGGTGGGAATTCAGCCAGTTCATTCAACTGAGACTCAGCTATGGGAGGTGGAAATTTAAAAGGCAGGTTGCAAACTCAGGTATAGGCCTTGAGGAAAAGAAAGCTAGCTACCAGCTGGAATAATTTCCTCTTCACCCCTTGGCTGTTCACAAACAGCTTTTTGGTGTGAGAGCATTTCAGGTGTGAAAGGCATCTCTGGGCTTCAGCCTGAACATGGAAATTGGTGCTCCCTTGTGCCAGAGCACCAGAAACATTGCTGCTAGTGGAGCATCAACAGATTGGGGTTGTGAAGAACAGGATGTACTACTCCATAAGCATAATATACAAGGGCCTTAGAATCTTGATTCTTGGTTCACGGATGTAAAAACTGGGTGCCAAAATTTTTAGTGGCACATTAAGCTCCTCTGTCTTTTGTCAAGCTCCTAAAAGCCTGTGACAAAGACAGGTGCTTCTTGGCAGGCCACCCCAGGAGCTGCCACATCCCGGGTGCCAAGCACTTGGCCATGCACCATCTCAGCCATTATGTCCACGTTCATTCAGTATCTCTCAAAGCAGGACCAGAATAGACCTAGACGTGGCACATAAATGCAGAGCTCTGAAATAAGCACAGGAAGGCCTTTTAAAGAGGGAACAGGGTCACGAATCAGTCAAAAGCAGCAAAGCTAATAGAAGCACCCACAGCAAGAGCAGCAGCACAGGGTCTCCTCAGATGGCCTCAATTCCACCAAGGTCCTCGTGCCTTACCCTCACTGTCAGCAGCCACACACACCCTCTAAACCCCCCCTCAAATTGACTTTGATCTCCAGACATGTGGAGCTCCCCAGACAAAGGGATGGGATCTGGCTTATTCATCTTCACCAAGACCATCCCTGACCAAAGGAGCCACTTAACATTTCATCCTTAATGATTTTGTTATATTAACGCTGGAAGGGTCGCTTTGACTCAGCTTCCCAAGATTTGACATTTGCTGCTCTAATAGCACAATTATATCCCAGCATGGACTTGCAGAGCATCATATTGCACAGCCAGTCGATGGGGGCTGGCTCTCCTTGCACGTAGATGAGCTCCAGGCTTACCACAAATCGATGTCTTCTTGCCCTGCACCAGGAGCAATGAACTGAGCTCTCATCTTACCACTAACCCACTGTCTCAGCCTCCGGAGGAGAAGTCCAAGAATACCATGATTGCAACCCCCAACCCCAGTGGAGCTTTCTGCTGCACAAAGGGAATACACTGTTCTATTTTCTGATGTCTTTAGGAACCAAGCCCCCATGAAACATCTCCCCTGTGGTTCTCCAGACCAGGGGAACCTGCAGACTCTATCATGCCTCTTGCTCTCTTGCAGAAAAGCCAGAATGCACTTCCCGTCCTCACCACCTCCCAAATCAGCAGTGGGGTGGGAGTGGTCCCCTCATCTCCTGACTACCCAATAAATTTGCCATCCACAGGAATTCATGAAATTAGTACTGCTTCCCAGTTGCCCTGGCTGCTTTCCTGTGACTCCTTCAGCCCAAACCCTGCCCTGACAAATGGTCTAAGGCCAGCACACATCAGGGCTGATAAACCCCAGCATAGGATTCAAGAGACAGTCCCACCACTCGACTTCCCTGAGCAGCTGCAGGGTGGCAAGGTGCCCTGCACGAGTCTGAATCATGGCCACTGGCAGACAGACCCCGTTATCTTCCTCTCTTATTTCCTCCTTCATTTCCTTCCCTGTTCTTCGTGCCACTGACATTTGCTCTCCCCCATTTCCCAATATCCACAGCAGGTGCAGCTAACACAGAGATGTGACTGCTGGAGTCATCATGTCCCCTTTCCCTTCGATTTGCCAGCAAAGAGGGAAAGAGCATCCTTGTTTTGTTCCCCTCACGGTGACTAACGGGCCACCCCAGAATGCCACTACGGCAGCGGCAGACAGCGAGTGATCCTTGCATAAATTCCCTCAGAAAGAGCCAGCTACTTCAGCACAGCACAACATTAATACAGAGCCAGTGATATGCTGTTTTACTATTAACTTGTGCTCATAAATCATTCAGCCTGTCTTCCCAACACCAGATACTATAAAACAAGGCAGGCAACACTTGCCTCACATGAAATGCAACCCATCGAGACGGAATTCAGTTTTTGTTTTCTCCCACACTCATAAATCCATTTCTCTGTCAAAACATTAAGAAATTTCTGATGAAGGAATGGGGACCTCGAGCCCCATCTGGCTTCCACTGCAAACAGACACGGGAGCTGGTACTCAGGGAAACAATGCCCGTTCCCGCACACCTTATTCCTCCTCCTCCCTCCATCCTTCTGCTGCTCATTGAAAACAAAACTAAACTAAAGCACGCACTTTGGAGCCCTGCCCGTGCAACGGCAACTGCTCTTCTCCACCTTTCATTGAAGAAAAAAGTCCTCCTGACCAGTCTGGCACAGGCTGTCTCCTCCGGACCGTCTCCTCGGCTGCGCAGAAGCGCGGTGGGCTCAGTCCCCGGGGCAGGCAGGAGGCTGGTGCTGGCTCCCTGCCTCGCCGGTGTGGTTTTTATTCACCCCTTCAGAGCCGAAGGGGACGAACACCTGCATGCCGGGAGCTCCAGCGCCGGTGCCCCGCTCCCGCCAGCGGCTCGCTGCTGTCAGCACGGGAACGATGCACACTGAGCGCCCTCCCGGGCATCCCACTGCCAGCCTCCTCCGGGCTTCACCGGGGGTCGCTGGCAACAGCACGCGAAGAAGTTGCTATTTTCTGGCTCTTATCTTGTATGAATGAGCCCTGGAAAACCGCGCTTTACAAACCCAGCTCCCGAACGGAGGCAGGCTCTGCTGTAAAAGGACTCTGCACAACAATTCAGCTTCCCCAATACCCCAGAATTCAGCGGGTTTTAAAGGATCTGAGTGCATAAATTAATAGGGAACTTGTGGGTAAAAGCAGTGGACCCTCACGGCTGTACCAGAGCTCAAGTCGAACAGGATTTGCCATTGATTTTTCTTGCACAGTAACATTAGGCTGATTATTTGCATGGTTTAGTTATGCAATCCAGGTTAAGGTATCTCTACAATCTGGGAAAGTGGAAACAATCATTCTAAAACTGTGAAATAAATTACTTGAATTATTACTGCATCATATACACTTGGTTATTCTTTGCCAACTCTTGGCCCATACAGACATAAACAAATATTGTCCTCCTAACATATTATTAGAGCACAACCAAGCCACATTTCTACTGGATTTTTTTGTATGAGGAGACACCATTAAAAACACTGACAGACAGACAGGAAAAAGTCTAATTTAATTAAATGTGAGCCATTTATCCCATCTGTGGGCAACCTGGATTTTTGCACAGCAAACCCATAACAATCTCACTGCTACCCCAGACCTGACTTCTCCCTTGCCCTGGAGGGTCCAGTTTCCCTGATCCCCATCCCTTCAGACTCCGTTTTGGGTTGGGGTCCCTGGGGCTCGGCCCAAGGGTCACCCACTTGCTCCTCTCGGGCGGATCCAGATGTGCGGGACTGAAGTGGAGCTGCCCAAGTCCCAGATGGAGTTTCACGATTTTGGAGTACCCCCTTTCCTAGAGAGCTTAACAAAGAGGCAGGACCCCCGGACACCGGTGGGGACCACGGGGGCTGAGGGGTCTTTTACCTGCGCTTACTCCTCCTTCCCCCAGCCCGGCGGGGGGAGCCGGTGCTGGACCCGCTGTGCCCAGCGCATCCCTGGGGCTAGAGAGCGGGGGGGCTTCTCCTGGGCGCCCC
>VXBQ01015638.1:1231958-1301712 GCA_013400175.1 Phainopepla nitens | reverse complement strand
AAAGGAGCCCCACTCTTCCCGCTCGGGGACATGGAAAGCAGCAGGCTGAGGAGGAGCGGCTGATGGGGCTGGGGCTGCTCAGCCTGGAGAAAAGGCGAGGTGAGGGCGACTTTATCGCTCTTTACAACTCCCTGAAAGGAGATGGTAGCCAGGTAGGGGTCGGTCTCTTCTCTCGGGTAACAAGCGATTGAGCAAGAGGAAACGACCCCAAGTTGCACCAGGGGAGGTTGAGGCTGGATATTAGGAAATACTTCTTCACTGAGAGGTGAAGGCTGGAACAGACTGACCAGGGAAGTGCTGGAGTCACCATCCCTGGAGGTACTCAAAGACGTGTAGATGTGGCACTTAGGAACACGGCTTCGGGGTGGACTTGCCTATAGTGAGTTAACACTTGGACTTGATGATCTTAGAGGTCTTTCCCCACCTAAACAATTCTGTGATTCTGCGAGAGCATCCAGTGCCCACCCTGCACGCCCTCGGGACACCAACGCCAGCAATGCACATCCCTGCTCTGCACAGCTGCCTTCAACCCCATCAGGCAGCTGGTCCTTGCAGGGATGGGGTCTGGCAGAGTGGGAAGGGGCTGCACGGTGTGCGAGTCCCCAGCCCGGGTGTGCGAGTCCCCAGCCCGGGTGTGCGAGTCCCCAGCCCGGGTGTGCTGTGGCACACGTGCAGCACCATGCCACGCACGCTGCCGTCTGGGCAGGCAAGGTCTTGCCTCAGTCAGAGCACTGCCTCTTCCCCTGCTGCTGGCTGGCTCGCCACAGCACACAGAAATACTGCAGAGAGTTTTTAATAGAGGTGTTGCTGGGTGAAATAAAGCAGTAAGATGTCAAAGGCTCGACTTCTCCTCTCACTAGCACTGTTTGGGGAGTGGACTATCGGCTTTCCTTTCTTAGATGAACTAATTTGAAGGGTTGTATGCACAAGCACACCACAGCCATCAGACCACTATGGACAAACTGGCCTAAAACCACATGGTTTACTTTTTCTGACAACCTTGGGACACAGAGCTCACTGCTTTCCTGAGAGAAGCGAGGGGTCAGGAGGGGGTTTTTTGTTTGAAACCCACTGATGTGCGAGTCCTTCCACTGACTTTGAAGAATATTGTGTGGGATTCAGTGTATATATAATATCTGTAAAGACACTTAACACACACAGCAGCTAATACAAGAGGAGAAGGTAAGCATACATCCTTGCAAATGGAAGAAAAACATGTTCATACTACATTATTCTTACCACTACTTAACAGCATTAAAAGAGGCAGTGTCCTTGGGCCCCACTTTCCATGCTTTTGTCAGATTTTTTTTAGTCTATAAGTATCCATTAACTTGCAAATTTCAGGGCTAGATGATTTCAGCCTTACACCACTTCCTAGAGTACATGCCTTCAGGTCATCAGAATAACTAGAAGAGCTCTCTGTACCCTTCAGAACTGCACACACCAGAGAGTAAACAGAAAACATTTCTCACTCACAGTAAAGGTCTAGCTGATCTTGTTTGGTTTTGCCCAGGTTCTGAGAGGTTTCCAGAGCTGGCTCCCATAGCTGCCAACCAGAGGAAAATTTGGTGACTTCGTCTTTTGCCTTCCTTGCTTCCACCTCAGCACGCAGAAATTACATTTAATTGATGGCAAGGGTTTCATTATCTTTTTGTGGGCTGTGACTAGCAGCATATAATTAGGAATCACCTGCAAAAATTGGTTTGAAACAGTTAAACACAGTGCAGGCTCATAAACACAAGATGTAGATTTTACACTGGGTGATGTGTCCCGAGGGCAGCAGGGCTGGCTCCCCTTGGGGCCAGGGAAATCCTCTCTGAGCAGCTGGGGTGCTGCAGGTCTGCAGGGACACCTCCCCCCTCCCTTTTCCCTTGCTTTCCAGTCTGGACTCCAATTCTCCTCCCTCCCCAGGCCAGATTTGGCAGCAGCTTCAGTGGGAATTTCGTCCAGAGGAGAAGCACCAGATCAGCTCTCCCTGTCCCCATTCTCCATCTAATTTTAGCATTATCAACTCCTGTCTCCCCTCGCCACCTTTCCTTGACTTTTCTGCTTTGTTCTTCACTCTTCTTTTCCCTTTCATCTTCTCTTTCCTTCAGCAGCTGGCACATTTACCATGTCTGGCTCCTCCATAGCTTCCACCTTCCCTCCAGGCCTCCCATCTTCCTTTCCCTCTGCTTCAGCAACTCCTTCCAAACTAAACAGGTGACCCACAGGATGCAGGTGTTTCCTCGAGCCAGGGGATTGAGCACACCCACCTTCCTCATTTTGATTGACACCACAGTGCTGCAGAAATAGTGCCCAGCTCCTCACAATCTCTTCCCTATGTAGCACAGCCCTAATATAAATATATTTCAGCCCAATTTGGTTGTCAGGGCCAGAGCATTTTCCTCGTTCATACGTGATGCCATTTCCAGCTACACAAAAATGAACACATTGCCACAGTCCTCTCTCACAGCAGCAATGGTGCTTTTTTATGTGCACAAGAATAGTTCCACAGGGCTGGAAATGCTGAAGCTGATGGATGCAGAAAGGGAAACTGATGTTGAGGATAAGATCTAGGAAAGAAAATCTGACTTTCATCACTGCAATACTCACTAGACATTTCTCTGAAATTTTTTGGCTCCCTTTCCATGTGACCAACTCCCTGTGAAGGGGCATGATAAGACACTCATGTCTTATCCATAGTCTCCTGCAAAATCTCCTCTCTGTTGCAACCCCTCTAGAGCAGTGTGCATCCAAGGAGCCAGCATCCTGGGCTCAGGGCTCTCACTTGGCCTTTTCTCATGCCAGTGGCTGCAGCATCACACAGCTGCTATTTGCTCCTCCTTGCAGGGTCTCAAACCAGTGTTTATGACTTCAAACCAAGCTGCTTGTCCCAGTGACAGTGAAGGGACTGCCCCAAGGGCTCATTTAAAAGCACTAACAAGACTTCATGCAACAAGTCTTTTCTTCACTTTCTTTATTGTGACCTCTGGGCAAATTCGGGGCTTTAGAAAAGCAAGACCAAAAACTCATCAGTCACCTTGGTGTTTCAGCTGCTTTCAGGAATCCCCAAACCATTTCCTTTTACTTTCTCTTTTACTAAGAGGTAAAAGAAAACAAATTTCATTTTAAAGGGCACATGACTTTACCTAGCACCTTCTTCAGCACAGACATCTCTTAAACAGCTAGCAGCATTCTAATGATATTAAAAAAAATGTAGAAAAAAATGTCTCTTGCCTGTATCACTTTTCACGCAGAGACTGGTTTATCTTTTCCAGTGTTCAGTAGAAGTCCTTAATCTCTTCTGGGTTTGCTTTTAAGAGAAAGAGAATATCTAAAGCCCAAAGCATAGCCTGTGCTGGGAGTACAGTTAGTTTACACTCCAGACAGACAAACCTCTCTGAGCCTGCTGTGCTCCTTGAAGTCTTTAACCAGGATTTGGGAGAGCAAGGCAACCTTTGGGGCAAGAGCCAGACCACGCAGGGCACTGCTTTCTTCCTCTCTGTCACGGTCTGGGTGAAATATTGAATTGTCTCCTAGCTTAAAGACAAATCCTAAAACTTTCTGCATGGTTAAATAGCACTTAGCAATACGGAGCCTGCAGATTGCTATTTTTATCAAGTACTCCGTATTTGCACTTCCTCTGAAACCTCAGCAGGGTCTCAATATTGCTGAAGCTGACTCCTGCAGCCAGCATGCACACAGGCTGTGCCTGGAAAGATGCATCTTGGAGCTGGCAGCAGTTATCGGTGAGTGATTGATAATGGGCAAACTTCTTGTTCAGCTAAACGGGCTTTGGCACAGGATCACTTGAAATATAACAACAACCAGAAAAAAATAAAAAAACAATCTGTTGAAGAGCATCCACCCATACCAGATGTGCTGACTGGAGAATATGCCAAATTCTTCAAAGCAGTACAACTTGACAGCAGTTCTAGGCAGAAGTGATATTTTTCCCCCAATGTATTTACAAACAAAAAGAGCAGTAACTGTAGAGTAGGATGGATAAGGTAAAATATTTTTGTGAACATTGGTCTAAATTTTTAATGAGTTTCTCTCTGGTAAATTGAATTTCTTTTCAGTGGATGTGGCAGCATCTGGCTTTTGCTGGCACAAACACCTATGAAAAATATACACCCTCCCCCCCATACTGCATGTTTGAGCACTTTTAAAGTGCTCTTTTAAAACCATGTAGAAAAACACTGAAGATTAAAGTGACCATGGGCTAATCCATCAGAGAGAAGAAATGTTACATTTAGGTTTGTTTAACCAACTCAAAACCAGAACAATTTTATTATTTAGATTCATGACCAATACTTTTCTAAATGAGCCCTCACTTCTCAGTTTTGATCTTTGTAAATGCACTGCTAACATGAGCAAAAAGGTAAGATTCAGGCATCGCTCAGCTCATGGCAACTCCCTTCTGGAGTCAACAATGCACAAAAGCACAGGTGCAACAGATTTTAGGTCAAAAGTGAAGGAAAAGATAACCAAGGGGTTGTTTTTCAAGCGCAGCCCCCAGGAGGGAGCGGGTGCTGGAAGGCTGGGCAGATGGAGGCACTGTGGCTCGCGTCTGTCCGTGCCCAGCCATCGCGCCGGCTCTTTGGGCACCGTTCCCTCTCGATCTCACAGGTGAAGGCAGTGGCAAGTGTGACAGGTAACCACCTGCTGCTTTGCAAGGCTCCCAGGAGCACGGCTCCACAAGAGGCTGTGGAGGATCTCAGGTCAGAGCTGGAGACATATTTGTTCTGTGGGAGCTCTTGGGAAGTGTTACCTTCCATAGCGAGTGCCAGAGGGGTGAAGGTATTTCCAAGCTGTGCAAACTACGTGCTGCTTTCTTGCATGTTCAGGTGGATTTTCTATGCAATCTGTCTCTCTGCTGGTTGTTGGCTCATCCTCAAGTCCCCAAGCCCATCAAGGTTTTCTAAAGGAAAATCAAAATAACCTTCCCAAGCGAGTCAAAACCTGAAGGAAGATCTCTCTCCTCCAGCAATGCTCTGTGATGGAGGGCAGCACAGCTCTGCCTCCCTGCTGGCTTTAGTCCTTGCACAGTTTCCACAACTGTGACCTGACCAAATGTCCACTGAAGGCAGAGGAGCCTTTTCAGTCGTATCGATGGATGTCTGATGGTGCTCGCTGGCACTTAGTAATGCACTAAACAGTCTTCAAATTTCTTGTGGTCACCAGAGAATACACAAATGCCTTAGCTTTTACTGCCCTGAGTAATTATTTATTGGGATGGCCTTATTATAGAATCTCCTTAAAATGTCCATCCACGTTTTAAGGCCAGTGGAGACTGTTGGCTCATCGGTCTGCAAAATAACCTATCCCGTAGCATTTCACTCAATAACCACCACTGTGTTTAGCTCAGCAGTTAGCATTTGATTAAAAAGTATCTTCTAGAAAAGCCTGCAGTCTCCACTGAAAAAATAAATTAAGAAACAACCATTGCCTTCAGTGGTTTAGCTGGTGCTTAATCTCCTCTTGGGTTTAAAAGTAAAAGGTATTTAATACAGAATATCCCCCCACCTTTGAACACCTCTGGACACTTGGCTGGGGAGTACCAACATCTCCAGCCCAGCATCCTCAGGGGTTTGTATCCCCCACAGCGGTGTGACGCAGTGTGTCTTGCAGAGAAATGCCTGGAATTGTCTTAGGGGATTGAGCTATTCATCCTAATTCCAGCCTTGCAGTCTGGAAAATGAAGAAAGAATCTTTGCAAATCATTGTTGAGGTAAAGGACAAGTTCTCATTTCTGCTGGGTGGGTTGGAGGAAAGCAACCATCGCTGTGATGGAGTGGTTTCATTCTGACTCCTTCTCCAGCTGAACCAGAAGTTGCACTGCTTCGCCTTTTTCTCCCTCAGTATTTCTGTCTTGCTTGTTCTAAGCTCCAGTTTTCCATCTCCTCTGTCAGTTTTGCTCCAGAAAACAATACCACATTGTGGGAACAGTCCTAGGTCCAGTTTGTTCATGTATGATGGTGGGCAGGAGAGCAGCTCCACTTAACCTTGGCTTCTTTGGCCCTGCTTTTATTTACAGCCATTTCCTGGATCTTCACTGGGGGAATAAGGATCATGTATTAACCAGATTCTCCAGGGCTTTCAAGGGATGGAACAATATGTTCTGGTTGAGCCTATGCAAAGTGGAGAGTCAAAAGTGAACTTTTGCAACAACAACAACAGCTGCTGTGTGGGGGCCAAGGTCAACTTCCCTGGGAGGGGATATGGGGAAGGCCTGGGGGAGAGAATGTGTAGAAGCTCTAAAGGAGCTCCTTCACACGTTTTAGCTCAAATCTCTAAACTGTTCCCTGTTCCTAGTATCCATACCTCTGGGCTGAGTTTTTCTGCCTTAAAATCCTTTGAAACGATGTAGGGTTTTGTGCTCCCAGAGTGAGGAATAGATCAGAGCGTATCTATGGAAAAGTCTTTCCTTGCTGGCTTCTCCAGGCTGCTTTGTGCCTCAATGTGGTGCAAAATTCACTGGCTGCAATCCAAAGATCCAGGCAGCAGCACACATCAGGCTGTGTCTTCAGGCTTGGTAGGGTTAAATGGCTCCCTTCATTTGAAATGGTCAGCAGAAAGCCTATTGATCTCAGCAGCCCTGGGATTTCTCCAGCAGCTGGTAAGACCAGGGCAGGAGGTGTGACACCACCTGACTGCCACTGGGGAGCAAGGGAGCAGTGTCTTCACGTGCTCCCGTTCTCTTGTGCTCCTCCCCATGTCGCTGGCTCACTCACAGGAGGGATTCTATGATGTAATAAGTTGCATCATAACAAGATGTCTTTATAAGCCAAAAAGTCATGCTTCACCATGCTGGGAAAACCAGCAGATGAATGACCCATATGGATCACAGTTACTTAAATTACATTATGGAGACAGTGAACTCTTTGTGACACATCCTGTACACGGCTCTTGAACCACAACAAGTAAATTGAAACCTCTCTAGCATTTAATCTTTTCTCCCATTGACCATGGACAGGTTGTCCAGAAAAAGAATCTCTCTTCCTTCTGTGTCTGTATTGCATTTTATGAGGTTTGCAAGGTTTGCTCCCTGTGTGAGTTACTCTAAATCCTTACTCTTCCCCTGTGATGACCCGGGGATTAAACACACACTGCAGCCCAGCTCTTCCATGGTTGCTTCATCAGTGGGGACCACGTAAAACCACATCTTACGTGGCACCTTTGCACAATTTGTTTTGCTCATGGGAGAGATAGAATACTTACAGGAATTGCTCTTCTGCTCTGTACCAGAGAGGATCCATGAGGTGTGTCATACCTGACCTGCTTGCGTGCATCAAATCCACGAGGGCTCAGGAAAGTCGTGCCTGGAGGTACAGAGACAAGTGCAAGGAGCAGCAGCACCCCAGGGAATGCCTCATGCCAGGAAGCTGCATCTATTCCCAGCTGGGCTGGGGCTCAGCAGGTTTGCTCAGTGCAAGTAGGCACCAAGAAGCAGTCAAGCCTGACTCCTAGTGCCAGCTTCTGGGCAGGAAGGGCCAAGGTCAGGGATGTCCGTGCCCTGTGAGCTGCACTCACAGGCAGTGATGCCATGCACCCTGGTTTCAGCTCCCAGCTGAAGCTGGGAAGGAGGGACATGCAGCTGTTGCCTCCCACCTCCATGCACAGGGAGGGGACAGAACTCACCCTGCTTTGCACTTTCACCCCTGAGCTGCCCCTGAAATGCCTTTTGAGGTGGTTTCTCCCTTCACCACAACTGAACATTTGCATAAGCCCAGCAAGAACCTGCTCCTGAATTTGCAGGACAGAATTATTTTAAAATATCTTCATTGCATCCAGCACTGATGCGGAGAGCCAGAGAAGGTGATATGGGAGACCTTTTCCTTTAAGTATCAGTGCTATAAAACTTCACCACCACCAAGTATTACCAAAGATTAAGAGCTAAAAAAGCTTTTCAAAGTCTCTTATAGACAGTGATACTATCTAGACTTGGAGTGATAAGCATCAGAATCCTACATGAGTTTTGGCGGTTCTCCAAAAATAGAGAGTGGGGTGCAGATGTACAAAAACAGTGACGAGACAAATTTAATTTCTGCTGGTAACTGGCTGGTCTGGTTTTGCTCTTTCATGGCTTACTCTGACCTCACTGTGAAGGCACTAATATATGTTGTTTTCTTGGATGAAAATTAAGCCATGACTATGCATTTCTGCAGTGCTCCCCCAAATGCCTGCTGCTGGCCCTCCAGGTGACAAAGTCTTGCCCTGGAGGGGCTCTTCTGATCCAAACTGTCATAGCAGTGGCCCTGCTTCTGTGCTCCAGCAGGACATGCCAGACTGTATCCAAGGATAAAAAGGTAATTGATCCCACAGAGGAAAAGAAAAAGCCTGAGGCAAGAGACAGACACACAAACTGGAAGAATGCAAGGTTTATACTTTTACCTAAATCAATAGTGACTATGAGAAAGCTGCTAGAGCTGCAGGCTCTGAGGCTGTGGCTGAGTCTCAGACCTGGAGAGGGGTTTGGAAGTTCTCGTGTGTGAGAAAATACCTGAAAACTGCACAACACTGGGAGTGAGGTGAAGAAAACCAAAGCCACCAGGAATTAGCTACACTCACACATAGGCACAAGGGTAGTGGGCAATCCTCCTGCACCAAGGTCATGCCACTCTGGAGATGTCAAAATGTAGGGTGAGACCAATCAGTTCCCTTCCCATGACACAGTGCACAGGTGTTTTTAAAGACAAGGTTTCCTGACCTAGGCTGCAGTGGAAGAGGCAGATCAGGCATCCATCAGTACCCCACGCACTCTGTCCACTGGAGATCATTTATTTTGGCTCCCGTGGCAAGCAGCAATATGTGAATTCATCACAGTCATATAAACACTAATAAAATGTCCCAGGTTAGAGCAATAGTGATTTTTATGTCAAGCCCAAACTGAATAAAAACCAGAAAAATTTCATTTTCTGCTCTGAAGCTGGAAGGACCAAGGTGTAGAAACAAAACAAGAACAAACCACATGAATTCTCTGCAAATAGCTTCCTCTCTTCTAATTGCATTTCCCATCTAACTCCACTTTCACTATGGCTTGTGGAGGTAACAGCTATTGATCTACAACTATTTTGACAAGGAGAGGTGCTGCAGAAACAGCAGAAATCTCCTCAGGTCGTTGTCAGCTAATCTGACCACACAGCAAGGGAGAAAACAATTAACACCAAGCACTAGCTGCTGGGTTTATCATTATCCAGCAGTATAAGGTCCTCTGAGGACTTAAATTCACATTTGAGTCCAGCTCATAATACAAAAGCCACACCTGAGTAACGTGTGCTGGCAGAGCTGATTTCACAGAGTACAGAAATACAAGCACAGGAGCTGCAAACATGTTTTCCATTGACTGGAGCTTACAATGTCTTGTTTATCACAAGCCAATTGATGACTAAACTCACCCAGAAAAGTCATAAAAGCATTAGTTTGTATTTGTTGTTCACATTCAGAGACATTATACATCAAAAAGGTCAATGCTTCCCAACTAATTCAATTATAATACAGCCATCTATCATACTAGTTCAGTTAATACCACGTTAGCTTGCTGTCTCTGAGGAATGATAGAAGTTGAGGTGTCCATACAGGACATTCCACTTTAATGGCAAACCTGTTAGTGATAACAGAGCTCATTGCAAACCTTTCTGCAGCCATTCTTTGCCAAATTCTTTGTGCATCTGAACTACTGCTCTTTGCAGGTGACAGGGTGTTTAGACGCAGAGACACAGTGCTGCAGCCTGAAGCCATGCTACCTATACAGAGCTTGAAAAATGAGAGTCCCTAAGGATGTTTTATTTGTCTGCATTTGTTATTAAATGCATAGTGACTGGGATTCATTTACTGGTCTGTTTTCAATAAATTTCATCAAAGAAAAAAACATCATCCTCCCTGCACAAGCTTGAAAATCTGGATGTAAGATAACTACAAGGCAAGGATTTATTTAATAAATCTGTGAGATCAGATAGAATGAGAAAATATGATACTCCAATTTTTTAGAAGTGCAGACAAGCAATCTGGACAGCTTCGAGTTCTCCAGTCTGATTTCACAAGCAAGCGAGGCTGTTTAATACATGATGAAGAAAAGGGCTCTGGAAGCAAATGGTGGCAGGAGAAAGTGCACCAAGATAAATCACACCCAGGGACACCATTATGTTTCTCTGATAAAAACCCTCATTTTTTAAAGCAGCACATATAACCTATCAGGACTTCAGCAAAACAGCTGACGTGGAAAATTAGGTTCACTGGAAATTATTTGGATTAATTCACAACTAGTAACTACTTCCCCACCCACCCAGTAGGAGAGATGCTGACATGTCATTTCAAGAGGAGGATGAGCAGGCTGGGGGAGATTATTAGAGGAATTCCTCTGTGTCTGGGACCCATTTCCATTAGTATTTTCATTAATTATCTGTAGACAGAGCAGAAAGGCTCTAAGGCCTTCAGTGGCATTAGACAGAGATCCCAGAGAGTTGGGAAGAATTCTTGGAGAAATTGCACAGAACGAGAGGCTGAGGGATGGGTCAAACACAAAAAAAAATCATTTGTGATTCTGTACTGAAGGAGCAGAGAGCACCTGGTAGTTTATCAGTGCAGAGGAAGGGGAAAAGCAAAGCATTAGTCTAGCACAGGATGCTTGTGAGCATTTGACAGGCTATGGCCATACAAAATCAAAGGGAATGGGATGAGTAACTCTGCACACAGATACTGGGGAGGATATGGACACATTTACAGGGCACAGATCATTGGGAAGGACGAGCATCTCCCTGGGAATAGCCTGCCCCACACGGTCCCCCGTGCTCAGCAATGCCCAGCTCAGAACAAAAAGCAGCAGGGATGAGCCAGTGTTGTAAGAGGAAAGTGGACAAGCTGCTCCATTTAGCTCTGCAAAATGAAGCCTGAGAGGGGCTGTGATTATTTTCTATAAATACATCAAGGGGGTAAACACAGGGGAGAGAGAAGAGCTATTTCAGCTGAGGAAGAATATTGGCACAAGTACAAATAGATGTAAATTGATGGACTAAAAAAACTTCTTCAGAAACGTGAGGTTTTTGAATAGGCACACAGGCAGGCAGAATAAGCTTTCCCTCTCTCCCACAACCTTGCTGTGTTGCTGAACAGGTTTGTTTGGCCCATTTGGGTGGGATGACAGCAGGCTGCTCCCAAGCCGTCCTCTGAGGTCTAGGTTCTCACACTGAGCAGACACCAGACCTGCAACTGGTATCTCTGATACCACTGAGATCTCCAAGCCCCCATTCAGCCCATACCACTCAGAGTTTCCCAGATTTCATACTTTCACAGTTTTTTAAATGGTGGGGGTTTCAGCACAGCTGGGTTTTCCTGGTCACAGTGGCCAGCAGGACCATGGAGCTCCTGCCCTGTGCCTGGCAGGGAAGTGGTACAGATGAAAGCAAAACCTGTTGATGGGCACACAAACACCTGGGGCCCTCCATTCCTGCAGGACCAACCTGCTGACTGCTGCCCTGTGCCTCTGCTGACAGGCAACCAGGAAGGGTTCATGCAAAGGAGAGCTCAGAATAATGGCATTTTTAACATTAATGGGGATCAGAAACCATAATGCTGGACTCAGTCCTTTTGCCAGTGGCAGAGCAGGCTTTTAAATCACAGAAAATAACCATTGTCCGTAGTTGTACAGTGACACTACTAACAGACTCACAAAATACCATCCCTAATCATCACTTACCATGACACAATATGTGAGAAACTGAGGCACAGAACGTCAGTGTCACAACTCATCAATACTTTGATCATTCATTCATTCCCAGATAAATTATCCTGCTCTAGCCTTACAAGAGGTGCAAAAATCATGGCTGTCACTGGCAGGAGGTCGCCACAGACACCAGGGGTAGCTTTTCCCAGCTCTGTAGCACCTTGCTCAAGCACTGGCAGTGACCCCCCTCCCTGTGCAGAGGCACAGCACCCCAAGAAGGCATTTTGTCAGGCTGAAGCTTTCAGGGCAGCACATTCCCACTCACTGCTTGGATGGCCCTCCTCCATCAGGTAATTAACATTTTAACATCTCCTCCAAGCAGCTTTTTCTCAGGGCAAACACATCATTTTCTGGAGTGTTTTTACATTATCACAGCAGAGCTGCTCTGATGACACACGACTAATGTGGGACTTTACTTTTACATTTTGTTGCAGTCTGCAATGAAATTAGATGGAGGGCTCCTGAGATGTACATTTTGAGTCCTTCCATATCACACTGGAAAGTGCAAACCCATCTTGCAATGAACGAGTCAAATTCAGAAGTGGAGACTTCAGTATAAACTGGTATTTCAATGAGTGGGACAATAATCCTCATTGCTCTTCCTCTGAGTCACACACAGGAACTCTCCTGCAGACCCAAATGAGCTCGTATATCCCTCAAGTGCAAATAGGAAATGCAGTCCTCTCCTCTGGACATCAACTACCAATTTCTGTGTAGCCTCATACTGTTCAGATCATGTTTTGGGCTGATATTATCACTTTTACTGTCAAGTTTATTGGTTTTATTTATATCAACTGGAGACATTCTTTTTAGCATAGACTATCACTGTGCTTTATAAATCTTCTCACAAGGATAAATCAAGAATAACATTTTTTGCTAGTCTATGAATCCATAATTGGCATTTGCTCTCTGATGTTTTGTGCAGATGAGGATCTTTCTCAATACATTACTACATATGCAGAAAAAAGCCCTGCACTCTTCTGTAGAAAACCCAATGAATTTTAAATTGAAACCTTCCAGATTTTTTTTGCAAACAAAGGTTGATTTTATTTGCACACTGAACAAACTCCTGCAAGAGAAACACATTCATTTTAATACTTACCGCTGGGTCTCAAAGCATGTTTTCTTTTACATAAAGAAAACCTTCAGAAAAAAAATATATTAATAGGCTATTTGCTCAGAAGCTCTTCTGGCTCTGGGAACTTTCTCTCTGAAACTCTGAAATCTGATGGATGCTATGAGACAGGGCACAGGGGGTCCCAGGAGCTCAGGACTCACTTCCTCCCTCTCTTTTCCAAGCATCAACTCAGAAACCCCAGCTGGGGCACGGGTCATTGATGGCTCCAACTGATGCAGTGGTCACCAGGAGCTGGGAAATATGGCAGCAAAGCACACAGCTCAGCCCTTGCTTTCATTCTGGTGGACTCTAAATCCTCCTGACGTGCCAGGGCTTTAGGAGAAGGAAAAAACTTAAAGGACCTTATTTTAGTCTGAATCCATTACAGAGAAAACAAGGTGTCATGAGTGTGATACTGCTTGGGGGAATATTGTAGCTTCTTCCTCTTTCCCTAGCATGATATAAAGGGTCTATTAAAAGGGAAAATACCACTCTCTCATAGAAAATAAAAAACCTATGCCCTTTCGAGACAAATAGATGTCAGTCCAAACTGATGGCTTAAATTAAATATTAAAGATAAAAAAAAACCCTCCTGAACCAGAGTTTGATTTATATAGTACTGTTCCTTTAGAGAGGATTTGTGGAAACATGAACTCCTTCTCTCTGTTGTTCTTTGTAAAAGAAAAAGAACAAAATCAATTTCTATAAAGCAAGATTATTTTAGGAGTCAAGTTATCAGAAATGCCTGCTGTATCTGGGACATCTGTTTTTCTCTCCCCCATCCTTTTTCTCATAAGGCAGTAACTGCAGGAAAAAACTGAAAAGGATCCCAGAGCCAGCCCAAAACTAGGTTATTACCACTTTTCTCAATGTGATTAAACTTGTCTTTATTGTAGTCTCACCTATTTTCAGCTAACATGATCAGCAGAAGCTCAGCTGTCTTCACAGACCCACCTTTACTGCAGCCAGCAGCATCCCTGGGCCCACTGGGTGGCTTTTCATGCTCTCCTCATTTCAGTAGGACACCATGGGGCACATGGGCACCCAGCATCCAAAAATCACCACTTGCCCCAGAGGCACTTTCCCACAGACAGGAATGGCCCTGACAGCATTTGCTAACAAAGCCAAAACAATTATTTCTCCAGCAAACCCTGGACTCTGAACAGGTAATTACAGGGTGATGTTTAATAGCAGTTATGAACCTCGTGCCCCATTTCCAAAATCAATAGAGACATAGACAATTCTTAGTGGACTTTGGGCTTCTCAATCTCCCAGGCTCTTCTGGAAGAGATTACAGCATCTACCACTGGTACTCAAAATTTTGCAAAATATTCCATCTTTCAGGAGGACTTGGCACGACACAGCCCAGCAGACAGGGAGTGTTACAAGCCCCTTATGCACAGCCAGTGTTTTACATTTCATGGTTGGCCTGGTAGGCTTTGTCCTGCCCAAAGGAACTGATCCTCTGGATCGGATGGACCAACTCTAGACCTAACCATGGGAGGAGGTGATCCAGATGCTGGGGAGCAGGTGAGGGGAGCTGGTGTGGGGCTGCAAAAGGCAGCCTCTGGTGTGGGAGAACTTAAAAAATGTGCTGGGCACAACCTGTCCATGGGGGTGGGTGGGTTAATCACACAGCAGCTCCCATGAGGGCCTGTCTCACAAAAGCTGTCTTTCACAGGCAGAAAAAAAGGAGAAAACAGCTGCTAAAGAGAGAATAAAGATGCTGCAATGTTAAAGAACTCCTCTGGGCCTGCAGTAAGTCACTGGAGCAAGTTTGTTCTTGAATGTGTCTGAAATGCCTCCAAAGCAAACATGTTCTTTCGAAGAAGAATGTTTTTATACGTAGCTTAAAAGAGCTTAGTTGCCAATAGAAGAGCACAGCAGAAGAAAATATTGAAAAACAACTGGAGATTGTACTAGTGGTTATCACACTGGTCAGCAATCAAAACTAGAGTTAATGTTGTCACACATTAATTTAAATATTAGAAGCCCAAATGAACTAAGGAAACCCACCTAACCATAATGAAATCATTCACCTGCATCCAACCAATTTAGAGGAGGAGTCTTCTCCTGTCCTGCATCTGCAGCCTCTTCTACAAGTGACATGTGAGTCTGCATCAGAATTTCAGGTGGAAAACGCGGAAAATTGTTCAGATCAAGTTGGATTTGGCTCCATGACTACAAATAACAAATGCAAATCCTGTTACATGGTGCACACTCACAGCGGGATAGAGATAAAGCAAAGGAGATGCTGGGACATTCAGTAAAGAAACCACCACAAAATTTGGGCTGCCTTTCACCAAATGCCCAGAAAGAGAGAGGCTGAAAGGCTGTGCTTACTCGTTACTGTTCCTCATGTTTATTTTCTCCCCAGAAGATGCCAAAATATTTATCCAGCTGCTGTGTTTTACCACTGCACTGGAAAGGGACTGGAAATATTTTGCAGCTCTTTTGAAAGTCTTGTTTTTATGAAAAAAAAGAAAACTGAGGATATATGTAGCTGGGTAAACTTCCACTTGAAGCTCTCAAGTGCTGTTAGGCAAAACAGCAGGATTTCATTAAAGCAGAGCTGTGCCTGTTGCCATACATTACTATGTGCCTTTCTGGATGCTCATGGATGCAGATACTAAGGCTGCAGGAGGTTTATCAGGGATCCAGCCTGATCCATTTTGCTGGACACTGGGCTCAATAGCCCTTGAAAACAATCAAATCAACCAACAAAAAAAAAACCCAAACACCCCACCTGAGTTTTCACATGCAAACCAGGTTCATCCAGCTCCCCTTCACCTAATTAACCCAAACCCTTTAAACCTTACAGAAAACCCACAGGCCTAAAATCACAGACTTTGAGAGACAAAGTCAACTGGCTTTTAAAGGTTAATTTCTAGGCACACTGGAAGATGCTGTTTGTGTACAGCTCGGCTGGCTCCATTATTAAATTAGCAGGTTACAAAGCTGGTACACCATGCTCTGCACTGGGACATTAAGCTGCAGGAATTTTCCTCTCAACACTGGCATCTCATTATTTGCTTCTGTTGATTATTCAGATTGCATTAGATGTCAAGGCTTGCTAGATTCAAAGACCTCGCTGAGACGAAGGCAGTTCTATCCATCACAGACAACGCTGAGGAAACGGGTACAAAAGCTACACCAACCCTCAGGAGAACAAGTGATGCAAAATATACCACACCATGCCTTATTTAAAAGTCTTTTGAAATGTCATAACAGCTTAGATGTAATAGGGGGAGGTGCAGAGGAGGGGAAAATCTCTCCAGTTTCAAGGGGGTCTACAGCCCGAGCTCAGTGAATTGCACTGTGTTTTGGTCCTCACATCTACAATTCATACCTAGCTCATTTCTGCAGTACAGATTCCAACCCTGAAAAGTGGGAGGCATCTCTAAAACAGAGGAACAAATTAATTAAGAGATTACACTTCCATCTCCTCCTCTAAACAGAGTGCTTGTTGTAGGAACAGGTCCAGTTCCTCTGCCCCAGCAGCTTGAAATATCCTCTATGGACAAATAACAGCTGCACCTAAAGATGAAGCAGCCCTGTGGTCTGCAGCTCCAAGGCAGCCTCATCCTTCCTGCCTGAGGTTCCCTACCAGGAGCACCTCGGTGCCCCATCCCCTTCTGCTGCTCCCTCCTGCCTGCCCTGGGCCCAGGGAGACTCTCCAAATCAGGGACATCCGATCCCTCACCCTCACTAAGGCACAAACAATGAAAGGAGCCAGCACAGCCAGAAAGCTGAATTTGCTTTGGTTTAATACCAACAAAATAAAAAGTGGAGATTGCCAAATTGTTCTCTCAGCTAACCATTTTAACCTTCTTTCCTCCTACTGAGTGAATATCTTATGTGATTTCTGTGCTAAAAGCACCTGAATGTTAGAGACATTTATCTTGGCTCCAGCCTTTTTTTTTTTTTTCAGGGGTTGGATCTACTCTGATTTGGCACCACGTTATTGGTTTCTATCAGTGCCAAAGTGCCACTTTCTGGTTTGTTTTTGCTTGCTCACACACCTCAGCCCTTTGGAGGGTGAGTGCAGGGCAATTAAACTGTCATGGGAGGAGACTCCAACAAGTATCCACTTGGTGCTTCAAGGGGACATGAATTTACCAGTGGGATGGGAAAATTATTCCCAGAGTAATTCACTGCCTCCCTTCTGTACCAAAATTACTACAGACATCACTGCCATCACATACCAGCACAGTGGGACCAAGCAATGCCGGTGGTGCAGCAGCAGGACCTACATCCCAACTTGAAATCACAACTTCAGTTTGGCAGATGGCAGCTCTGTCAAATGAGAGAAGGAAAATCCCTCTGCCCTGCACAAATCCTGAGCTCATTGAATGATTTTCTCTTTTTTAATAACTACTTTCTTCATTCAGAGCATCCTCACTCTTTTGTTTCTGTTGTCTTCTCCCTAAATGCTGGATGCTGTCTCAAGCTCCCTGCATACTCTCTAGAAAACAAATACAAAGCACTTTTCCCCTTCTAGGATGATACACTATAGAAAACTACATAAAGGCACATTAATTACAGAGCTCACTTTCATTTATTCATGCCATTATAGGTGAGAAACATTTTTTTGTTTTAAAGGTTTCTTTAACAAATGAAGGTTGAAAAGCCAAAAGAGAAAAAGAAAGAAGAAAATGGAAATAAAAAAAATTACATCAAAATATTAAACGTGGGAAAATATCGAGCCAATGCTCTCATGGATTTCCTGCCAAAATCACTTGAAAGACTTTCGCAGCTGAAATCAGGACAGAATAAAAGGACTGAAAATACTAAAAAAACATGGTGAACAACTTAAAAAAAATAGGTGAACAGAAGATCTGACTGAAGAAATTTAACTGTGATCCCAAGGCATTTCCATTACCCATGAGAACCCAAGTTCTTCTCAGGACTTGGAATTACCCTTCTTTCCTTCCTGTACCAGGACAGGGGTCCTATTTTGGACATTACTCTCAGCATTTACCACCCCAAATCATAACCCCAGGCTCTAGAGAAACAGCACCTTCTGCAGGGGTCTAAGATCAGGGAAAGGGACAAGTGTGGTGATAGCAGGGAATTAAAACCAGCAAATGTAGGAGACCATCAGCAACCCCTTCCTGAGGAGCAAGTGGGGATGAGAAGTGTGGAAGCAGAAAACAGGGCCAGCACTGCATCTGCACCATCTGTTGGAGAAGGCTCCTCATTTCCAGCTCAGCCTGCTTTGAAGGCAACTCAACATCAAGTTTTGGCTTGAGAGCATCAAAGAGAAGAAACAGATGTGGGTTTTGGAGGGAACAGCAGGAACAGCCAAGAAGGTGCAGCAAAACACAAGAGATTCTTGTTGTCCATACTAAGAGCTTAACAAGCCGAAGGGCTCTGAACACCTCTTGTGGGAAGATATCCACAGGAACAGCGATCTCTCTCAAAATTCAATTAGGCCTTGCCTGCATCAAAATGTCAAAGGGAAATAAAGGTGTCTGATCCAAATTCGTCAAGTGCCTCCCAGCATTTCCTTAACAGATGGTGTGGTTTTTGACAGAACTATGATGCGTGAAGTCAAGATTGATCTGCAAACTGCAGATGATGAAGACATGATTAAGGAAGTAAGAATCACTCTTGGAGACAGTGGTCTTAATCAATTTGTTTCCATTCCTTGAATCCTTGCCAGTGTAAAGTCTGTTCTGCAGGCATTTGCAAGTGACCAAGGACACCTATGTTACCAGTAGCTTCCTGTAACTGTCAGAAAACATAGCAACTGATAAAGCAAAAGGTGAATGCAAGTTTACAAAACCCCCATTCAAATTTGAAGTTGGCTATTATTTGATAGTTAATCTTCTGCCTGTTTGTAGTGATGAGGGAGCCAGATGTTTAATTAGTCTTCACAAAAAATCCATTAAAATTTGTCTTGCTTCTACTGAACTAGATTTATAACCTGTGTAGACAGAGAAAATTGAAAATCCCAAGAAAAATATTCTGTGGGGAATCCAAGAAAATCTGTATCTCAGAACATTTTCTCCTTTACTTGGGGACCTTCAAGGTCTGTAGACTCGGATAGAAAGACCACATGCATTTTTCAGCTGTCACCATCACTTACTCTCTTAACAAAGGAAAAAGAAAAGCCTAATTACTCATGGGTCCATTTTTATTTTGCAGGGTTAGCAATGTTTAAGAAAAAGAGAAAAGGAAGAAAAAAGCAAAGATCAATTATCCCTTCACTTAGAGCAGTAAGAAGATAGTGGTGTTTCCAGGCAGGCCGGTCCAGGGGACAGTGCTCAGGAAGCTTTACAACACAGAGCACTATTGCAGCCAGCTACTGACACCACACTGTAGCTGCCAGTTTGCAACCCTCTGCATTTTTTGTTTGTATGCTCTTAAGTAATATTTTGCTCAGGGACTCGTTTCTGTGTTATTCTACCCAGCCTCATCAAGGCAATTTGTATCGCTACCCTCCTCAGGCACAACTTCCTCAGAATCCTCATCTCAGAAGGTACATCAAGCAGAATTTTTTTTTCTGTACAAAAAAAATTCCAAGCTAGACGAAGGCCACTATTTTTTATTTAAAATAAAAAGGGTCCTTTCATCAGAGCCTCCCCAGCTGTTATAGGAAAACCCTCCACACGCAGACAAATTGTTGTGCACAAATAACTACAAGCAGTTCCAAGCTAGTGTTTTGCAATCATATGCTCTACTATTATACTGTTAAGCACAGAAAGATCTACAGTCATGGTTATTTTAGCTCTTCAACCTTCTGAGTGCCCCTCAGGTACTGCTGTGACTGAGAACACATCCATCCCCTGGAGGCTGCTAACACGATTTTCTACTTGTTGCAATTTTCTTTCCTCTTCTCTTAATTAACGCTGTTGTGAAACTGGTTGCTCTCCCTTAACCTAACCGATTTTAACATATGCAACAACATCGACAAACCCCTCCATTAATTATTTAAAAACACCAATACAAACATGGTTTGGGGCATTGTACAACCACCTCAGTGTAAGTTGGACTTCAATATAAAGCAGATCCCTGTCTGAGCTGAAAGGACTTAGTTCTGATCATAGAAAAAGCCTGTAAGCACTATAAGACTTTGGTCTGTTTCAGGCTGCATTCTCACACTTTCCTGGATGAAAGGAAAAAATAAAATTGCAAGCACGTTTCTTTCAGGGCAGATTTCAGCCTTACACAAAATTGAAATCTTTGTCTTAAATAACACTACCCTCTTTGCCATTGTGAGGGGCAAACTACATTAGCCAAGAACATTTTTTAAACTGCTGTTAAGAAAAATAGGTTTTTCTAGTAAACACAATCCCATGTCTAGACAGAGCCTGAAAGGAATCTACTAAAACCATCCAAAGAGAAATATGTAGAAACAGCATATTCTCCTTCATGCAAGAAAAGTTTTTTTCCTGGAGCAAGTATCTTCACAGGCTCAGTCCCAGCCCTTTCTCAGCAGGTTCAGATGCATCTAATGGGAGATTTTGGCCTGTCTCAGTGAGGTCAGGAGAGTTGTTCCAACACCTGACACCTTGGTCAATATCCAGATCTATAGAGGCTACATCCCAGACCCTCACCAGCAAATTCCCTCCGTGGCACCAGGGAGAGAGCCTTCGGAGCATCACGGCTCATGAGGAACAAGATGAGTGAGTCAAATTTACACAGGAGCAAACCAAAGCAGAAAGGGGACTTCATGAGGGTCTTTACATTTCCCTCAGGACCATATTCCCCTGGTCCTCAGAACAGGGAGAATATGGGAGGGGGGCTCCAGCCCCAGGGCTCAGCTCCTGCCTCCAGCTCCATCCCACTCCAGTGGCTGGCCTGACCCAGCAAAACCCCACTGTCATCTCAAGGCCATGCCCTGCTCAGGAAAAGCTCAGACAGTTTAGATTATCCTCCTCTCTTTCTAAAATGTGTCTTGTACTTGTGCCCAGGGCAGGAGCAGTTTAGATAGCATAAACAGAAATAAATGATAATTATAAAGCAAATAACAGCAGCGTGGAGGGAACGGCATCTTCCAGAGTGTGTTAAGGCAGTGTTAAGAAACACAGGACAAGCTGCACTGAATATCAAATAAGGAAGAATGGCTTTTTTCTTCCTCCTCTTCTCCCTGGTGAAACCCCAAGGCATTCCTCATTCTGCTCTGAGGCACAGTGCCAGCGCCTCTTTTAACAAAAACTTGTTTTCTGGCCAGGCATGGGGATGGAGAGACTCTGGTTTAGATGAAAGTGTTCTGGTCTCACTATTCCAGTGTGTGCTAGGCTTTTCTAAACTTCTTCTTTACCCTCCATGACAGCAACCTACACAAAGTCCTGGCAGGAGGACTCTGCTTTCCCCTCATTTTCCCCAATTACAGTCATTCCTACCTCCAGCCCATCTTAGACACAGGTCCCCTTCCCTGGGCACATCCCATTTACCAGCCTTCCTTGGGGACACTTCCATGCTCTTACTCCTCTGAACTTTTCACTGCCACTGGGCATCTCACAGTTCACCATTCGAGCTATAGCTTGTAGGAAGGAGTATGAAAGCACTCTGTGTGTGGAGAACTGTTCATCATAAGAATGTGTTTTACTATGCCATGTCTTTTATCCATTTGGTCCAGTCAGTGGAAATGGGTGGAGAGCGCTTCTTGCTCTCCAAAGGTTCAAAGTGTCCTGCATTGATAATAAGGCCAGACATCAAAGTACAAGGAAGAAAATAAATGTAAAATGGAAGGTGACACCAATGTCACAGCAGACCTGGGAATTTCTTGCATCTCAAACAAGCTGAACCCTGAGAGGATTCCCAGAGTGCTGCTTTTCCTCACCCAAATCCTCACTTTGCTAAGATCCCTGAGCCCAGGGAGGGGAAGTGAAGGAACACCCCAGGGACATTGCAATCAGCTAGTTCAAGGTGGTAATAGAGTTCACAAAACTTCACCCCATTGAGGGATTGAATATGGCAGGTGAGAAACCAGCAAGGCATGTGTGTGACAGCACCACCACCCTGAGCAGGAGCCTTCAGTGTCCAGGTGACTTTGGCAGGCCCCAGAGCCAGCCTCAGGGTGTTGGAGGCACTGCAGCCCAAACAAACCAGAGGTGCTGTTCAGCATGTCAAACAGATGGCAAAAAGGGCTCCTTGTGGCACATTCAAAGCAAATCACTGAGGACTGGGGGATTACACCAGGAAAGAGTCACTACATCATGCTCTGCTTCTCCTGCAGGGCCACCATCACAGACCGAGGCCTCTTCTGCACAGCTTTTACCACGGAGGGGGCTCTTGCATGACAGGAATGGAGTAGAAAATAAATATAACTTGGTACAATCCCAAACCTAAATGAAAATTTAACTTCCATTTGCGCTCAAAAAAGTGGATTTTGAGTGCTGGGACACAAATAGGATGATAATATGAATGACTTAATAGAAATGGAAATCACTCCCATCTGAAGTGAAAGTAAGAGCCAGAGCTTAACACACTTAAGTTCTGGGGACTGGATAATTCCTGAGGATAACGATAACTTAAAAAAATCCATCAAGGCATAAATGGCAGTGCGTGCTAGGAAACAGCAAATATAAAACTATGTTTAAGAGAAGCCCATTAATCCAACTGCACTAGTGTGCAAGATTTCCTGAACAAGTTATGAAGGGAACAATAATTAAAAGGTATGGTGGCTAATGAAAACCAATATGAAATGTAGCATGGGTGTACAAAGAGAAGCTAATGCCAGACTGAATCCAATATCTTTCTTTAAAAAGATAACTAGTTTTCTATGGGAAAAATGTGGTAAGTCTAATCTATTTGGACATCTGTAAGGAGCTTGGAAATAAAACTGCATGGGAAAGTGCTGGTTGGAGCTAGAAAAAAAAGGGGTGCTACAAAAATTATTGCCAGTGAGAAACTCTCCAAGGAGCTGAGCAGAATACATACATGCTATGTTCTTGCCCTCCCATCTTTTATCTTAGCAGTGGCTTAATCTTTTAAGGTTAGTCTGAATTTCAATGGTTGATGAAATTCAATTCTCACATCTTAGGTACTTAATAAGCCTACACATAAAATAAGCTTTTTTTTTAGGGCATGTAACAATTTATTGTCCTTTGAAGTAGACAAGGATAGTGGTGGGTATGTCCTTAGCTTCAAGAAAGTTCTGTAGAAATTTTATGTCCTAAACCATCCAGTTTCTAATGCTTGTATTAGAAACTGTATTCCTCCTCCAAGTCTGTATTCCTCTCCACAGCTGCAGCATAGCTTTGTTTCTTCATATAGTTTTCAGTTTCATGTCCTCTCCTCTGCAGACTCAGTCACATCATTTGCCAGTGATCTGGTGTGAAGTTTGCTTCATGCTGACAGAGAGGAGGCTCAGATGTTCCATCTCCAGCTTTACACTGTGGATATCCTGAGGCACCAAAGATGGAAATCAGGCATGTGCCAAATCCCCTGCTCCACAAGGACCAGCAGCACTGAGGTGTGGTTTAGAAAAACACAACCATTGGCAAAGGAAAGGACTAGGACCATTCTTCCACCACCTGAGAGGGAAAGGCAGTGTTTATGGCTGTTAATCAGCACAGTCCCAGCACCAGTCAAACCCAGCCTACTGTGGAAAAGCCCAAGGAACCATTTCCCTGGGCCAGGCCAGGAAAGTCCAGTACCAAACAGGAATGACATTGGTCTGGACCTTAGCTGTCTGTGTTGCCCTTGGGAGACTTTCTACAAAGGCACCCTGCAGGAGCACATTCTCAACCTGAGTTTTCTCCAGGCATAGTGACTCTTCAGCTCCAAGGCTGTGTTTGCAATCTTCCCTACGTGGGCAAAGCGGCAGATACTTCGTCAGCAGGAAAATGTCTGTATGGCTGTTAAAGAAATAAAACCCAGAAAGGCTGCACACACCAAGTGGTGCTAAACTGTTATAAAATTCAAATTAAGCTGCATTGCATTGCACAAACTTCCCCCCAAACCCACCCCATGTAAGGTTATCAAATGAATGTGATTCAAGTGCTACAGAGAAAAGAAAAAAAAAAAAAAAAAGAAAATTCCTGAGAAGCCAGTGCATAATTTTCCCATCTCCAAGCCATAATGTGGCAGTGCTAGAAGGTTTCCTATTTTGGAAACATCAGCAGGCACATTCTGTCGCCATCCCAGCATGTCTTAATCAAAAGCATCCTGATCTCAGGTTCAGTAGCTATTTGCAGGAACAACCAGCAGCACACAAGGGATCAGAGAGATTACAGAAGAGACAAGTCCTGCACCAAGAAGCCTTAGCAGAGTCTCCCACCCTCTCCAAACACGTCTTTGTGCTTTAGTGTCTCCATACACTGCTGCAGGAGCCAGGGAGGAGCAATACAGTCAAGGTGTGAGCAGTACAGCCAAACCAGACTGTCCAGGGCATCACTCATTCAAGGATGCTGAAGATAATTTGGGTTAATTTCACTGTGGCTTGTCTTTCAGCTTTGGAGCACAGTGAAGAAAGTGGGAGACACACTGGGAACAGGGTGGGAAGGTGCTGAACCAGCCTGGAGAGCATCTGTAAAGAGCAACATTGCGTAACATCACAAGCTGGCTTTCTATAGAGAGACAGAAGAAGGTCCAGCCCTGATGTAATTGAGGGTTTAACTGTTTTAAAGAGATTTAACCATGCAACAACTCACAGCTCTGCCCTCCCTGAAATCAGGTTCAGGCATTGTGAAATGGAAATCACTGTTGATGAGCAAGAGCTCCCTTTTCATTACAGAAATAATGAATAAACAGCTACTCTTCACAAAGGGCAATAGAAAACTTTACAAGACTATCCATAATTTGAATCTCACAAAGCTTAAAATATATTAATACCACAGGTATTTGATCTTTTATGAGCAGGAAACGAATATTAATTTACTGCTGAAGAATATTCTGGGTTTTCACCTCCTGTGATGAATCTCTCAGACAAAATCAAATCAATTCACATTACTACTTGTCTATCATCAGATCATACTGAGGTACCATTCAGAAGGTAATTGAATAAAGTTTTTAATCTTAGATGACATTCAAATACAAGTAAACAGCTTTCTCACTATTAAAAAATAAAAATCACTCTTATTTAACAGGTAGCAGATGTAATGATGGCTTTTAAGGAGATTGCAGTATTAAGCTGAATAAGAATGACAGAACTGACAGTGTCTCTTCAGTGGCCCTTAGAAAACAAAGTTTGCTTGCAAACTTTACAGTCACTGTCTCAGAAGCTCTCTGGGAAAGATTGGCTCTCATGGAAATGTCAGATACACATTTTTGGTTGAGCTCCCTCACAGCACATCCCCCAGTTCTCCAGAGCCTGGCCCCAGCACTGGGGAGGACAGCTGAGTGCAGCTCAGGTGCTGATGTTCAACCCTGCCTCCACTCATCACCTTTTTGGGCACATCTTCCCTCTGGAAGATTTAAGAAAAGCAATATCCTCTGGTCCATGAGTGTAAAAGAGAGACAGTGCATCTTCCTGGAAGCTCTATATTTTACTAGAACAGTGATGCAGTTTAAAAAAAAATAAAAAACAACCAAATAGGAAGGAACATACTTGCCTAGAAGCCTTCCTCACTGACTCCCTTGCATTAATACAGATATTGCAAACCTCCTTCTCTAGACATATGACCACTTAAGGAATTTGCTGACCTGGCTGCACCTTGACACAACAGTTCCCACAGCAGCTGCAATAACATCCAGCTGAAAGAGACATTGCCATCAAAACCCAGTGTGCCTGCTAAATTGAACAGTCCTGCAGAGACTGCAAGATGAAGACAAAATAGTTCACAGGAAGCCAATGCCCTCCAGGTTAGCAGTGAGTTCACCCAAGCCAAAATCCCCCAGGGTTTTCTTCAGATATCTCAGCTCCTGGCTTTGGAGAACCAGCCTCTCCCCCACTGCCTGACCCATACACCAAAATATTCCCTGCCCTGCTGCCCTGCACCAGGCTCGGTCCTGCTCAACCTGCATGGTGCCCATGCATTTGGGAAACCCCTGCAGTCAGAATTGCTCTCTGTTGAGAATGGTTAACAATCCAATTTGTTTACAATTAGCTGGTTTTAAGGTGCAAGGCAAGAAAATATTTAAAGTCACGAGGAATCCTCCTCTTTAATTAACTTTGGTGGAAAACAAGTTTGTCAGACAGTATAGATATGTTTGTTTTGGTTCACTAGATTTCTTAATAAACACATTAGGTGTAACATACTACAGTGAGCTTAATTGCACAGCTATAACAAAATTCAATGAAGAACATAGTTAACAATTACTAAACTGCAGCAGCTCCTGTTATTGCTCACAGAGTTATTACAGCTGGCAGTGGTCATCTGGCTCCTCTGGATCCTAACAGAGCAGGGACTGCACTAACCCATAAAAGAGGTAGGAGAGGGGAGAGACCAATATACACGTAAATAATTGTGCAGCAAGGCCTTGTAAATTCCAATTTCTGCTAGCACTGCTTCCCATGGAGAGCGAACAGCTTTGGCTGGCATGGTCCGTGCTTCTCGTGCCCAGGAGCTGTTCTGCTCCTTGCCCAGAGCTGAGCTCGGTGTGAGCTGAGCTGCAGAGATGCCCCAGGCACAGGACCAGTCCTGCCAAGCCCTCCATCACCACACCAGGTGGAGGCTCACGGCATCAGTCACTCCTGCAGCACTCAGTCACAGCCCAGGGAGGAGCAGTGAATCATTCTCCTCTGCAGGTCGGTACGTGGCTTTAAGCATTTCTGTCCACGAGCTGGGAATTCTTGGGGGGAAGAGCAGAAGGAAGAGACACAACCAGCACCTCCCTGCTGCCAGGGCCACCCCAGCTGTAAGGATTATGAGAGTTTGCCCAGTGCCCCTGTCTGAAGGTCACAGCCAAGCAAAATGCTCACACTTGCTCAGTATCAGCGTCACTGCAGCCTCAGTTTGGGTATTATTTGTCCGTGTGCTGCAGGCTTCACTGGTGGGAACTCTCATTTTGCAGCAAGAGGAATCAATGCTTCTCCACACATGATCTTCCTCTGGCAGGAGAAGGGAAGCCAGACTGGGGTGTTGGAGAGTGATCCTTGCATGCTGCTGATGCAGAGACTGATGGTGCTAGAGCATGGCAAGGGCAGATCTGTGAGTGCCTGCACCACGAGCAGCACAGAGCAGCTCTGCACACACTGCATGGGACATGTCCCACCCCAGGGAACCCTCCAGGAACAGCCTCTCCACATCCCAACACCAGCAAGTCTCAAACTCAGTATAGGTTGATCCAGCCAAGACAAGGAGCAGCAGTGACAGAGACGCAAATAATTTTAGTTTTGTTTGACATAGCTTCAATTTTCTACTCCCCCTGAGAAGATCAGCAGCAGCAGTTAATCCTAATACACACACACACACATATATATAGAACACATTCCTGTGATGGATGTCTCCCTTCCCTACCACATCTCAGTCAGCCCACAAATTAACTTCAGTCAATCAATCATTCTGCTATCCGCACCTATCACCATATATTAACACCAGTGATAAGATGAAGTTTAGATATAGGCCTCTAACCTCTGGCTGGTGCAAATGAGTTTACACAGCCCATATTTTCACAATCCCATGAGAAGAAATAATACTTACTACCTCTGTTTTAATGATGAGCACAGACTGCATATCTGGACTTTTATAGATACCCTGGAGAAAGGTGAGGGAAGGTGCACTTCATAAGCATATTGATGAGTTATGTAGAAGTGCTCCCAGTACCCATTACTACTCTAATATGATGTAGTCTATTAAGAGGAGCACAGGCTGGACAAATCACTGCACTCTGTTACTTTACAAGTGATAGGCAGAGAGACCATGGACAGAAAGAAGTCCTCTGACTAAAATTTAATCAGGCAGGAGACAGTGCACAGCAGGGTTTTTGCTGCTGTATTACCCATCATCCCTCAAGAGGAAAAAAACAATCCTTGCTTAGCTTTGGTGGCAGAGAAAAATTAATGCCACACTTGGGGCGGGAGTTGAGAGCCTTTTCTCCACAAAACCATCTCTGAGAGCTGTTCATTCCTTTTTGCCTCTATCCAAAACCAGTCATGTCCCAAGCCATCCATTGCACACATCTGCAGAGTGGTGTCATTTGTTCCACTCCTTGGTAAAATCTATTTTGGCCTAAAACAGCAACAATTTAGCAAAGCAAAATAAATCCAACTTCTTTTGGTAGATGAAGCATATCAGTCATGGAGAAGATCTGCAGTTTTGTGCCCTCTGCCTGCACTTGCAAACTGTACTTGGCCTCAGGTGGTTCAAAGCATTGATGTTTAGAAATCCTGGTTGTTTGCAATTAAGATTGTGCATTACCATTCAAAGGAAAGTGCAAGCATTCCCCTCAAAGGTTGTGCAGGTGCCTGGCTGTCCATACACCCCTCTAGACCATGCAGCCATCACCAGTGACTCAGCTGTCATTCCCCCTCAGTTTGGTGAACATTTCCTATTCAAAGGTGGTAACAGCCAGAAGAAAGGAATAACCCATTTCAGTTGTGTCACAGCAGAAAGCCTGGAGAGCATCAATTAAGGTCAAGGGAAAGAGCTGGGAGGGTTAAGAGCACAGGAGCAGTCAGCAGCAAAATATTGCCAATTAACATAAAAAGCACAGAAGTTGTTCGTTCTGTTTAAGCTTGTTAAATATTGAAATTAAGTGTTATGAACTATTAAATAAAATTAAAGTCAAAATTAACTGCCATGCACGCTATGCCTCGCCTTATAATAGCTCATTAGTGATGCTCACCAAGGAGCATCACCCCACACACAGCACCAACCCTGCTCCCTCTGGGATCTGCCTGCAGAGAGTTCCCGTGCATCAGACTCCTGGAAAAGCTGGTGGGCAAGAGTTTGACACTTGTGGATCAGGAGCCAACTTTGTCTGTCTGAGCTAGACACAGCTGGAGAGGCATAATAACCAGCAACAGCCTCCCGAACGTCTCAAGTGACAGAGCTCTTCTCAGAGCAGCTTTAAAATCCCCCCCTCTACATTTGCTAATTAGTCACACCTAAAAATACACCATTTGCCCCAGAGACCAAGAGGATTAAGATACTTTTTTTTTTTTTTTCCTAAAGACATGATATTTTTATAGGAGAAAATTTGGTAAATATATGGAAATGAACCAACTCTCCTAAAAGGTTCTCTGATTTTAAGTGAAGACTGTTCTGCATCACCAGCTGTTTGTATGCACTGATTGAAGGCATAATTGTCAAGGGATAATTGCTTATTCTTCCTAATACGTGGTGAATTACATTTTTCTGACTCAGCACACCAAGCTGATGAGAAGCCTCGCAAAACACTTGCAACAGAATCAGTTTGGAGGGCAGGAGCCAGACACACTTTTCAACAGGAGGGGCCACTTGGGCCTCATCTTGAGCACTGGAGAGCCAGGCTGAGTCCTCAAGAAAGCTGTGACACCACCCAGTGCACCCTTGGCACAGAATACCTCAGCTAAAAGTGCTACAGAGCTACCAGCTCGTCATGCCTGGCACAAATCTGCCTTCAAACACAGACATATTAAAAGTACAACAGGATCAGAGTTCAAAACTGTGAGCGGGTTTAAATATTGACTATTCACTAATCAGGTGAATGTGAGATCTACTTAAGACCACAGGCATTTAAAAATGCTGATAAAAATTGGCAAAGGCTGATAATTGCTTTGCAGAAAATACAGCCCAAGGAATGAGTGGGAGGAGGATTTCAACCCCTGTAGTATTTGAAAGGAAAAAGGTTTTTGTCCTTAAAATGCTTCACAGCAGTTTAAAAGGGGCAAAGAGTTTTCTGAAAGGGTTTTAGGGATTTGAGAAGAGTATTTGGAAGTCTTTCCAAAAGTCTTGGCAATTAAGTTGGAAGAAGGTATTATTGAGTGTCCTCGAGTCCAACCAATTCCTCAGGTTCAGCCCTAGAGCAGAAAATGCCTCCTTGTTTCAGCACTGCTGGCAGGCTGCTGCTAGGTCTGGTCAGTGTTGACACAGGAGTCCTGATCAGACAGGATGACAAAACTCCCTTGATCAAACACTAATTGCAGTGCTCAGGCAAATGCTTCACACAAGTGAGGCCAGGGTAGTATTTTATGGATGTTCTCACAACCCACCCCAGCCCTCCTGACTTCAGAGACTTTGGATTAGTATCTCCAGCTTTATCAGATAAGAAGCTTATTTGAAATTCAAGGCAAAGATATTCCAAGTCTCTTCCTTTGGTGCATGCTCATTTTGTTTCAATGGAAAGATATTTCTTCTAGTGCTTTTTAATTCTGGCTATAGAGTATAATTGGCCAAGACTGAAAGATAAGCAGTTAAAAATCTCTATTTCCTTTTTTAATTAAGGCTTTCTTGAAAACAATCTAAATCACATTTAATGAACTCAAAATATTTAATGCTTATTCAGTAAGTTCCACGGGAATTATTTTTTGGTTTATATCCAAACAACACCTTTGATTGTTGAAATACTGTGCCTTCAAATTAAAATCTGCTGGTGGGAAATGTAATCTAACATTTCCTTCAGATTAATGCCAACGCTAGAGAGGACATTTCTTGAGCAACCATACTGCTCCAATGAGCTATTAAAGGATGCAAAAGAAGTTATGTATGCAGAGGTGCCGAGTTCATCCTCCCAGAGTATTCCCCTTGCTGGCTCTCCCATCCCCACACATCAGGGATGGCTGCTGAGCCCAGCCAGGTCCAGGTTCACCTCCCATCACCACAGCAGGACAGGGGTCTCTGAATGGCCACAAACTGACCAAATCTGGGTCTTTTTTCTAAATCTGCCTTCAGCCTGTGTACCCCATGTGGCCACTGGTTGGGCTGTGCTTCACAGCTGGGTGGTTCTCAGCCACAGCCTGTATCCTGATCTATACAGGCCCTCCAAAGCATCCCAATGCTCAACTCCTGAGCAGCATCCTTCGCACAGACTTCTTTTTGAATCAGCAGCAGTGCACAGCAAAGGGCAACAAATTCTGTCAGCTCATGTGAAGCTTTGTCCTGGCATAACTTCCCAAGTCAAAGCTTGACAAGGAGGGATCAAGGTGGGACATCATCAACCAGATCAGATCTTTAGATGAAGCAGTAATGTCCTAGATGGTGCCACTGGAGAGGATTAGCAAAAGACAGAGAAGCACTAATGAGACACAGATTAACAGTGTCTTTGGCTTATGTCTTCTTTCCTAAGGGAAGAAAGAATCTCTGACAGCAGGAGAAGTAGTCTCAAGCAGCAGTTGAAGCTTTGGGAAGTCTTCTAACCACACCATGCTCCCAGGCCCCTGTACCCATATTTCATCAGTGTTTGCCTGGGTGGAGAGGTGGAGCAGACCCCCTTTGGCACCTCAAGGACCCTCCCCTACTCAGTGCCAGTGAGATGCCATGCAGTGTTAAAGGCTTTGCAGTGTGACATGGGAATACAGCACAGGTAAATTCTCCATTTCAGAATTCTGCTGTTTAATTCAGGGAGACAAAAAGAGAGCAGTGGAAAGCTGTGAGTCTGGACTGTGTCTTTGAGGCATTTTAGGGCTCCAGCAGTGATGCCCAATTAACACAAACAGCCAGTGGCAAGCACACCCCAATGCACTAGGTGCAGATTACTCTGCACAACACAGACATTGCCCTGCATGGAGGTGGTTGGCTGTTTTCCAGAGGCTCTGCTGCATCTCGCAGAGTAGAGTTGTTTCCTTAACCTACTGCTGTAGGCTATGAGTGTAGAAGAAATACAACAGGGGAAAAAAAAAAAAGAAAAAAAAAAAGGGGAGGCTAGCCCAAAGAAAATAAACCTACACTTGCTTTCAAGGAAACTGCTGGCTCATTCACCAAGCACAGCATCAAGCCTGCCAGAGTTTGAGAACTGCTTGGTCAACACCCAGGTACATGGTGTGATTCTTGGGGTGGTCCTGGTCCTAAGGACAGTTAGATTTCAGTGATCCTGGTGGGTTCCTTCCAGCTCAGGATAATCTATGATTCATTGGCCAGGAATTGACTGGCAATGCTCAGCTTGGGTTTTGCTGACCAGGATGAGTACCTGCTGCAAAAGCATCAGGTGAGGTATTAGCTGATGGGAAGGGTTAAAAGATGACTCCCAGGCAGGCAGATTTGAATTTCAATAAGGTACCCCTAATTAGGGCCACAGGCTGGGGACAAGAGAGGGACAGGCAGCTTAAGACCTGGCACAGCAGAAAGCTGACCTCAAACTCATGTTTTACAGGGACCACCCATCTTACCCAGGGTCATGGGAACCTGAGCAGAAGGCTTAAAACAGGCTGAGAAAATGAGTAAGGAAAGTGAGTGTGTTAGAGATACAGACCATGTAATTAAAGGCAGCAACACCTGCATGGCTTAACAGAGGTTAATGAACTTAAGTTCATTAAGGGTCTAACACAAGACAGACAAGGATCTCAAGTGTCAGTACTAAATAGGGTGGAGGAATTTAGCTCTTCAGGTCCATCACCAGTTTGTTTTGCATATCAGGATCCCAACAGGGCTGTGGGGCACAGCTGGGAGTGGGAAGCAAACAAGAACATTTTCCTGCAAGCCCATATAGAAAGGACAACACTGAGAGATCAGGAAAAAACAGGCACACACAGCAGGGACTTCACAGTCACAAACCTCTGCCTCAGCTTTGCAGCAGCTGGGAGAAGCCTCTCTTCATGCAGCAGCTCTGTGACAGTCTTGTGCCACCAGCTCCACATTCAGACAGAAAATGGCTTTTTCAGCTTCCATCACCCAAGAGGCCACTGACTTTGTGCTGGCCAACCCTTACCTGATGTGTTAAGGGGACTGTGCAAGGAGCTCAAAGGGGCAGCAAGAAAATGTTGAGAGAGGCTCTGGGCTCCAAAAACACACTGGGCTTCTACTGCCTTCTTCACCCTAGACAGCTGGGAAAAAATTCAAACCAAAGGCTAGGCCAGCAGGATTGCAGCAGCACACTTTGCACCAACATGTCTCCAGTTTTGCTGCCTTTCTGCTCTGTCCTTACAGAGAGACTTTTCAGTGCCAACCAACCACCTAAAGAGAACAAACATTGTAAGAAGGCAGAGAAAAATCCACTTTCCTAGATCATATCAGAGCTGTTGGCAAAGAAAAGGAGAACCTGAGTGTCCTTCTTGCAGGAGGTGCTGAATGAACAGCTAGCTGTGCCCAGAGCCAGACCACTGAGGACCACCAGCAGCTTTGCAGAGCTGGACCCTGAGCCATGAACTGCCAATCCCACTCCCAGTGGCAGCTGGTGTCCCAGAGCCCAGTGGGAACCACCCTCGGTGGCACAGGTGCTGCCTTACAGTGCTCCAGAAGAGAACAAGCTGCCTCATTCAAATAAGAGAACTTGAATTCCTGCCCAGCAAACCATCCTCTTGAAAGGGAACTTTTAGATCAGCATTTATTAATTCTGGAGTGTGATTTTGTTTCCAAGAAACTTTCTCGGTTGAAACAATGAAAAAATTGCTGGTTTGGCAAAGTTTCTGATTGAGAATTCAAGTGACAGAGCAAGTGTTTCGCTGATAACGAAATCATACACATTTTTGTTTTATAGGCACTGCTGTTTGCTGCAGAATATTTATGGGATGGGATGTGATAAAAACCTACACACTCAGCACAGCTCAAACTTCTTTCCACAGACAGATTTTACACCATCAGAAGTTTTGTCAGGACAGAGGAGTTACCTCTCAGAGGTCCAAACACACACATCTGCTGCATAGGTAGGCCACCTCACCCTTCTGCATGGGATCAGGACTGCCAAGAGCAGCTACAAGCTGCACAAGACTCAACCATGTTCTTGAGTTCCTGTTAACCAAACAAGTTTCACCTGGGAAAACAATCTGAAATTCAGTTTAGCCAGAGGAATATACAGTTGTCCTGCTCCTGTGCACAAAGGACATAAAAGCCCATTCAAGAGCTCTGTTTCCTTTCTATACTTTAATTTATATCAAATCAACATTAGGCCAAATAGATGCTCTCATATAAGCTGTTCATAGGCAACCTGGATTATGAGCATGGTTTTGTATGACTTGAAAGTCCTTTTTCCCCCCCACCCCTTGTTTTTTAAACCTCTTGCTGTTAAGATTGGAAGCATAAGGAAATTTCCAGCTTGCCCAACAGATCTTCAGGCAACGATGCAGATTACTTGATTGCTGCTAGATCTCACACTGCCACCTCTGAAAAAGAGTCTGTTGACAGACACTGGTGACTGGAGGTCAGAGCAAGCAGCTGGCAAATGGCTACCAGCACTGCCGTGGGGGAAGCAAGACTACCAAGCCTGGAGTATTTATCAGACTGCAGGAGAGCTGACTTGCCTGCTAAACAGGGTGGGTTGGGTTTTTCTCCTCCATTCAGATGAGGAAGGAGTCGGAATCTCATACAGCTATTTGCTGGAAAGGAACAGCTTTCCACTCTAGCTGTAGCAGCCCTGCCCCAACTACTATCCTGCCAGCCAGGATATATTACCTTAATACTTTTGTTAAGAACAAAATCCAGGGATTTGCAGCACAACCCCCACCATTAATCATCTAGGTTCAAAGATTTTGCTGTTATGCACCTCCAGCAGAGCCCTTTGATAAGCAGAAGCTGCATTAACCCCCAGGTGATGGCTCTGATGTGGGGAGGTTCAAGAGCACAAACCAAGACCATGAGTTTCCATTTAGCCAAATGGCCACAATGGGAGTGGGGGGCACTGTGAAGAGCCTGGAAACCATCTCTGAGGCCTGCTTTCCTTCAGAATATGCACATGCTGGAGATGAAGTCTGACTCAGCTGAGAATCACAGACTCTGTCCATCAGGTCAGGACCCCCAGCTATCTGCTTAGGCCTGTGTCTCCCAGGTACGTGCAGACAGAAGTTGTGATCTATCTGCCACCATTACTGAACACAGCTGGTTCCCTTCACTGCTCAGCTCATCAATCCATGGAGAGGCTATTACTGTTATTGATGTGCCTCAGACCTCAGGAGTCCTCAGACTTCCAACCCCAAGAGCTTCAAAGTCGTGAATTAAGCCCTAAGAGTCATTATTTAAAAAGCTGCAACCATTGCATTATTTTCATCTGCCGTCTGTTTAAATGCTTTAGGCTATACTTAGCTCAAGGTTTCTCTCCACAAGAGCTAGAAATTTACTTGCTCTAAATAAAAAAAAAAAAACCTCCAATTGTCCTGGAGTTATGCAGTGATTTGAACTGAAGTTTTCATTACTGTGATACTTGCAGTATAGGCAAAATGCTCCAGTGCTTCCAACTTGTCCTTGAGAATGTATTGCTCAAGGTGGGGAAGAATGAAAATCCAGGATCTGGCCAGAGCTCATCTCACATCATTTTTTTTGCCATATGCTTTTGGAAGACAGAAGTGCCACAGCCCACGTCAAGGCAGTTATTTCCTTAGGTGTTTGCCTGCCCTCCCCATCATTGATTTTAAACACTAGATCAAAAGGAGCTTAGTCTACCCGAAGGTTTCCACTTGGATTCATTTTCAAGCCATCACAAGTGAATTGAAAAGCAAACCACAGGTTCAGCTTCCTAATCCACTGTGGTGGATCCACCCCCATTCCTCACAAACAGCCTTCATTCACCTGAACAGCAGGTCATCTGAACACCAGCAACACTGATGGCAAAAAAAAAAAAGGTGGAGGGGGGAGGAATAAGAATGTCTACCCCCAAAAATAAGGCTTTTCCCTTTTTTTAACTTTCTTCTTTACTGAATTCCCATTTCCCCAAGTCCTACAGAGGAGCAAAAGATAACCACAATTGATTAAAAGACATTCTATTCTGCAGCCACAATATTTGAAGTCCTTAGACCTCAGCCAGAAACAGCCCATTTAGATTTTAATTACTTCTAACTCACATAGCAGAAAGTTTGTGGTTACAAATTGGGACCCAGTTCTCCTTGGAATCAGTGAAAAAATGGCACTAAGATCAGACTTGGCCTTGCAAGAGAAAAACAAAAACCTTTTTCTTTAAGAATAGCTTTAATTTCTACATTCAGTAAGAACTCAAGAAAAAAAAGCCCAGTATGTTTCTCAAGCTGGAGAAAGCTCTGTTTTATTTTCTGCTTTATAAAATAATCCTACTGGAAACATCTCTCTGCATACATTCAGTAACTCTATTCCAACAAAAAAAGGAAGCCCTACCCAATACTGTAGGCAGCTTTCACAAACATTGGAAGGATTGCTCTACAAACACCACAGCCCTGCACAGAGCTGGAACCCAGAGCAGCACTGGAAGGTGGATGCATCATCCCCAGAGAGGAGGCACTCTCCTTCCACAGTACCCTTGCTATGCAATAGTCCCCTCTATGGGCATCAGCTTAGACAATAGCAATATAAAGAAGATTTATTGCAAGACACCCGCAAAAGAAACTTATGAGGAGCACACACATTCCCACTGCTGGTAAGGTAATTAATTGCTCCATTAGGGAATGAGACCATTCAGTGAATCAGTGCAAAGGGTCTCATTTGTAAATGAGCCCCACAACAGCAGCCACGCCTCCTCTGTCTCAGACACTGAGTCCTTGAAAATTGTGAGCTGCCATCTGTGGGTCCTCACGCCCTCCAGGAGGACCAGGCCCTTTGCACAGCCCCCATTGCATTTTTAGGTGGCTAGATTCCAAGAGGAAAAACAAAACCACTAAGTTGACCTGGGTTAAAGTAATTTGAAGACTCAAAAATTACCAGTCCTGGCTGAATGACTTTGTATTTCCTCCTCCTGATGCCAAGGTCTCTTTTCTGAGATCACCAAAAGCTTTAAAAGCTGTACCACTCACAAGGGCTATAACAATTCCTTTAATGTGTAATTTTAAACCACCCACCACCCTCAGTCATTCAAGACTTTGATACTCATCTGCTGCTTTACTGAGGCCCTTTGTTAAGGCATAATGTGATGGACCTGAAGCTCTCTAGGGTGAGCCAATTTTCACAGAATGTGGCTCTAACAAATCCTATGTAGCCAACTGGAAAATTAAGAACTCCAGAATTTATTAAGGTTGAAGTAGCCTTTATAAGTGTCTTCTCAACATGTCAGTACTATCTAATCAATTGAAGATAAATTAAGGATTTGATCAGACTTCCTTTCACAGGAATTGACCTGATAATTAGAGACAATACTTTGTGTGTTACTTCATCCAGTGCAAGAAAAAGAAAAATCAACTGTAGCTTGCCAGAAGTGGCCAATTTTGGGTACTTGAGGCCACCTGACCTTAAGCATCCCTCAGTACTCACTGTTGTCTAAGAATGGCTGTATAACATACTCGCATTTGACTCTGTGGGAAAATTGCCACAGTTATTATTCAAATAGCTTAAAATTGGGACAGTTTGAAGTGCAGCAGGGCAGACTGGACCATGAAAACCCAAGCAGTTTCACACAGCCCCCTGAGGTCACAACAATGCCCCCTCTAAAGCCTTCTTGAGAGGAGAGACAAACACTTGATTTCTTTACTCAAAAAGACAACACCACAGTCTCTAGGTAGTCAAGAGAGATCAGAGGTAAAGCCACTTTAAAATCTCAGAATCCACTAAGGCTGGAAAAGACCTCAAAAATCTTCAACTCCAGTCATTGACACAGCCCCACTGTGTTCACCACTGAACCACATTCCTCAAGAGCCACATTCACTTGACTTTTGAAGTTTTCCAGGAATGATGATTTCACCACTTCCCAGGGCAGCCTGTTCCACCCTTTCCCCTTTCCATGAAGGAATTGTTCCTGTCACCTATTCTGTAAACCTCCCCAGCACAGCCTGAGGCTGTTTCCTCTGCCCCGTCACCTTCACCCATCCAAATTCGCACTTCCACCATTTCCTAAACCAGAAAAAGGGAAAAGGTTGGAAAGCCCACACCAGTCGCCCCTCCAGCCACCTGCAGGGTCTGCAGAAATACCCCCACAGGGAGGGAAAAAGCATCTCCACAGAGGCATCTTCCCAGCATCCCAGTGCAGTGCTTCCATCCCTTACCAGGCAGGGCCACTGCCCTTAACACAGCTGCTCTGATTCGCTGTGCAGGAGCCAGGAGTGCTGAGCAACACTGACAAATCTGGCCCGACACCCTTCACCCTGAGATGTTTCTCAGACACACAGCACTGATGGCTGCCAGTCTCCCACAGACCCGTGAGTACCCTGAAACAACCAGGTATTCATTTCAGAGAAAGTGCTGAAACAAGAATAGGAAAAAAATAAACCACAGGAAAAAATAGTTTCTATCTGAGTGTAATAGATGCCCTGGGAAGATGACAACCTTTGTGTATTTGTTGATAGAACAAGCTGATGATGTGACTGGGCCACAAGAGAGGCTAATGAGTTTCTGCAATTATTCCAGAATGTCTCCTCAGGAGAATCTGAAGATCAGTGTTATTGCTCAGGCCCAGGAATTCCAATTTAGGAAAGATCTCATTCAGACTGTAACAGGTACAAAGAACCATACATGTTTAGTTAATCTCTCAAAAGAAGATTAAAAATAACTCATTTCAGTTTGCAAATGAAAGTCTAGTGGTACACTTTCAGTCTTTTAATAGATCAGGGAGATTACCAGCATCAGACCCTGCCTATTTTTACACTGAGAGCTGGAGTGACCCTTGACTCCACCAACAATGTGCAAGACAAAAAAAGAGTATGGGCACAAAAGGAATTTTTACATTTAATTTCCAGCACAAGTACATTGGCTAGATAAATGTCTAAGCGTTAGATGAAGGCATAGCTGGAAAAGCTTTCCCAAAGGAGAGGAAGAAATAAGCATCCCTCACTAAAGTGATCCCACCTGCTTGCAAGTTCTCTGAACAGGACTGGGATCCTTCCTTGAGCCAAGACACTGAGTTAAACTTTCAGCAACTTCCCTTCTTCCCTGACCCCAAAAAGCAATTTGCATGGATACCAACAGCTCCAGTAGCATCTCTAAAGCTGTTCATGTTTTTCAGTTTCCTCATCTCTGAATATTTCCATGAAGCATTTGCAAGATTTTCAGAAGAGGGATAGGGGGAAGCAAGCTTAATATATTGAAAAATTAAAAATTAAGGGGCAGGATAAAGCTAATTGAATCTTGTGTTAAATTATACCACTGCAGGGATGCCAGTGCAATTTTATCATTCATACTTAACCTAATACAACTCTCAGACCTTTAATTTATCTTCGCTCCAGCACCATCCTGCACCATGAAAGGGTTTTGCCACAGAGCAGAGGTCAGGCTGAGGAGCACTACAAGCTGTAAATACAGCAACTGGCTTCAGCTGCTTCCCCCATGGGAATGACATCAGGATGCTCTTTTCTAAGGATAAATCAGGTAAGCACAGCACCTGAGAGCTCACTTCCTTTCATGTTCTGTACAACCACTTTGCTCTCAAAAGTGGGCATAAAACTACACAAAGCAAGGATGGGGAAGTCTCAGCTGGGCTTGGCCTCCAGCACAGTGTCCACCACAAGGATAATTCAGAGCTTCTGTGGTTGTTGCTCATCAAGAGGACAAGAGAACAGCTTTACAGCTTTCCTTTCTCCAAAGCCGTGGTCCATCCCCTCACTGAAAGGTGTTTAAGACATCCTCAGGATTTAGGCAGCTTCCTCAGACCAGTCCCAATTATTTGTAAAAAGGCAGGGCTGTGTACCAAGTAGTTGCCACATCTGACCCCAGTAGACAGCAGATAGTGCTGGAGCTTGCCTAACCTGTAAAACATGCTGTACTTTAGTCCTTGGGTCTATAGGGATCTGTGACAGATATTTTGTGCATCTTCTGGGCTAGAGATTTATTGCACAGTTGCTTGAGCTCAATATGGCAGCTGTTCCACATTAGCCCCTTGCCTCTGTACTCATTTGAAGCCCTGATTTGAGTTGATTGTCCCAAGATGGGAACTCAGCATGTTCTGAAAGATCTATGTGGCTTTACCTGCCTGAGAGCTGGGTGAATTTTGATTTCACATGAAGCTGCTTAGTGAAAACTTCCTACTCCATATCTATTTCCCAGCAGGTTTCACAGGACCTTGCATTTGAAGGAGCAGTGATCTCTGGCAGCCACCCACCCCACTCAACACTCAAGCTCAGTTTGTGCACCAGTTTACCCCAAAACAGGCAGGGAAAAATTTCCACAGTGCCTTTTAAGACAATTTCAACTTTAAAAAGCCATCAAGAAAATAAACAGCTGACTAAACTGTTGCAGGGTTTTCAGGAATTATTAATTTCCCTCATTGGTACAAGCTATGCATTCATAAGCAGCTCAGAGCCTCACCAGACTCCTGCCAGACTGAATCATTTTAGCTGGAAGACGAGGAACTGCGAAAGTTCAAGGTTGCCACAACAGCAATCAGGGTTTAGTTCAGGAAATGCTATAAACAAGCAAGCAAAAAACCTCCCAGCCTCAAGATGCTGGAGATTCAATTCCATCTTACAGAGCCGGGCACGAGATGCCCTGGAGGTGGGGATGGGATCTGTGGGAGCTCTGCAGTGGCCCCATCCCAAAATGACACAGAACACAAGGCTTTAGTGCCCGTGGGGTGGAAGGACCCACCTGGCACCAAAGGGTACCCTGGAGACATCAATAACTTCTTTGCTGCAAAGATGCCCTTCAGGTAGCCCTTACAACTTTTAGCCTATCCCAGGATGAAAAAGACCATTGGAGCATCTTGCCCAGGCTGAGAAAAACAAAAACTACTCTGTCCTGCTGCCTCTGCAGGGACATCTCGGACAGCGACCTGTAGAGCTGCACTGAGCGGGTACATATGGTCAGGGACCACCTTCAAAACACAGCAGCTTTAATTATTCTTGCTCCTGTGCCAGGCATATGGCATTTTACCTTCAGCTTAAATTCCATCAACTCCTATTCCCACATTGTTCCTTTCCATAACTTGTCCTTTCTCCTCACTTCAATATTTTAAGCTGCAATCAAACTAGATTTTTTCAAAGGAAAAGTTTGTAGCCAAGCAAATATGTCCATGTCATAAGATGAATGACTATGCAGCTAAAGCAGTGATGTTTTCAGGATTAATCTTGTCTAAATATTTCATTTCTTCATTTTGAATTATGAACATCTTTTTACATAAGTACTGTTAGAGTTTATAGATCATTCCTAAAATGAAAGTTTGATTAAAAAACTAGAAAACCACTTGAGGAGAAGGACTTCAGTCTTATCTGAAGGACAGTTTTTGCCACCTACAGAAGAGCCTATGATAAGATGGCAGGTCACTCATTTTTGATAGTGTTTTTTTTTTTTTGGCAAAAAAGGACTATCATAAGTCTTGTGCTACATTGCCATTGTTGGATTTATATAATGAAACATTTGTTTGAGTCTAAAACCATTAGGCCTTGTCAGAGAGTATCTGGGACTCAGCACTCTGCAAGGATTTGGCACCACAGGCACCTCCTTGTACTGTGGGATTCATTGAGAGCTGTCAATACACATTTTCTTCAGGAAATCAGAAAGCATAAGAAACCCCGTGGCAGATAAGATGCAAGACTGATGAGCTGCAATCAGTATAAATTAGCACCTGCAAAGGATAAATCCAATGCATAAGGAAAGAAAATATCTATTATGACTATCAGAAAAATTCCAGGTGCAACGTGAACTTGAGGAAGTCACAAGGTTGTTATTTACAGCTAGACCTCTTCAGCAACTGGAGTTTTGCAAAGAAAAGAAAAAGCTGCTAAGATCTTAGACACCCTAAGGATGGGCGTACACCCATCAGGGCACCATCCTTCCCAGCTTATGTTATTTAACTAACCAGAGCTCCTGGAAATGCTCAGCCCCCAGCTGGGAGGTGGTGGAGGGCTGGCTGGACAGGGAGAAGTGCTGGATCTGCCAGAGGAATAGTTCTGCAGGAGGTTATTTTAATGTTCTCTAGGAATAACAGAGTCCATTTTCCCCCTTGCATTGCTGTGTAGTCAGGATAGAGACCTAGAGCAGGCAGGAGAAGTTTTAATAGACCAAGTAGATGAGAAAAGGAAATCGGTGCCAAGGACAAGCACAGCCCAGTGTCACCAGGCACCCCAGCATGTCACAAAAACCATCTAAGTTACAAATTTCGTTTAGAGCTCCTTGTTCTTACTACACCTGCCGAATCCAGCTAGTGATCTCGCCCAACAACACGTCTTAACTAGGAGATAAGTACCATTAATTACCTGCAGGCCCGAGGATATCTCCTTTCACTGCTAACCTAATCTCTATTTTGATAAATACCGAGTTTCCTCTTGCAGCAGGAGGGATCCTATCTGCAAAGTGTTAATAGTCTAAAGCCACTTTCAAAATAGCATCTACGAGCTGATAAATTCATCCCACATGTCAGCACTTCACAAACAGCAGCTCCAAACACTTTTCCCTGACCAATTTATCAAGATTTATATCAGATTTGGATTCTCTGCTCCAGCTCGACTTGCCCGATATTTCAGCATACTGTAATCAAACCCCAAGAGGCCCATGACTCGTGGGCATGACATCTTCTGCTTTTCAAGATTCTCCTGTGCTATGAAATAAAGAGGTAGCTGTGCCAGGCAATAAGCAGAAGAGAATATTTCAAGAATACAAGAGAAATAATTAAAACTCAGCAATTTATCTGGGGACACGTATGTGCTTTTGTTAGTAGGAGAATGTCATCCATGGCTTTTTTAATCTCAGGATGCACTGATGTACTGTGACACATTGTGCTTTTCAGTGTCCTGCATTTCCATCCATTTCCTTCCCTCAAGTGGGGCAGGCTTTCCAATGGATTGTCACCATTTAGTAATTACAAATATAAATGTCACTGCTGTCAAATAATGTAACACACCTCACGCATCAGGACACAAGCTGTTCAAAATCGAGCTATTATAGCAGAGCCACCGCTGTGTGAACACGCCTTGATTAAATTCACAGACATTAATCATTTTAAATAAAAACTGAATTTTGTCAAGGCAGCAATGAACTTTCCAGAAGATATAGGAGTGATGTTTCCAGAAGGCACTGTTCCTCCAGGCATTGCTTTAGCACTGGAGCACAGTTAGGGTACATAACGCATAGCTGCAAAAAGCAGTTTTTAAGCGCAAGTTCCATGGAGCAGCTCAGGACCACAAAACCCCTGGAAGCTGCAACCCTCAGCATATGGCAACTGCTCACTGAGCACAAGCAGAGCCATCACAATCAGGAGTGTTGTCTGCACGGGCACAGCCCCAGCAAGCTGAGACCAGGGTCCAGGGTAATTGGTTTTGCCATGCTGTCAATCCCACCCCCAGGAAGAGGTTTCCCTGCCAGCCTGCTCAGTGCCAAGACAGTTTCTATTTTCCAGACTATCAGTCTCAAATCCTATCAGATTTCAGGCTGCAGAAGATAGATTATCTGGGCAGCATTATGACAGATGCACTGCTGAAGATGTCCACTTACTCAGAGAGAAAAGGGAAAATTTCTCCCCCTGCTCCTTTTCTGTCTGTGTCAGACCCATCTGCCATCCACTGCTGGGCTCATCTTTGTCACACCTGGGAACAACAACTCCACCAAGGGGTCTGCACATGCATTCATTAGACAGAAACACAGTTTGATGGAAAGATTTCGTTTCTTTATTTTCTCAGAGAAGGGATATCCTGGGACAACAATCTAAGATTATTCCCCTATATATTAAAGGAGTTATTCTGCATAGGGATCAAATTGCAGTCGCAGAGTGGAACAGCCACTTGGCACGATGGTAGATTGCTGTAACAGTCATACCTGTGAACCTTATTTACAGAAGCACCACAAAAATATTTGAGCTCGGAGCTGTTCCATTCTGACAGCAAACATAGCTAAAAACGTTCTCTATTTTGCAGAATTTCCAACTCTTTTTTTTTTTTCTAATGCATGTGCAAAACACATCTCTCATCACTGCCATCCAGCCCCTGCCCACCCCTTTTGATGAAGGGTCTCCTAAATAAGAAGCATTTGCTAAAATGCAGACAATGATGTTGCTGTCACTATTCAGTCTACTTAAGTGAGTCCAGCTCTGAGATCAAGAAGAGATGAAAGAGGACAGAAATCTCATTTGGAGTCAGATGATGCTCAGCCCCAGCTTGCTGCGTGTCCAGCCAAGTTTTTTGCTCCATTACTGAGTCACCTTGCACTTGCTGGTTTCCCAGGTGGGACTGAGCCCTGCCCAGTTTGAGGTGAGCAGACACTGGTGCTAGCTACAGGGAGAGCAGAAGACACCCCAGGGCCATGTCAGAGCTGTAGCAGCAAACCAGCATCAGAGCAGCCTCAGAGACCAAATTCCTTACCCTTCCTTTTCAAATGCAAGGAGAGCTCAGTGCCCTCACGAGTTGAGCACAGCCAATCCACAGCCCTGCTGATCCCTCCTCAGCCCTCAGCCCTGTGCTCTTTCCTCCATCACCCAACTACAGCTGTACATGCAGCTGCACAGCAAAAGCAGACTGAGGAACTGATCTGGGCTAAAAAAAGAGGCAACTCCTTGCAAATTAACTCTTAAATTTAGCTTCAGAATTTGCAGCAAAACTCTCCTTGATTGAGGCTGGTGTGCTGGGAGCGAGATGCCTCCTGGCATGGATTGCCCACCCTAGCACACTCAGCTCTTCCCTGGGGATGTGGGATTTCTCTCTGCTGCCCTGGGACACATCAGCATTGAGCACCACACAGCCTGTGGAGCCCAGCAACCCCGTGGTCCTCCCTGGGCCATCCCCACCAGGCACAGCCTCACCAGACAGGCAAGAGGCATTGCAAGGCACTTCATCCTGCTTGAGGTACAGGCAGCATCATCACAAATCCTTAGGCAACAGTAAAGCCTCTATATTTTGGAGTTTGCTATTTTTTATAAGCTGAAACATGCATGCATATGTTCCCTCTCTCTGTTGCCAAAAAGAACCAGGCAGGTAAAACACAAAAATGTAAAGTTTGTTATAAATGCAAAAGCCAGAGCCCACAGCCCTTGCCCTTCTATCCCTCAACCTGAGTCAAGCACATTAACCAGCTCTGCCACTCAGCCTCCTCTTGCTCATATAAATGCATAACAGAAGGGAAATTGTGCCAGGATCCAGAACACATTTGCCACCTACCAGAGTCAGCGCTGTACTTTACACCAGAAGAATCTCTCCTGGGACTCACTTCAAACTCAGGTCAACATTTGACTCCCCCAGCATTAAGTGAAGCAGCTCTACTGAAAGCTGCTCGAACTACCCCCTCTGCCTAAACCTGCTCCCTACAAGACCAGAGAAGCTCACCATATACAAGGAGGTTTGCTTTCTCACTTGGTTTGCCTGAATACAAGAATACAATACAAGCCCCTGCTACTCCTCAGCACCCCTCAACAAGAGACTGAACCTCAAACAAGGCTTTTCCAAGCCCAAGAAGAACCAGAGCAGACACCACCTCAATTTACCATCCAGGCTCCCAAGCAGCTCCATTTCCCACAGCCACACTCTTCCTTTGCAAAGCACTTCACCCTACAAACCTCCAATCTAAACTGCCCCACCCTGAGCTGGGGAAGAGTCTTTTATACTCATGGCCCTTAATGGTTTGTTAGGTGGTCTGGATTCTATGCACCAAAAAACCTCCTCTTCCCCACCTGAAAGCTTTTACCCCACTCTCCTGGATTGCCCTGGGAGGAAATGTGTGAATTTTGTGACAAAATATTTGTGTTCCTTCACAGGAGACAGAAGAGAGGTCAATCTAGAGGAAAGGTGGCACAAATGGAAAAGCTTGGTGTTCTGGGATTATTTTTTTTTCTTTATGGATAAGAAACCTTGTCTATGCAGAAGAAGTGTGAAAGTGTAAGGGGTCAAATCAGCAGCAAAGCACACATCTTGCACTAAAAAAAATACATTTGTACAGATATAATAAATGCATCAGTGTCTTGCTCTGCTCTTCAGCAGAAGAAGGAAAAATACTCCTGGACTCTTCTTTGCCTCATAAATCACTGGCACAATTGCCCTGTGCGAAACGCTCTCACTGCAGCCACGCTTGGGGTGGCAGGAAGGGCAAGGCTTGGTGTTGTCACCCAGAGCAGTGGCCAGCAGGGTGGGTTTGCAGCCACAGCCTGTGAGAATGAGGCCTCAGACCTCAGTGTGCTGTCTCGCCCTTACCTTTCAGCCCGTTTTTAGTCCACAGGATTAAATTCTTTGCAGTAGCTTCAGAAGCAAGAACAGGTCCCCAGCACTACACACTGAGAGCACTTACTGCTGGGTGCAATGTGGCATCCCCTACTCTTATCCACACACCATGAATGAAATTCAGAGTAACAGCTGTGCTGTGCAGTCAAAGGGAACCTTCTTGTGGACCACTGGAGAAACACTCCGTTCTCTGCAAGCACGTTTGTGCAGAAGAGGAGCTCGCTCAGACCACGCGGCGCTGGAGCCCCGACACCCCGCTGTGTGCTCGGCTGCGTGCTCAGCGGGGATGTGCACCTGGATTCCCCCTCCCACGGCAGGCCAGGGAGCACAGCACCCTACTCGGCTCCACGAGCCCCTGTGCTCTTCAGGAGGAGGGAGCAGTGGCGCTGGCAGGGCTCCAGGAGGTACCAAAGCACTCTTGCTGAAGTCAGGGCCGCAGGCGGCGCGTCGGCGAGGGCACAGCCACAGACCTGAGCTCTGACCCCCACAAACACCAGCCTTCTGACTGGAATCTGAAACCCTTTAAAAACCCCTTTCATACACCTCAATTATTTTAACTGCTTAACCATCACGTTCCAGTATTGATTGAACACATACGAATTATTTAAGCCAATTGCCTATTAAAATTCATTTTCGGTGAAAGGTCAAAGCTGCAAATTGAAACCAGATGCAGTACATTATGCCTATCAGTACTGTGATCTGCACACGAGTTCATTATAATGTTTCTGCAGAAGTAATTTCTCTTGCCAAATTTTGCTCTGTAGGCCACTGTGGCTATTACAAGTTCTATTAATTGAGAGGCCTATTTACTCTTATTAACAGAAAGCTTTAAATACGGCAGCCTCAAATAAAGATGGTAAAAAAAGCATTAGGGCTTACCCACCTTATAGCATGCTGCTCCTGAAATTCAGAGAGAAAGGAAAATGAATTTATTTTGTAGCTGGAAGTGCCTTTTATTCAGTTACAGAAGATATGAGGAGCCTTGAGACTCCCTGCAGTGAGTAACAGTGACAAGTGGCGCCCTTCCCTGAAGCCACCTGCAACATCCCTGCATCCAGGACTGTGCTGCTTGTAAAGTGCAGTGACTTCTGGGCAGCTCTTAATCCCCTTGAAGTCCATCAAGAGAAAAAGGCCACAGGAATGGCCTCTCCATGTCACCTTGAAGCCTCCATCAACTCCTGACAAAAGGCAGAAGTACAGCAAACCTCAAAGCAGCCTCTAAGTGTTTACACTGATCTCTCCCTCAGCAGCCAGAGCTGGGAAATCCCACCCTGACTTGATTTGGGTCACATCTGGTGTTAAATTCCTAGAAAAATAAAGGCCAGTTACTCGTGGCTTGTCCTGCCACTGCTTGCACGAGTCTTGCCCCAACACTGCCCTTTGTGCCTTTCTTTATGTACACATGGCTTTTGCAGCAAAGGGGGCATTGGAGCACAGAGGGGAACATGGCATTTTATCTCAGTCTCAGAACTGTTTTGAGACCGACCCTGCAAGTTCTGTCCCAAGAGAAAAATTATTTTTCTCCCACAGTAAAAATCATTTGAAAGGAAGGCTGCTGTTCCAGTGGGAAATGATGGCATTCCTCTTGGGAAAACTGAAAACAAACCAAAATGGAAATTTTCATTTCATTTTTAAATGCCAGCTTGAAATAGGGCATTTGCATTCCTGCCCTCCAAGAGCAGGCATGTTTTTCCTATTAAGACGTTAATAAAAAGATTGTGTTTTGGTAGAAGAAGGGGGTGTTTGATACTTCTGATAGGGAAAGCTGATCTCTGACCATCTCTGAACATCTGAAAGTGTTTTGAGCTCTTTGCAGCCTACATTGACATTTCAGAGTGTTGAAAGTTGTACAGATCAAGTCAACAAATTTCAAGCATCTTATAAGTAATACAGTTCATAGGATCTCTCCCAGCCCAGGAAATCTCCTCACTTGCACACTACACCAACACAGACCAAGACTGTACTTTAATTACAGCTCCTTCCATAGTTCTTCCAGGAGTTCCTAATAGCTCCTTAAGACAATTGCCAGGGAAAAGTGGAACAGAAGAACTGAAGAGAAGAGGAATTGCTCTCAGTGCCAAGCATATTCAGCAGTTCAGCAGACACACACAAACACATATTTTCTTTGCCAAAATTTAAACCTTTTCCTCTTAAAGTTCTCATTATTTTCTTGTAAAAATATTTTTTTCCATAGAGCTCTGTAAAATCTGTCCAATTTCCTTATACTGTATTTGCTAGAACAAGGAGCCTGTGAGTCCCCAGTGGGTCACCCCAGAAGTTGATGCATTAGGATTTTAGCTTTTACATTTTTTAAATCCTGTACTGCTTTAAAGTATAACTCTAAACTCCATATAGAGTGTTAGTTAACTGTCTTCACATTTTGATCAGACAAAATAATTCCTCTAGGCCTGATCCTGGTCAAGGTGAGTGGGAGCTTGTGGGTGTCCCAGGGAAGGGGCATGGGTGGGTGCAGGGGCTGCACCCAGAGCAGATGTCTCTCTGCAACACAGCTCATGGGAAATGAGAAGGCATCTCCTCCCCTGAAACTGGGATCACTGTGCAAGCAACACAGAAAAGGGGCAGAGGGTGGGGAAAGGCATCAAAAGCAAGAGCCCTTTTTGAAGAGATGCAGTGGTGGTCCTGCTTCTGGTTGGGTTGGGCTTAACTCATCTCTCTCTATGGTTACTTGAAAATGACTCTGTGGACACAGCCCCTGGGCAGGGCCAGTGGAAAGGATCAGGCTGCTCTCAGAGCCCATCATGTTCTCAGCTCTGCTGCAGAGGTGGCTGGTCTGCAGGCAGGGCAGGGCCTCTCCCACAGCAGGATTTGTGACACGGGCACCGTCCTGCCGTGACAAGAGAGGCGTGCCAGGCCAGCAGCACTGGCAGATGGTGAGGATCTTCCATCTCAGTAGAAGCTGCAGGGCTCTCTCAGGAGGAGGGGAGGCTTGACACCTGCTCCTCCAGTCTCACATGGCTCTGTGCAGGCAAAGGGATGATCCACGAGCAGGACATGCACTGCCCAGGGTGCTGCCTCCCCAGCTGCAGCTGCTGAGGCCGTGGCAAGAGTTCTGCAGGGCCATGGCTTTTAGAGGTCCCCACTGGGTTTTGAAACTGCTCCATTTCGTCTGAAGAAATCATGGCAAGAGCTAGTGCTGTGGGGCCATGTAATGCAGGGATTAAATAATAAATTCCAATATCATCTCTCCACATTTCTTCCTCACTTTCTTGGAAAAAGGATGAGAGAAGTAAGAACCAGCCCTGGGTAGGACTTCACAGTCTGTGGCAGGCAGGTATGGGCTCTCTGAATGCAATTCACAGAGGGGAGGCATCTCAGAGCAGCTTTCAAATGACCAGCATCGAGGAGTTCTCACAATTTGGCTGAGCTCATCCCGGTGCCAGCGTGAGCCAGCCCTGGGGTAGGGCACACAGCTGATACAGAACTGATGCTACACTTGATCTCAGCTGAAAGGCCATTACAGAGAAATCAGAAGAGACTGGCTAAAAGCAATTTATGGGGTTACAAAATGATGTATTACATGCACCATGGCTCAAGGTTTGCAGTAATTTAGGCGGGTATTGATTGAGGAGAGACTGGGGCATATTCTACCACCTTTTTAATTTCAGCCTGATTTGGCCACTACTTGCAGGTCAGCAGGCAATTTGATGAGACAAAAACAAACGAAGCTTTAGAGCAGCCTAAATCACATGCTTTTAGAAGTACCTTGTAAATAACTTTTAAGGCTGAACAAGGAGAACAAAATGAAAGAATTGGCTATTAAGGAAATCGAGGCTGAAGTTTCAGGCTCAGAAAAAATGGTTTCATGGCACAGCTAAGAAAGAATATCACTCACACCTACCATCATTGCCTGCCTGCATTTTCCCAAACAAATATGCTGTCTTTTTGCTCATATTACGGTGCTAATTCTGATTCAATGTCTACTGATTAGATACCAAAATAAAGCCAAAGTTCATACAGTTTCTTACGAAGGCCTCTAATGATATTATTTCAACAATGGGATGGATGACTTGGTAGGATTCCAGATTACTCAAACCATGTAATGCTGGAGTACTGTCTCTGCACTCCAAGGAAAGGGACAGGCTGTAAATTTGACTTTAAAACTCCTGTAAGGCTAAACCTGAGATGATTTTTCTCCTGGAGGTTATGGTTACAGTATTAGTACATGGAAGGGCACCCATCAGTACTTGAGGTGGGGAAATTGCCCAGTAACTTCCACCAGGGAAGAAAATTTGTCAGATACAATCAGATATTGAGGAAAAAAACACAGGCAGAGGAAGTGGGAGGAAAAGGCTATTTAATTCTTCATTATTTCTTTCTGATTCTAGGGTTGAAGTGGTCCCCTCCTCACAAAATTACATTAAAGTGCATGAAATCCCAGATCCTTTTCCCTTTCCCTCCTAGGAACGTGCCCTGTAACTTACCAGGCACACCCAAAGTCTCAGAGGGTGAGAGGGTGGTGGAGGCACATGGTAAAGGGGGAATTATTCCAAACCACAGAATGTAACCAACTGCAGACTGCCTGAACTCAGCCCCGAGCTCACCTCAGCAGTGCTTGTATATTGATGTTGTGTAGGACATGGGCAGAGGTCTAAGCAAAGCAGATCGATTATGTCACTTACGCCAGCCATCAGGTGTGGATATAAACAGATTTTTCTGAGTTTGCTGTCACTATCAAAACCTTGAACTCTGATGTGCACAGGTAAAGAAAGACACAGGAATCTCTGATTGGAGTAATTAGCACTTTCCTGCAGAAGGCTGCTCTGATCTCTAATTGCATGTTCATTTCAGTCTTTTAATAGCACACTTGTGAGGTGCTTTTCTACTTGCTGCAGGTAAAGGGAGGCATGACCTCGTGTTCCATCACACGGGCTGATGGAGCAGATGTGATGTCCAGACTTGCTGAAGCTTGGGAGGGAGCTGAAAAAATCTGTGAATTTACTTCAAACCAAGCAACTTCTGAGGACCCAGTTCTTTATTTCTGGCCAGCAGGGAGTTTGTTCAAATGGCATCCCTGGCAACACGAAATCCCACTTCATGGTTTGTCTCATAATGAAATCAAGTTGAGTGTTGTGAGAGAGGACAACATCTCCTTCCATGGGCCTGTGGGAAATGATAATCTGCTTCCAAATACATAATAATATATAAAAATATAGTAACACATGTTAGGAAAGGCCAGTCAGGGTCTATGGACTCTCACACACAACACAGCAAGTCCAGGGCTCAGCTGCCAGTGAACCTGATTCCACTCTTCTAATAATTCATTCACAAACCAATGAAATCACCTGAGCATCTTCTTCCTTTGTCTTAACTCCAGAAGTCAAACACCTCAGAAGTTACTGGCAGTTTTAATTAAAACTAGCTTTGAGACACAGAGCAACCTATAATGGTTATGGCTCATTCTAGATAATACTGTAATAACCCTCTCTCATATTAAATATAGCAGCAATATTGTTCACCAGAGATGAGGACATTAGCACAAATAATCAGCCTCACTGTTGTGGGAAGGGCACTGAAGCCAAGAGGGGGTCTAAAATGATTGCATCAAGTGGATTTGCTCCTGCAAAAGAGACACCCTGCAGCTCCCTGCCCTCATCAGCATCCTTCTCAGAAGGATGAATGCAGAAGGCTCCTGAATCTCCAGTAGACTTAGGTCAGCCCCTCCATAGTCTCTCAGCAACGTGCTGCCAGTGGGAGGCCATTTCCAGGTTCCTGCCCCTGCCTGGGTTGTCTCTGCCAGTCTCATTCACACGAGCCACTTGTCACCAGCACAGAGCTGTGGCAGGGAAGGCTGTGGGCTCAATGACTGCAGATGTGTTCACAATTTCACCCCATTCAGCTTTTCTGATCCCAGGTCCTGGGCTCAGCCCAAGGGGTTGCAGCAAACACCGGGCTCAGCTCCGAGATCTCGAAGTTCGAGCAGGCTGACAAACAGAGTCATTGCTTTGCTGCATTTCAGAGCTTTTCAGTGGCCATGGCACTCCAGCAAAGGGGCTCTGGGTGGAAGGCCACGAGGCTCTGCTAGGGCTGGAGGTGCAGAGAGCCACGGCAGGTTGTCACACCTGTGTTCTGAAGCAGTGAAGCCCAATGGCTCTGCAACGCCTGAGGGACGTACGGACGCTCCTGCCTTCTGCTCACCTACAAATCCTCAGCATGGCTGCAATTAATTGGAGTTCCCTCCTGTTGATTTAAATAGGAAATAATATTTTTTTTTCCATGGTGTAAATCCACTGAAGTCAACGCATTCAAGGAAGCCACACAGGGAGTGAAGTTGACCCAGGGCAGTTCACGTCACTCAGGTGCACACCGAGACTGCCCAGAGGACCTTGCAGCTTCAGCCCAGTGCAATTTTAAGGGGCAGTGCAAAATTTAATTATTTCTTCACATGCATGACAGCCAAATCTTCAGTGCATTTTCTAGAGAGATATCTAAGGCTCATCTGAAAATCTCAAAACATTCTGATTTGATTTGAAGGAGGCCTTTGGGGGACAGGGAAAACAGTCCATTTGAGGAAACTCTAGTTGGGTACGTGAGGTAAAGGCATCCAAATTCATTAATTTCTTTTGCAAACCACATCTCTTCCTTCCAACAGTACTGAGAATGTGCAGGAAAACACTGAAACAAGTTTTGCTCAGAAGACCATTTCAGTGAAAAGGATTGCCATTTTTTAAACTCATGAAACAAAATGCAGAAGTATTTCCCCTTTGAGAAAAATAAAAAATTAAACCTTCTTCCTTACAGTTCTTATTCCTTTTTCACCCTGTGTGTATAATTAGATAATAAAGACAAGTGAAAAAACACTGGAGTTGTATTCAAAATTTGAAAACCACAGGGCTTTTTACAAACTTCTTGGGGAAATGTTTAGCTTTCTGACAGATGACACAAACCTTACTTATAGAACCATAAGCTCCCGCTAACTTAAAATCCCTTACATATGAAATGCACTTCAGTGGCCATTCTGCTCAGGAACAGTTCATCCTCCCCAGTTCATCCCTGGGAAAATATTATTGCTGGAATGCTATGTGAGTCCACAGCTTAGAGCTGGAGGATGCATTTAAATTCTCTAAAGAGGCTTTAGGAATTCATAACAGCACTTTATCTACCTTTGGGGGAGGGAATATGGGGGTTTTGTGCTGCAACAGCTGAAAGCATTAATTGGCTGATCTTTTCACCAACAATTCACTGTATTTCATTACATGCCTTTTGTGTGTCTGTTGTGTTGCCCCAGTGCCTTGCTAAATATTTCCTAGCTGCAGCATGGCATGTTTGAAAGAGGGAGAGGGGCTCCAGCCATCACTGTCCCCAGAGAATGAAAGCCAAGTCAAAATTAAATGGGAAAACAACTATCACCACAATGATAATCAAACTGCAGGCTGCATTAGCATTTTTCCTCCAGAAGCTCTGGTATGAGGCAACAAGATGCATGTCTTTCCACAAAATCATTATGCTGTAATGAGACTGTCTTAATGCGTTCAGAAAGAAAAACTGCTGTTAAGGCTGACTAAATGGAAGTACAGAAGCAGAACAGGTAACCTAAATGGCAGCTAGGCTTTATAGTTTCTTCCCCAGTCTGGAAGATTAGGATTAGTGTGATCATAGTGAGATGCAACTGCAAAATCCTGATCTGGATTTCAGGTTTTCCCTCAAGAGGTGGAGAATATACAGAGGAAGGCTTCTGATTCAGATTCATTTTGTAAAGGAAATGTATAAGTCTCTATCTATTCACTCTGGTTCCAACAAGTAAATAACTTCAGCCTCTCTGATCCCTGAAAAATTATGATTTACAACACTGGTAGTGTGCACTGAAGAAAAATACAACTTGTTCCTGAAAACCACTGATTAAAGTGATCATAGCAAAGCCAAATAACTCATGGCTTCCTCCTTTTATCACTCATAGCTGCCTTACCCCTTGTTACTCTACTCTGCAGCACTGACTCTGATTTAATCTGCTTGAAGGGGGCTTGTCTGCAATGCTGATCAACACAATTCAGCCTTTGCAAACACTTTCCAGTGCCAAGGGACCTTCTGGTAATGCTTTTAGCAGAAATAATTTTAAGAAAATGAATTGCTAAAATATGAACTTCCACAGAGACAGGACCAGGAGAAAAAATGACAAAACCATAATAGACACTGCCTGCTCACTGGGAAGCACGGAGGATACGAGTTATTGAACCAGGAGGGCAGTACAACCTGGCAGATCTGTTTAGTCCTGTCTCATCCACCATCACTGCCTCAGTCTCTGCCAAGACTCTGTCACAGGGGAGATCCATCAACAGCAAAAGCTACTAGGGATGGAACTGGACATTCCATTCCTGTCTGGACAATTGCAAATATTTTTCCTGGTTTTTATCCCTGCTCCAATTGCCTCTCTGTACTGTCCCAGGAATTGTGTGAAATACTTTTCTCATTTCCTTCGGTGTGTTATAGCCTTCAAAGAGAGGAAGAACTCAAACGCAGAATGTGTGGGAAACACTTCAGGAACCCAGTTCATTTCATTTCTAGAAACTGAGAATCACAGGGGATCTGGGTGAGAAGGAATTCAGGAGTGCCCCCTGTCCAGTGAATCTCCCTGGCCAGGAGAGGTCCCTCCACTGACGGATGCTGCATGACTCCCCAGAAACCTACACTTATGCTGCCTCCACAGCCAGTGCAAATTTCCCCTCACCTCCAACCTGAACCCACTGCTAAGGTCCTCCATGGACACTGCAGCCTGTTTAGTCTCCCTTCATCTGTTTTACACACACACCCATGGCTTCTAAGTCCCTCCACAAAACCCACACCTTTTTCTGGTGAGCTCTTCCATCTCCCAGAGACCCGGCAAACTGGAGGCTGGAATGTGAGCTGCTCAGATCAGAAACAGGGTGCAAATTCAAACAGCACAGGTAGTTAACAACTGTAGCAACTGACCACAGGCTGTGCTGGTGTCAGTAGTTTAAAATTAGGATGTGGGCTGTTTTTAAATGATTGCCGTGTTTCAAAAAGGAATTAATTCAGAAGCATCCTCCATTTAGTGTTTACCCTGTATTACTGTGCTGTATTATCCTATAATTGGTTGTTAGGTCAGGATTGCAACCTAGCAGGTTCCTCTTCCTTGCCTAATTAGTGTATCTTCCACATTGCTCAGTGCAGGACTTGTTATTTTCCCCCTACACACCTCCCTTTCCTATGAACACCCTCTCAACAGCACGGATTTGTTCCCTCTCCCTCTGACAATCCAGCCCTTCGCATGCAGAAGAGCTGCTGCTTGCCCGAGCAGGCTGACCTGAAGCTTCTAACAAAACGAGCTGTTCAGTCTGACGAGCTTGAGGCAGTGGAATTGTTTCAAACTCGGCAGCACAGCCAATTCACTACTCAGACACTGTACTTTTCCCCTGTCTGATCTGCAGCCCTGCAGTGACATGAGTCATTCTCCTTCCCCTTCTCTTAAACCATGGACTTTCCTGGGGCCGAGCCAGCACATGGCCCTGCACAGAGGTGTGCCACGTGAAGACCCAGCTCCTGTGAGGACAAATCCTCCCCTCCAGCACAACGAGTCTGCCCCTCTACAGCCCAGGCCCAGCACTTGGCTTGTGTAGGGTGTGAGTTCCTCAGAGCACAAGCACTGTCTGTCTTGAGCTGCATGGAGTGCCTGTAAATCCACGGGGCAGGAGCCAAAACACAGCATCACCCTCGTCATCGTGCAAATCTCTTATCCCTCAAGCACCCTCAGGCAACCCCATCCTGCATCTTGGCCTCAAAAACGTGGCTCATTTCTCATCTCATGTCCTGCTCTTGCAAAATCTGGTATCAAGGCCAGCAGAACCTGGCTCCCCATATGAGGCCAGACATGAATATTGTACAAGGTCCTAGACAGAGCAGCACAAGAAACACTGGACTCCATCAAACAGGAATAGAAACAGGGACAAATTGGAAGGGTTTGCAGAAGCCCCGGATTAAACCAGACTGAGATGCCTGGCACAATGCATTAGGGAAGATTAAAAGAGTTGATCTGCATGGCTTGGCTAAACAGCACAATCCAACAGCGATAGCCTGGACTCAGAGGATGATGAAAAACTGCACCCTGGTACAGGGAACTGCCATTAGAGGTAATGAGGCGACACTAGTTTGGACAATGAGAGCTATTTCAGAAATTAGGAATGGGATGCAGTACATAGTCTACCTATATCTAGACACAAATTAGTAGAGCAGGGGAGGCAGCTTGACCTTCCCTTGCTACTTCCAGAGAAAACCGAGCAAGCACTTGCTGGGACTGTCCTGCCCCAGGCACCACGGCATGTCCCACAGTGTCTAGCAGGGACTTTTTACCCCCAGGTAGGACACAGAAGTCTTTGTAGCTTCCTCCTCAGGATGGCTTCAGGTTTATGTGCATTGTTGCATTAAAATTGGCAACACAGGGAACAAGGGATGCAGATCCCAGAGCACACAGCAGTTCAGCTCTTCCGAGGACCACACTCCTTCCAACAGACACAGACGTGGCTTATCCAAACAGCCCAAACTTATGCTGGCCCCAGGAGCAGGGGAATCAGATCAGATCAACCTCTGATTTCCTCTGCCTTCACAGCACAAGCAAGTATGCAAAGAAGTAAGATGACATTTGGCTTCTTGCAGAGAACAGCAGATAATTTAGCGAGATTAAACGACAGCCTCGTCTCCCTTCTCGCACAGAAAAACCATCTCCAGCCGGCCGGGCAGGGACCGGTCTCTGCTGGAATGGTGCTACTTGAGCGCCTCTCTGTGGAGCTGAGCTCCTCTTCCTCCCTCACAGCCTTCTCTATCCATCAACTGATCTTTTAACTTCCCTTTACTTTTTGTCTAAAATACAGAGCCAAATTGCTCCTATTATACCCTGAGCACCTCTGAGTTCACTGAACTTGGCACTGAGCTAGGAGCTGGCCCAGCCAGAATTCAGAGTTTCATCTTTTGATGGTGAGATACATATCTACATATATACATACATGTGTATGATACTACTGAAGGCCTTTCTACAGTTTCCAGCAGCAGAACAGCTGAAATTGGAACAGACCTACAGCTGCCTAGGGCTCACAGAGTGGCCAGGAATGAAAGCACAGCTGCCAAGGGCATTGTCTTTGAACAAGCAATCAGGTGCCTGTGTTTGTCTCCAGAACGTGCTGTGGAGCTCAGCACAGAGCTCCATCACCAACACACATGTCAACACACTGATCATGCCAATTTTTCTGCATCCCTCAAAGAAGCAGGAAACAAATGGTCCCCTGCTGAAATCATGAGTTAAAACAAAGGCTCTTCATCAGCCTCCTGCAGCTGCTTGTTGTTTTCCTTTTTCTGTGGAGCCTGCCAGCTCCTGGTTATCTTGGCCAAGCACATGATTAGAATCTTAGAGCAAATTCTAACTGCAAACAAACAAGTACATCTTGAGAGGAATACAAACAAACTGATGGATGCACATCTAACTGTTCAGCAGATCCTGTCCTGCCTCTTCTGATGCCAGGGAAGCCCTGCTCCTCTTCTGGATGGAAAGCAGATGGGGTAGGATTAAATGGCACAGATCCCCAGGTCCTTTATATTGCACAAATAGCAAGAACTAGATCCAGTGCTGTTCAAGGGGCCACATATTAGTTGTGCTGGCTTTCTGCAGCATGAGAAGCAATGCAGGAATAGGAATTCCTGCCCTGAGTAATCCCCTATGCCTGGCTATGGCAGAAGGTCTATTGTTTCTGAAACTACCATAGAAACAAAATAATTAAGCTCTGTGGCCACCACAGCAAGAACAGAAGGAAGGATCAAGGATTGTTCCTTGTTCACTTCAGTGCTGACCCAGGTGGCTCAGTTTAAACAGGCACTGAGGGTGGTTTGGGCTCACCCACCCGACTTTGTACTGAGGCAGATGGCAAGAGCTCCCACAGCCCAGTCCCAAAATCCATAACAATCAGATGGGCTGTGAAGCTGTAATCTGTGGCAGATGGAAAATGACAGCACGAAAGCTTTTACTACAGCCCTCAGAGCCTTCACAAAGGTAGCAAATAGGAAGGTTCAATTCAAATAGCTTGTCCTTCTCCACAGCAAAGCCAGGCATCTGAGACTGTGAAAAAAAAATTGAATGCTTCTCCCTTTTCCTACCTCCCCAACAGATTGGCTGGCTTTATTTCCAGAGGATGAGCTGAAACCTCTCATCAAAACTCAGCCCAAAACAAGACAACTTGCTATGAAAAACTGAAATGGGACCTTGGCATGGGAGCATCTACACAGCACGATCCCTGCTGAACCCCTGGCACCCCACATTGGTGCTCCCCTGAGCCTTTGTGGGAGGCACTAGAGCGAGACCTAGGGGGAAAAAAATGTCCCCTGTGCACCCAGATTGGAGTATTCCTGGGAGATTTGTCAGATTCTTTGTGGGTTAGGCAGTCATCCTGGAAGCATGATCAGTTGTAAAAAGACTGAAGCTTTCTCATGGGCCTTCCAGGCTGCAATTCCTAAGCAGTCTTATTCCAAAACTGCCTGCTTTGTAGTTGAGAAACAACTGCAGAACATCCTGTGTCAGACCTGTCACACTCTGCAGTGCCACTGCTGCTTAGCACTGCTATGCTTTGAGGGAAGACACCTCCACAACCAATTTGCTGCCTTCTTTGAAAGGACCAGGTTTCTGGTTAAGCACAAGGATGCTGATGGCTGCCCATCTGGGTAGGACCAGAAAATGAGACCCGCTGGTGAACTCCAAAAACACAAGGACAGAAAATCAGTCTGACAAAATGCCAATCCTATGAAGAGTAAGAGACCTTTAAGGGAAAAAAAGCTTTATTAAGCTCCATTGTATTATTGTATCATACCAGATTGCTCTGATGCTCCAGGTCTCTGGGAGAGAGATGATTGCAACAGAGTGTCTAGAAAAATGTCAGTGCTGGATCATGAGCCTGGCCCTCAGGATGCAAGGCTGGCTACTGCTTCTTCTCTCCCTTCACTTTCTCTCTCTCATTGTCCATGGCAGCTGCTTGTGCCTGCAGACAACCCCAGTATTCCTGCTCCTCCATTTCCAGCAGTACCTGCTGCCTAAAAAGTGGGGGGAAGGGTGGTTAAAAAAAACCAAAACAGTCCTTGACATTCCCCCAGCACTCGGACAACACCCCCAAGGGCCCCTGGGGCTCACTACCAATTAAGCAGTTCTACTTCCTGTGTCCAAAAAACCTCAGTGATTCCCTCATTCCAATCAATACTCAAGTTCACTGTTCCTCGGAGCAAGGACCTCTGAATTTCTGTTGTCTCTAGATCTCTGTAGACACAGGTCTCACTGCAGTTGTATTTGCACTGCTCTTGCTTCAGCTCTCAGTTTCCAGGGAGCAAGATACCCCTGGAGGTGGTGACTCCCCAGTTTTCTGGTATAAGGCAAAGAAAGAGGGACAGAACTGCTGGCTGCTAGCATAGAATGGAACTTTGCTGCATTAACTAGCCAGACAACTCCACAGGATTTAGCCAGGAGAAAAGGAATTAGGGAAGGCTACCAGGTGATGTGCGCTATAAGGTCACACCTGCACCCACCTGTTTCTTTCCAAACTGGAGATTTAAACCCGTGAGTGAAAAGAAAATACAAAGAGTGAAAAGTGAAAAGAAGATACAAAATACTGACACGGATCTAGCTCCAGGTTTCCAACAGAATTCAAGGCGAAGGACCCCAAAAAGAGATGTCACAGTGCCATCTAATGACGGCGTCGACGCGATGCACCATCCCCGAGGCTGCCGGGGACCTGCTCGAGCCAAGGAACCTCCAAAAAAACTACTTAAACATCACATGAACCTGGCACTGCAGGGGTCGAGAGGGGTAGAAAGAGATGCCAGCTCTGACTGCTTGTGGGATCTAAAGGAAGACGCAAACACGTGAGGATCATACTCCCTGACAAGCTTGCATAAATTGTGTTGCACAAAAACACATTAGAACTTGCATCCTGACTTAGAGCTGAAGCTGTTCTAGGAAGGAGAGAATGGAGAAGAGGAAGGGTTCTGGGTGGCTGTCAGGAATCCAGCTGCCTGAACACCAGCCTTACTCAGACACAAATCTCTCAGGGCACACAGAACAACCCAAAAGCTCCAGGGTGAGATGTTGCATGAACTCTGCAACACCACAGCTTACAATAATGCAGGTGCACTTACCTCTCAGGCAGAAAGCGAAACCTATCATGTAAGAAAGTGTTACATCTCTCAACCCACTGCAGTTCCTGCAAGGGCTTGAGAGGCAAATCTGTTTTTTTTGGGAAAGCCTCCTTCAGTGGGTAGGAGTTGAAGTCAAAAAGGAAGATGGTGCTGTGAGTGGCTTTGCTCTGGATGAATTCATCTGCCTGCTGGTGCTCATCTCCTAGAGAGAGACAAGAACAGTGAGCATCAGGAGTCATCCAACAAGAACTATCAAGGATCAGTGCACAGCTGAATGCATCCAGTGACGGTGTATCTGTGACCACCCCAACGTGTCACCCACCTCGGAGCAGCAAGCAGCAGTTCACACTATCCACTGTGAACACTGGCTGCCAGGGGAGTGCTACAGCATGAGAAGGTGGAGTGCAGAAGCAGTAAACAGTCTGTGATGTGTCAGTGTTCATCAGGGACACTGTGCCATCCCAGGAGAAGATCAGGACCTGAAGCAGCAAAATTGACAAGTAGGTGTAAAAGAAGCAAAAACATTTTCTGTAAAGAACTTGAGATGACATCCAGGACTTCACATCTCCAATTATGATGCTGTTTTCTTTGCCTGCCCCATAGTCATAAGGTGACAGAGATGAAGAACAGCCCTTGCAGGGAACTTCAACTGAAATTGCTGGAGGTTTAGATTGGAAAAGGGCAACAGGGCACATTAGAAATGAGCAAGGTCCAGCCTTCTGCATGGCTGCTATGCTGAGTGGCTTTTAGTCCTTTCCTACCCATGCCTGCAAAGTTTCTGAGGCCACTTGTAAGGGCTGGCTGGACTTGCATTTGTAACTTCCTCCCCAGGATGCCCTCTCATGTTTGACCCTGATGCCTGAGGCTTCATGGCTGAACCCTCCCACCTTCCTGATGGATCTGTCCACGTGCACCTCAGTGGCCAGGTAGAGGGCACAAGTGCAGGGGAATACTGAGTAAGATCATGGAAGAGAAATCCTTTGAGCATTACCAGCTACACACAGACCTGTAACTGGTGCAGGAAGTCTTCATGTCAAAAACATTTGGAGACTGGGAAAGGATGTGGGGCAAGAACCATATCTGATTGCCCTGCTCTTTATCTTCTAGGCACCCAGTTACTGTCCTGGCTGGAAGCAAGATCCCAGCACAGCTGGACATGTTATTAAGAGAGCTGGCAGTAATACTCACTGCACTGGGGAAGGCCAGGACAGGCATCACTGCACTGACAGTAAGATTTGGATTTTCAGGCCTGTAGAAGAGACACAGGTTTATGCTGCTGTTGCGTGTACCTGGCGCGTACAGAGCGACTGTGATAATGACAATTTGTGGGACAAAGTCACAGCCAGACCCCTTCCTTATAGAGATAAAGTCAGTGTCCTCCTGGGCAGGAGCCCCGAGGCCCATCTCTGTGCAAAACTGCCTAGGAACCACATTGGAGATACAAATCCCTGCCTGCCGTGGAGACATGAACCCAGAGGCTTCAGAGCAGCAGCTCCCCTCCTCCTCAAACCAAGGGGATAAATGAACACAAAAATGACAGGAAGATGGCAAGAAATGTTTATTCTGACTTCTAAGGAGATGGTATTCTGTTGAGGGCAGAAGAGGGAAGAAAAAATTCCCCCGGTTACCCAGCAGAGACACAAATAGTTCAACATCAGCCCTGGAGCTGTGCCAGAAGTATTTGTGTTCTGGTGCACAGAAACAGCCCTAATTCTGGCAAACCACTGGATTTTAGCACCAGCAAAACCACACTTGCTGCTGACAGCAGCGTGGCAGAGCCATCTGGGTAAAAACAGTAGGAAGTTCTCTACTCCACAGAAATCTGGGGCTCCCTCTTAGACCTGACCACTATAACCATGGCTTCTTTGGCTGGAGTCTACCTCACCTGTCTGCCAGGAGTGTGATGCTGGACTTCCCAGCCCTGGGTGCTTTCACCAAATAGAAAGAGCTGTCTGTACACAGCACTAGAAGCTGTATGATGGGACAGACAGGATCTGCACTGCATGTCTCATCACTGACAGCTGCAGAATCACACAGGAAGTGGATACTACGGATGAAACGTTCCTCTAGAATGGCAGTCACAGACAGTGGGTATCCTGAGGAAGGAAGAAAAAAGGAACTGGCAATTTATCCAAGCAAAGCTTAGTTTGAAGTGCGGCCTGCTCAGAGGGAGAACAAGCAAATGGCAGAAGAAGATTCTTCAGCCAGGGGAGTCCCTTCATCATGGCAGGATGATGGCAGCTAGCTCTGATGGCAGCCTGAACTGTGATGCCACAACAGTCTCAAAGGTGACCCGGGAGTGCAGTGGCAAAGCAGGGACTGTCACTGTCTCACAGCCTAGGGGCAGGACTGATCAGTCCTTGCTGCAGCAGTTCCAGCCCCTGTATTGCCCTGGATGGGGATGGTTCTGCAAGGGCCAGGGCAGTCATGCTGTGCTGGCAACTTCTGGCCAAGCATCCAATACACAACTGAATCCAAACTATTTTCAGATTTCCTCGCAAACTCACCAGCAGCCCTTTATTCACACTAAGTCTGAGCCTCAAACTCGTAGGCAAAGGTGCAATTTATCCAGTGATCCCAATACACAGTCTCAAAGGGCAAGCTCACCTAGGTGTTTATCCCAAATAGTTATTGTGGCATCTTCACCTGCTAGTGCCAGGTACCTGGAGCAGGAACTGACAGCTGAGCATGCAATTGGAGCTGCACATGGCCACACAACATCAGGTTTCAGATCAGAATCTAAACAGAATGGCATGAAGAGAGAAAACTGTAAGAAGGTGCAGAACATTCACATAGAAGTAGCATGCATTTTCCCCACTAAACATGCACCATTCTGCAGCCTCCTGCCAGAGTGACTTCACTAAAAACACTGCCAAGCCTGTGCAACACAGAGCCAAACAATCCAAATACCAGCCTAACCCACAAGGTATGAGTCAGCTTTCCTCTCAGTTCTTCATTTCCCTGAATCAGGAAGACCTGGCAGAATGAAATTCCCTGGCCACAGAACACTCCCACTCCCCACAGAGTGCTCTGATAGAGAAAGCAAAACTTTCTTACCCACTTTCTCCTTGACTGAACGGTTAAGTAAGTACAAGCAGAAATTGTGGTTTCCATCCCAATGCACACCAATGCCAACTGGAATATCTGGTACAGAGAAGGGGATGACAAAAAGAGAAGACTGGGGACAAAGAAAGGAACAGTCTGGGACACCAAAACACCATTAGAAAGCTCTCATTAGAGCTTTCATGGTACTCCTGATAGAAATTCTGCTCATCCAGAAATTAACCAGAACAACCTCTCCCTTTATTTTTTGGGTTTTTTTTAATCTTGACTATATGCCTCCTTTTTCATTTTTTGGGGGGTTCTTTTGATTTGGATTTTTTTTTTTCAGGGAAGAGGTTGTAGAGTTTTCTTAAAATAGGAAGAGAAGTTTTTTCTACTCCATGCCAGTAATTGACTTATAAGTCTTAGGGCTGATAGCTTTATCCAGGTTTATGTCCTTGGAGATGGAACTCACAGAGTGGATGCAAGCCAGACCCACTGAACTCTCACTGGAGCTCAATGTCATGCAATGACTGTTCTTCACAGATTAACAGCTTTTTGTCCATTTGGATTACCTGGCTGTACATCTGTTTCTGGTCCCATCAGGATCCGGCTAGGAAGGAGGAAATGAAAGGTAGCATATCTGAAAAAAGGAAGAAATATTTGTAGAAGAAAGGCTTTGATAAGTAGGCAGCACTATGACAAGACCTGGAATGGCTCCAGCCCCCTGCCCTGAAGCCTTGGGATGAAGGAAGCAGAGCTAAGACAGAGGCTTCCATCTGCACAGCTCATGGACTGAATCCTGGCTGGTGCTCCCACTCACCTGGGGACCTCCTCCTTGATCACACCCTCAGCCTCCAGGAACTCCTGGTAGGTGCTACAGAAGATTGCTTCCTGCAGCTCCCACTGGGAGTCCTTGATTAGGTGGTTGTAGCCCAAGCCAAGCATGCTGCCATCATCCACTTCCTTCAGGGCATCCAAAGGGCCTTTAAAACGGGTGCCTGGATTGGGAACACAAGGGGAAAAGGCACAGCCCTGGGGAAGCAGAAACCATGAAGCAAGCACCATGGAGGTATTTTGGGGGTGGCATGGTCTTGAAGCAGAAAACACTTTATCTTGTGTGGGACTTTCCACATCACTAGTCCATTTTCCAGTACTTGAATGCATTCAAACTTCTGAGGACCCCACTCACCTTGCCTTTCTGTGGCATTTTCCCAGCATAGGGTCTGTCCCCTCCTCATCCTTGGCATTCTTCTATAAATCCAGGACTCAGAGTGATGAACCAGGGGTGCTGCTAGATCTAGGAAGCAGCCTCCTCCCTCTCCAATGACACTGAAGCCAAGGGTATATGACACCCACCCACTCTGAGACACTCTAAAGCACTTTGTGCTGGCAAAGGTGACGAGTGAGATGGTCTGGGAGGAAGCAACTCCCACTACAGGATTACATGTAACTAGAAAGAGAGGTCAGGAAAGGACCAGGGATCATGTCACTGAAACTTTCTGTTCTGTGTTTATAGGGGCCATGATTCCTTTGCCACCAGAAACAGGCTGCAGGCTGCACTTACAGAATCAGTCCTGACCTGTAATGGGTTTGGGTGGCCTCACTGTCAGCAGCAGCACTGGGGCATCCAGCTTTACATCAGCTTGGATTGCAGACACAGGAAGCTCCTGCAACAGAAAAGTGCCCACCTGAGAGCTGTGTTGTGTGCTACACTGATGAGTTTTCACCTCTTCGTGGGAATCAAATGCTTCCTAAAGAATTTAGGAAAAACTCCTTTGTGTATGCAAAGGCTGGCTGGCACTGTCTGGGAGATACTGGGTTTGGGCTCATTCTTCAGGCCAAAACACAGAAGCTTGAGGGCATCACTACTTTCTCAACTACATTACAACGATGTCCTGGCCAGACTCCTGTCTTTGTGCCATCTCTCAGTTATTCCTATTGCAGCACAGGCCTGTGTGAGTCACAGCAATGCTCAGAAAATAAAGGGGGAAAAAAAATTAAAAAAAAAAAAAAAAAGCAGGACTAAAGGTTGAAGAGCATCTCCTGAAAGCAAGAACTAGATTTTACTTCCCAGAGCCCAGAACTGGAGGAGGTCACATATATGCTTGGCTGGGAACAGAAAATTGTAACAGGGGACCAATGCCAGTGTGTGCCCACCACCCCACACATTGACATTGGGCTAAACAGAAAAGTTCTGGCTTAACAATCAGCCATGTCTGAGAAGGAAGGGGCAGAAACCTGGACAGTTAGCATAGAATCAGCAAAGAAAGAATGCTTGAGTGTTTGTTTCTGGCTTTGCTAAGTTAAGCAGGTTGTTTGCCCAGAGGACAAGGCTGAGAAGCAGCTCCCTCTCAAATGTCCAGGAAGGTGTTTGCTGCAGGAAGAGGAAAGAGTTAGGAGGCTGCTACCACAGAGGGTCAGTTCAAGATGCTGGGCAGGAGGTGTCTGTGTGCTGAGAGGTGAAATGCAGAAGAGTGGAAGTGATAAAGCAGAGGGTTAAGCACTGACTCAGCATTTAAAATTCCCCATGGCAGCTCAGGACAGTCACTGAGGCCATCTCTGCAGAACTGTCTCCATGCAGCTCCCCAGTTTTCTGCCAGAGCTGACAGTGGTTAGTGCACACAGGCAGAGACTCTGCCCTGCTCAGGTGGGTGAGGCTGTGACCCCACCAGGCTCTTCTCATATGTAATCTAAAACACAAACCCTGCTTCAGGGCTGGACTCCCTAACAGTGGCATCCTGCCTGATTCCCACTCCTCTTCACCTTCCCCAGTACCATAAGGGAGAAGCCCTGGGGGAATACCCTTACACAGGGCTCCCTCAGATGGAGCAATACTGCTGAGAAATGAGCTGCCAGTTTCAGGGAGGGGCAGCAGGAACATTAATCCTGGGACCAGGGGAATCTCTTTGGAAAGCCTGTCTTGGAAGAGTAAACACGTCCCAATGGCACAAAGGCCTTATGAAATGTGGGATGGGCAGCTGCAGCAGCTCCAGAGACACACACACACACCATCCCCTTGGGCCAACAGGAGCACTCAGGCTGTGTCTTGCTGTCCCTGCCTGCAGCAGCAAGGCTTGGGGGAAGACCTGTGGGCAAAAAGGTGTAAGAAAAAATAGCACAGAGGGAGATGGAACTGTTTTGTACCTCAGATGAGCAGTTTGACCTCCTCTCACTGCAAGCCAGCTCTTCTGCTGCTCTTGCTTTCTTTTCCATCTCTGTCAGCCAGGAATCCTTAGGCAATTGGTAGATCTCCAGCCAAGCTTTTGTGCTGTCTGCATTGGGAAACCATGTTAAGCAATTGGAAATGAGGAGGAAAGGTCTTTCAGGCAAGCAGCTTCTGTTATCTCTTATCCTTATAAAAAGATTTGTATAATTTCTGAAATATAAAATCTCTGTGAACTCCATGCAGCCCACCTCTCCTCCCACTTAAGGCCTGACATGCTTGGTTGAGACTGACATCTCAGCCTCCAGCTCAGCTCCTCAAGGTCCCACACCTACCAAAGAAATTCCACGAAGCTACTCAGTCAAGAACCTGACTTGTAGCCCCTGAGTAGCAGAGCAGAAAGTAGAAAGTGGGACATGGTCTCACATTAGTTCTCTGCTACATGTCTCATTCTCAGCATGTGTCCAGGCAGATTCCATCAAACATAGCTCCAGAAAAACCTGCCTGCCATGGATTCAGCTGCCATGAAACAGAAGAATGTTCTAACAAGGAGATTCTTGTAGTGCTTTTAGAGGTTCTCTATGCTCTCTGGCCTATACCTGCAGAGAAAATTCTTCAGGTCTACATCTCTCCAGTGGAAAAGTGAGCCACAGCAAACCAGAGGAAGAACTGAGTTTGATACTTCTGGAGAGAGGGAAGCCTGCTTCCACCGAGCCTCCTGGGAGCTGGTGAGCAGTTCCAGACAGCTCACTGCTGGGATCAGTCCTGAGGCACACCAAGTGTTTTGGGACAGGGAGTGACAGGGACCACTCCTTAAGCCAGAGAAGGAACTGGGAGGGTTAACACAGGATCCCTGGGTACCTAGACCACTTGCAGCATTCTAAAAACTTTGCTGCTGCACCTCTGCTAGAAGAGTCTCCAAACACAGCATGCTCCTGCACTTGCCTTGCAGCAGGATTCCTGCATAATCACCTCCCAGGGACAGCACCACCTCCACACAAGTGCTTCGATGGCTGATGTCCTTCTGCCAAGGAAAAACAGGCTGGCATCAAAGCAAGATCACTGATTCAGAGAGCTCCATGGCCTCACACAGTTCTCACCCGGCTGAAGGCCAGGCAGATTGTTGGAAGAACAAAAATAAATATTGGGCAGCAGTCTTGGAGCTCTACTGCCTATGAATAAATTTCTGAGGGCAATTGGTACTCCTCGTGATTGATTACTTCCCAGCCTGTGCCCAGTGTCTGTGGCATTAGCTCAGTACTTACCACTTCATTCAGGCTTTTAACGAGCAGGAAGCTTTCCTTGTGAAAGCAGAAGAGCCAGGCAAGCCCTGAAATAGAAATACAGAAGTAGCAGAAGGAGGGAGAGAAAAGTGAATGAAAGTTAGCCATGTTCTTGGGAGATGGCTGTTCCAACACACGCAGGAGAGTGAACAGGATCACATTACTGTTCCTGGGCCCAAGGAACAATCTCCCACTATTTCCAGCAGGCAACTTTTGCTGGCTTCCTGATGAGAGCACCAGTAAACATTTGATTGTGCACAGAGATGGATAAGCCAGTCTGAAAAGTATCTCCACCAGAACTGACAACTTTCAGATGAACCAACAAACCATTACAGGGGCAGGAACAGGTCACAGGCAGGAGGTCTACTGAGCAATAGTTCTTCCTGCCCAGCCCAAGATGTTCCTAAACAAGATGTCCCTAAACATTCCTGCACCAGAAGGACCACCAAACCCACACCCTCTGCTAATCACAAGGCCCTAAGGCCACTCTGTCACCCTACAATCTGTTAGCTGTCCAACGCCCTCTCTGCAGGGCTGTCTAGAAAACTTCTCAGCCTCCCTCATGTTCCTCCTGACCTGGCAGTGCTCTAGCACATCTGCCAATTCAGCTCCAGAGCACAGTTAATCCCCACCTAGGGCAAGGAAATCCGTGGCACACTAACCCATTTCATCCACAGCAAGCAGGACATGGCACTCGTTCCCCAAATCCGAGGCATGGATGGCACAGATCTCTGTCTTGGCTGCGTCCCAAGCACAGACATCCTTGAAGTCACTCATGTTGAAGGCAGCCAGACCCACGGACAGACCGACAAACACGTATTTTCCAGACACTGCAAGGCAATTGGCTCTTTCAGTTACCTGCCAAAAAAGGGAAAAGATGAGTGCACCCAACTGCCTCCTCGAAGCAGAGTACATCAGCCGTGCTAATGAGACATTCCTGGCCTTTTCACCAGAAAATGCTAATTTGTTCTACAGGAGAAACATTTTGACACATTCTTTCCCCATAATAGCAGGGGAGGGTCTCTCATCTTTGTCACAGAGATTGGTCTGTGTTAGGAATGAGAAAGGTTTCTCCCAGCTTTCCCCTTCCCACAAACAGAAGGGGCTTTAAAGGCCAAGAACTCAGGAGCATTCAGCCTTTCTGTTCCAGTGCAGAGCTGTGATGGGATGCTGAATTCCTCCAGGCAATCACCGGCAGAGACCAGAGTATCCTCCTGGACACCCCCACATAACAAAGGGGAAGGCAGCGCTGTCATTCTGCTCCCCCTGGAGTATTCACCACAGCACAGAGCTGAGCTTGCCCACCCGTGTGCTCCCGGCTAATTACCCGCTCCCCAGCAAACAAGGGTGGAGCCAGCCCGGGAAGAGAAGGTGAATTTAGTGTTTAATACTTGCTTCTCTCTTTTCAGAGAGGTGTGATAGCTGAGTGGGAAGCAGAACCTGTCAGACAAGCTGAGAAGCTGCAGGCTTTCAAAGCAAAGCAGTGAGATGGCGGTGTGTTCTGAGGAAGGTCGTGTACAGAAGAATGACAAAGTCTGCTATGGTGATTAATGCTATCTCTGCTGGGAGAGGCTCTACCTGGAATTCAGCTGTAGGAAAGCATTTTTTAGGCTGGCCCTTTCGTTTTTGTGCTTCTTGGAGCATCTCCCTCCTTTCAATGATTTCCATAGCACTCTCAAAAACCTGCATCACCAGTTTGTCCATCATCCTGAAGGGCTGCGGCAGCACATCACGCTTTCGATCAGGATCCAGCAGGAAGAAATTTTCCTCCTCTTCGTCCGGCCAGCCTTTTTCAGATGGTGGAGGAATCCCCAGGGGATGCTTCCGAGTATTCGCCGCCATGGTTGCCCCCTTTCAGATGCAAAAAGCACCACGGATGCAGGAATCACCCTGCGTGCAGAAGAACGAAGAGTCTTTCAATACTTGCTTTCATGAGGTAAGAGGGAAAAAGATGATTGATGATGTCTAAGGGGGGTTCCTTTCAGTATTGATAGCCAGAGCAACCCTGTTCTGTACAGCTCGTTTCTCCTTGTATCGCCTCTGTTTCCCGGGGGTTTTGCCCTGCTCTGGGGATCTCAGCCACACAGGGATCTGCAGGCTGCCCGCAGGTGAAGAGAGCCCAAAAACTTTGTCACGAGCTCGTGCAAGAATTATGACAAAGCATTCAAAAATATTAATCTTCCTCCATGGACTTATTCGGTCTGGGTAAAATTAACTGACGATTAACTTTGAGAGCGGGTGCTCCCACTGGAAGGTTTATACTTCATTTCCGAGACACCGGGTGGTTTCGACCTTCACCTCGGCGGCGGGGCTGTGCTCACGCGGGCGCACCGCGCCGCCGTCACCCCTCACAGCGGCCGGGCCGAGGGGCCGTGCTGGG
>VXBQ01015638.1:1212925-1231249 GCA_013400175.1 Phainopepla nitens | reverse complement strand
GAGCGCGGCGGGGCGGAGCGGCCGCGGTGCCGCCGAGCCATGGAGGGCTTCGTGGACTTCACCAACCGCTGCCAGGGCCGCGACCAGCTCTTCCGGTGAGTGTGGGGACAGGCGTCCTCCCCGGGGCCCCCCAGCGCCGTCCCCGTGCCGCCGGGCCGCGCCCGTCCCGCAGCCAGCCCGGCCCCGGCACGGCCCGGGGCGCCTCCGCTCCAAAGGCGGCTCTCGGAGCGTGGTGCCGGGCTCTTCCGTGGCGCCCAGCGACAGATCGAGGAGCAGTGGCCGTTAAACTAAACCACAAGAAGTTTCACCTCAGCATGAGGAAGAGCTTCCTTGCGTTGCGGGTGGCAGAGCGCTGGAACGGCTGCCCAGGGAGGTCCTGGAGTCTCGCTCTCTGGAGACATCCCGGACCCACCGGACACGTTCCTGTCACCCTCTCCAGGCGATCCTGCCTTGACAGTGAGGTTGTACTGCACGGCCTCCTTCCCACCCTGACAATTCTGACTCTGTGAAATGAACCTGTCGTGCTGCTGCCATCCTGTGATTGTCTGTGTCTCACCTGTGTCCCCCTCTCCTCGTTTTTTCCCTTCCAGAGCCACTCAGTACACATGCATGTTGCTTAGCTATTTAATAGAGAATAAAGCCGATAAAAAGAAGCTGGTAATGAAACTCAAGCAGTTGGAATCTAGCATGAGCTCTGGCCGGAAAAGTAAGTACCCGGTGTCTAGAGGGATAAGACCTTCTTCACTTGCTCCCTCCAGTAAAACAGCTCCTGGCCTTGTTTCCTGTAGTCAGCCTACCTTGAGCCAGAAAACCTCTTTTAGTATATCTACAGAACTGTCAATAGACCTTATCCCTGCCGTGGCTTTCCAGGTTAGCTCGGGCCAAATAGAGTTTTTTAACTTCCTCAGCCTCCTCTCTAGTTAGACCATCGGAATGACCGCTGGAAGGATGAGAGGAATAAGTTAACAGTCAGCTGTTGCTGTAGAGGCCAAACTGTCACCTCTGTTCAAGGACAGACTTGGGGTTACGAGGCAGGGCTGGCTCATTGTGTGCTCATTAGTCCTTCCAGCTGATGGGCTGAGAAAGCCCAGTGTTAAAAGATCATCATCCCACAAAAACACCTCTGAAGGACCATCCTTCAATATGGCTTTTATATCCTACTTAACATATTAATTTACTTCAGCATTTATACCCTGCTAAATCACAAACCCTTCCATGCTTCCTGCACAGCCTGACTGTCTGCATCACTCCATTCTGTGTCACGATTGCATCCACAATGGTTACGCTGTAACTCTGTGTGTATCGCTTGTTTTCAACTTGATCTTCCACCCACTTGTCAATTGCTCAATCCTGGAACAATTGCAGCATAGGAGACAAATATTCTATTCTATCATATTGCCATGGCTTTGTTTATTATTCCATTAGTTTCAGAGTTATGGTAATTTCTAGTGAGGAGGTCAATTGGTTTATCAGCATAGCCATAATTCTTGTGCTTGTGCTAAATAGATCACTAATAGACATCAGGCCTAAACTCAGGGCTCTTGTAGTTCCACCAGGCTTGGGTGCTGTCAACACTTGTCACTGTGACAAGGCAGCAGGGTGTAAAAAGTGTTTTGAATAATACTGTATTAACATTCAGTGGCCAAAACCCAAACGGCGCAGTGGGTGAAGGCAGGTTTGCCAGTGTTGTAGCTTGAAATGGAATACACTGTCCACACAGTTTGCAGGGAGCTCTGCCATGGCCCCCTGACAGATTCATGGCTGAGGAGGGACTTTGGTCTCTGTGCTCAGCAGGTGAACCACCAGCTTTCACAGGCACATAGGAAACTTGTACCTCATGGTTGCAATAGGATTAATGCAGTGACATCTTCTGTCCACAAAGTGAGGTAAAATCCAGTGAAATGTACAGCTGAAATTAGAGTTTGTGTTCTTTATTTGTTGGCACTGACCCCTGCAGAGCCAAGGGTGATACTGGTCCAGAGGGCCTGGTACAAGGACGGGGTGGCAAGAGAGGCTGCAAGTCCTGGCTATTGACCAAACGTGTGTGTATATCCTGGGCTGGTGATGTTTACACACAACTGAGATGTTCACACCCCTTTCCTTGCTAATTCTAGGAAGTGCTTAAAGCACACAAACGCCCAAAGGCCTGCAAGTTTTGCACAAGTGGGCGCGGGCGGTGGCGGGCCGCGCTGACCTTTGTGGGGTTTCTTGCAGTGTTCAGACTGGGCAACACGGTGCACGCCTTGGTGGCAGCCAGGAGAGCTGCGGAGCTGCCAGAGGTGGTTCCTCGCCTGTGCCTCACAGCCTCCCACCTGAGCCGGGGCCTGTACTTCGTGTGCGACGCCGTGCTGTGGCTGAGCAGCGTCGGGCTGCAGCCGCGCATCGACAAGCCCAAGTGGCACCGCTGGGCTACCAAGTGCTACTACTGCTCACTGCTGCTGAATCTGGCCAGGGACTGGTATGAGATCTCCTGGAGGCTGGAACAAGCTGCACTGGAAGAAAAGGCAGAGGAGAATTCCTTCTGGCAGAAACACGGCGAGGAACCGAACGGTGTGAGAAGTGATGGTTTGCACAGCTTCCTCTGCCAGCTCTTTCAGATACTGAAAAGGAATCCTCCTTTGCTGCTGGACTTGGTGAAGAACCTCTGTGATCTCTCAGGCCCTTTGGATTCTCTGGGAATCTATAAGACCAACCCAGGAGTGCTTGGTTTCTGCGGCCTCCTCTCCTCCCTGGTGGGGATCCTCACCTTAGCAAGCCCACATCTGAAGCTGAAACAGTGACATGAAAGGAGTTGCATAGCATGAGGCTGCAGCTTTGATTCTCTGATAGATTTTATCTTCATATGGCACTGTCAAATGAACGTGTCTTAAAATAACCTCAAGATTAATTTTGTCCTCTGAATAGGTGAATTCTGCCCTTTTTCCTTCCCTGTGCCTTTGCAGATGAGTTTGGTGCCATGACACACTCCCTGATGGAGGGAGAGAGGAAAGGCCAAATAATATTTCACAAACAGAAAGAGGATTTGGAACTTGGCTGCTAGATAAGAAAATATTCCTTTATTTTAATACAGGGTTGTGAAATAGCTGCATAGGCAACTGTAATATATGATTCATGACTACACTAATCATGTTTACACTGGAAAGTTTCAATTCACTAATCCAAGGTCACTACAGTCAGATTGTCTAGAGTGGGCTAAGGCAGGCTAGGAGCTGCAGTTAGAACAGCCTGAAGTCAGGGATGAGTGTTCTCATGGGTTTGGGTGGATGCATCCTGAGTCCTGCAGGCACTGTGATGGCACCTGGAAAGGGTCCCTGTGGTGTGTGCATTGGTGATGCTGGAGCTGCAATCTAATGAGTGCCAACTCCTGTCCCAAAAAATGTGCACTTTCTTTGTTTCCTTTGATACTGTGAGCCAAGGACTGTTGGCCAGTGACTCTGACTGCTCCAGCAGGCCACAGCTGAGGGCTTTGGTGCAGGACAGCATGTTAACTCCCAAACCCCTCTAACTGCAAGCACAACTATTTTCCATTAATGATACTGTGATAAGGAGCTTGTTTTTCTCTTCTAATTTTACATGAAAAATTCCTGTATAATAAGGAGTTTGGAACGTGCAGTTAGGGAGAGAAGCCTGGCTCAGAGCTAGTTGAGTCAGAAAAACTGCAAGGACGTGTTTCTAGTTGTGTAAGCTCCAGGAGGGAAGAGGATGGAGTTGGTCATGATAACATCAGAATCCCATGTGAGAAGAAAGCTTTTTACTGGATTTTGGCATTCACGGTCTAGACTTTCCTATGTGGTGCTCCCTATCCTCCCTGCTCATGACCCCATGATTGCCTATGTGTTCCCTCGCTGGCTGAATGGGTTCAGCCACTGAAAACGCCTCATGTTTGCCCTGCAACTCTGTTCTTGTTCATCACTGACCTCCCTGGCAGCGATGGCTGGCAGTGTGAGCGGGTTAAAAGAGAAATGCTGTGCCCAGCTGTCTAGCATGGCATGCAGTTTTTGCTGCTCCTGACTTCACAGTGTACCAGTTTGACACCATCTGAGACAAAATTGCACATTCTGTAGGAGATAAATTTAACATTTTTCTTCATCAGAGTTAGGCCTGTGCATTCTGCTGCTTCCTGGCGTAAGAAGTCCTTGTTTAATCTGTCAAGGAGATGTGAACAGACTGCTCTCACCTGGACCAAGGTGATCTCTTATTATCTCTGATGCTATCTAAAAACAGAAAATTAAAATGTGTGGGTCTCCTTTATTAAAAGGCAGAGGATGTGGAATTAAGTAGGCAGATGAGGCAGCGCTCCAGTTTCCCTGAAGTTGTTCTTGGGCTTGGAATTACTTCCAGTTTGAATATGAAGTGATAACCTGCCAGTGAAGTGTTTGAAAAGAAAGAGGTTGCTGGGCAGGATAATTAAGTGTGTTTGAAGACAGATGTGGCCTTCAGCAGCTCTTCTTTTTAGTATGGAAACGAGTAGCACTAAAAGTAGAGCATACTGGCAGTTCAGGCCAAAATAGAGCATTGTGTGTGGGATATATACTATAGGCTATATTGTAGGCTTCCTCTCTTTTATAACAATGGAAATTTTTTTTGTTTCTTTCTTCATTTATCTTTCATCTCCTGGCATTGTGGAATCCACCCCTACCTTGGTCAGAGTTGCTCATTATCCCAGTGTGTAGCAACCCTTGGAAGAAAGGAAGAGGAGTCTTGATCATCTGACAGCAGAGGTTTGACCAGCTTTTTTGTCTACAGAATTCCATCTCATTGCTAAAAATGTGTTTTCAATCCCACTCAGGGGAGCTCTCAGATGCAAAACACTTCACAAAATAATTTCACTGGTTTGCCAACTGCTTTCTCTTTCTCTCTTACACTTTTCAGGGAAAGCCATTGATACAGTGGTGTAGCCCAGTCTCCACCTTCCTGTGCCCTGCAGGCAAACACTGTGCAGAGCTCTGAGCCAGGTTTGGTGTTTCTCCCATAGGCCCTGGTGTGGATTAGCATGTACAGCCTCATTGAGGGAAATGGGAGATGAGTTTTCAGCCTATCTCAGCCCCACCTGTCTCATTCTCCATGAGGTAGGCTGGAGCACACAGGAGTACCTCTGTTTACTGGATGTTAAGCACTAATATTTGCCTTCTGCTCCCCAGCTGGAGGCTGGTGATTTAAGGTACCTTAATATAATGTGACTGAAGCCATAGGATTGTGATCATATGGAGAAAATCCTTTTAGTGCCTTTTTTTGTGTCTGTTTCTAATATAGCTGTTGGACTAAGAACAAGATGTTTGAACATAAGTTGAACATAAGCAATAAACTGTGATGAGTGTGACACTGTGTCTGTGTATAACTTGGAAGGTGGTGTAAAGATATGCTGAAGGAGGGAGGATTCCTCCCATCTCTGAAATTTATGAAGGGTGACAGTCTTAAAGACACATTTCCTGTGGTTGGGTTCTAGAAGTTTCCTTTTGCAGTAGCCAATTGGCAGGTAGATTCATCCAGCTAATTTGGAATCACAATTCAAGATGCAAAAACATTAAGAAATACATGAGTGTCAGGTGAAACTGCATCCATGGAATGCCCTGAAACAAGGTGGTATTTTGGGAATTGCCAAAATGCCTTTGACCAAATTGCCTTTGAGCACCAGCAGTGAGGGCTGGAGCCTTATGGCCAGTGTAGGCACAGCTGGGTGAAAGGGACAGGGACACCAGATACTGTATTTCAGTATCTTATAAACAGCTTTTCATTTGGATGGTCGTAGTTTACAAATGCCAGTTCAGGGAGGGAACAAAGGGTAACATCTTGGGCAGAGGTGGCAAGGGATGGAGCTGGGATAAGCATTAAACTGTTAGCTTCTGCCCCCTGGAGTGAGAGTCCTGCAGGCTTGGAAGCTCCAAAATGTCAGCTCCTGAACAACGTATGAAGCATGGCATTCAGGAATGCTTTAGCAAGAGTTTCCTTCTGGATTAGTGGCCTCATACACATTTTGTAATGGAAACAGTAGGAAAGTGGTCATCTTCTCTTCTGCTTCCAGTCAAGGTCTTCCTAACATTAACACTGTGCTTGGCATGATATTTCAAGGAATATGTGAGACACTGGGGATTCCCAGGTGAACGTCAAGAGCAGTCAAAAGTTAAAAACCAACATCTCCAGGGAGATACCAAATAAACCGGTTCTGTAGAGGAAGTGTGACTGGGGGAGGGTGTGAGTAATCTCCCAAGTGTCTAAAAGCTTTTCTGCCAAGAGCAAGGCAATAAATCAGCCTCTAAGTCCAGGAGATAATACTTTTATATTGCCACAGAGAATCAAATCGCACCTTTTTTTGAACTAAAAGTAAAATAAAAATCTAAATAGGTCGCCCAGGAGGGCAGTCCTTAAAAATAAACTGGACAGACATCTGTCAGTAGTGGTTATGGGGTTGCTGATCCTGCACAGAAATGAATCAGATGCCTCTCCAGCCCCTTCCCAGACCAAAGTGTAAAGGTGCTTTGCAGGGCTTTGGAGATCTGGCTCATCCCCTCACCATGGTTTATTAATGAGTACAGAGCAGAGACAGGGATGTGAAACTGCTTCCCTGCACCCTGTGGATCTGGTAAGCTCTAAACATTGCCTTTAGGAGCACAGGAAGTGTTTCTGGTGCAAGCTGGAGTGGTGGGGCAGGGAGGCTGAGGTACCTTTGCCCTGCAGAGCTGGGGCTGGCACAGCCTTTGCCCCAGAGGAAGGGGAGGGATGAGCACAGGCGTTAGTAGGGCAAAGGCTGTGTTGGCTCCTGACTCCAGCCAAGGAGAGAGGAGGTTGCTGTGCCCTCTGCACTTTCAGCCAAGCCAACGGGGCTGGAAAAAGTCTCAGTGCCAAGAGAGCAAACTTTCAAGCAGGCTGGTGCCCTTTGTCCCTCTGTCTCAAGGGCAGTGACTGACCCCAGCACCAGCTGGAGGCAGCCCAGCACACTCATGTGCCTCTGTACCCAGCCAGCAAGGCAGGCACAGCCCTGGCCTGGGAGTGAGCCCTGGGCTCTTTGGGAAGGAAAGGGGGTATTTTCTTTCCATCTGTGGCTTTCCCGTGCCCCAGGGAAGCCTCCCATGGCCACGTACAAACGGGGCAGCCACAGGCAGGGAGCCGTGGAGCCGTGTTGGGGGCTCACCTCCGTGTCCTGAATGGGAGTGCTGGGCAGCTGTGGGCATTGTGAGCCACATGCCAAGGGGCTCCCTGCCTCGACCCAGGACACACAGCAGCCCTGGACCACTCATCTGCACTGATCTCCCTGATTATTGCCTTGCCCTCTGGCATTTGTCCTCTTTGCACCACATTGTCCTTGTCTCATCAGTGTGGCTCATGTGTAGTCAATGACCAAGAGCTGGCACAGCCCCATACAGGTGGTGTGGTCTTTTCAATCAGTACCACAGATAGATTTGTTATTGTTGGTGTGAGCCCTCAGTGTGCCTCCTGTGCGTCGAGGCCACGGAAGACAGCACTTTAATGAGAGCATTGCTGGCTACTCAAGGAGGGCAGTTGTTCCTCTACAAAGCATTTGTGATTCCACAACTGGGGAACCATGTCTTGTTTTTGTCCCACCATCACAGGAGACATCTTGAATAGTCTGTCGGAAGATCACTGGGAGGGTAAGGCATTCAGGGGCATGGAACACAGGCTGCACCAGCACCAGCTGGGGCACAAACTCTGCTCAGAGGTGCACAAAGCAGAGATAGGAGATGTCAGGTACAACAAAGAAAATTCCAGCTGGACATTAGGAAAAAACAGTTTAACCATTAGTATGGTTAGCACAGGAACTGGGCCCCGGAGAGAGGGGGATCTTCTCTCTGGAAGTTTTTAAGACTGGACAAGACCTGGAGCAGCCTGATCTGGCTTTGAAGGTAGCCCTGCTTTGAGCAAAACTTGAATGAGGTGATCTTCAGAGATCACTTTCAACCTGATCTTTTTCTCCGTCTACCCCAAATGCCTAAATCTTTCCCAATGTAGTGTCTGCCCTGACCCTCAGCTAAAGCCTCCTCACCAAAGCCTCATGAATCATCTTAGAAATTGCAGACCTGGCCAAACTAGATTGTTTCAAGCAGAATATGTCCCCCCACATTTGCCTTCTGCTCCTTGAGCTTAGTAAACTCTCCTGGGGAGAAACCATGTTCTTGGTCTATGTTAGGTTTCCCAACAGGATCGCATGCTGGTCCACCATGAGACATAATAGGGCTAATGGAAATACAGGAAGGTTTTAATATCTTATCTGCCTGACTCTTCACCTTCTCCCTGTCTGCTCATGATCTGTTACTTTCGAGGTGGTGAGGTCCCAGGGCAGCTTCTTCTCATCTCCTGTGGAAGGAGTGGCGTTAAACCCCAGAACATTTCAGCTGTGCTGCGGCTTCTGGACTCTGCAGGGAAGGCAACAAAGGGGATTTTCTGCCGTCATCTGTTCCCAATTACGGTGCTTTCAGGGAGCTCCTTGGCCCGTTTCCACCACAACCCGTCAGCTCCCGAGCCCACGCAACTGGGAGGTGGGGCCTCGTGGTGCTGGTAGTGGCCAGAGCACGGTGCACCACCCTCACAGGACCTGGGTGAAGGGACAGTGCAGACCCCACTCTCTGCTCCTGCTCTGCTGGGGACAGGCTGGCCCTCGGTGAGTAGCCTGTGCCCACTGGGTGCTCCGGGACAGCTTCAGTGGGACCAGGGAGTGAGAGCAGGGATCACCTATTCTCTCTAGATTTCCAGAATTTCATCTGCTGCTAAGAAAAAGGGGTCTGTGCTGGGGCTGGAGCTGTGCTTTCACAAGGATGAGTGCTGGCATTACGAGCAGCAGATGTGTGTGAGGGGAATGCTGAGCTCACCTGGACATCTCACCATATCCCCACCCACTGCTCTTCTGCCTGCTCCTGTCCTACCTTCTTAACCCTTCTCAACCAGAGTCCTTTTCTCATGCACATCTGTTAGCATCCTGGTTGTTCTGAGTTTGCTTTGCCAGCATACTTTATCCTGCCCTTACCATAACTTCTCTAAACTAGATGCCTCTCAGCTAATTTTTTTTTGTATCTTTGGGTGTTAAGGCACACGAGCAGGGCAGGGCTGCAGGGAGGCTTTGGTTTCACAGTTTAACTGGTAAAAAGTCAAGCGTTGGGCAATGCCACGTCCATTGCACCCATGGGAGGTGTGTGTCAGCCCAGCTGCTGTGCTTGGGGGTGCAGGAGTGAGGGGGGAGCCCAAGCCCAGCCCTGCTTTCAGGCAGAGTCTGCGGTCCCAACTTTGCTTTGCAGGTGGGTGCGCCACAATGACAGTGAAGAAGACTCAGGCTCTGCAGGATGGAAGTGCCAAGGTGGGTGCAGGGAAAGGGAGAAAGAAAAGGTCAGAGATGTGCCAAGGGGGCCAGGTAGTGTGTATTGACTGTGCTGGATAAATACAAGCCACACCTCATGCTGTCCCACTTGTTCCCATGTTCTCTTTATATGGATCTTTACCTGCAGTAGTATGGAGCATCATCACAGGGAAAGGATAAACCTTTCTGCTTGCTTGAAATTAAATAGTTCCGATTCAAAAAAGTTAACCTTGCAGGCACTGAGTGATAGCTGCCAACTGTGCTTGTCCTTCATCTGTGCCCCTTTTAGTCCCCAGCAGTCATGGAGGCCTCCACAGGGTGGGAAGCCAGAAGGAACACTTAAACAGTTGGGCTTGGGACATTGGAGGAGTGGAGACTGTCCCCCTCAGACACTGCCTGTGGTGTCCCTGCTCCCTCAGTGGCAGCAGCCAGCCTGCTTGTCCTTACTCAGCATACCTGGGAGACCCTCAGTGGGGCTTGAGAAACGGCCTCCTCCTCCTCCTCCTCCTCCTCCTCCCGTGCGAGCCGAGGTCCTCTGGTCACTGCAACCCACCAAGAGCCGCCGGTGCGTGGGCAATGGGGCATTCCTCAGGGGAGGGCTGCCGGCTCACCCACGCCCATCTGCCACGTGCAGGAGAACGTGCTGCAGAGGGTCCTGCAGCTGCCCGTGGTGAGCTCCACCTGCGAGACCCTGCAGCGCAAGTACAGCAGCACCAAGGAGTCCCACCCGCTGATGGCCTCGGTGTGCGAGGTGTACGAGCGCGGCGTGCAGGGCGCCGGCGCCCTGGCCATGTGGGGCATGGAGCCCGTGGTGCGCCGCCTGGAGCCGCAGTGTGAGTCCCCGTGCTGGGGGGGACGTGGCAGGGGGGCCCACCAGAGCCTCCCCTGGTGGGACGGCGCTGGCACAAGCACGCGCCTGGCACAGCCCGGGTGCTTTTCTTACCATGCTTTTGCCCAAGGCAGTCGCTGTGGCCAACAACCTGGCTTGCCGGGGCTTGGACCACCTAGAGGAGAAGATCCCTGCCCTCCAGTACCCTGTCGACAAGGTAAGTCACAGTCAGGACAATCTAGGCCCCCCCAGCCCCTCTGCAAAGCCCTCGTCTCCTCTAGTCTTGTTTCTCGATGGTGACAGGCTGCTGGCTGGGCATCAAGGCAGCATCTCCAAGTGAGGGCTCCTCCAAGGGCTTCTGCAGCCTAAACAATGGTTAGGGCTCCCAAATATAAGTCAGCCATGTCCTGTGTCCCATCCCTGCCAGCTACCTCCAGCCCAGGTTGGAGAGAGCTGTTATGCCCTGCTTGGAGCTGTTTGCTGGCATGGATGTGGCTGGGCTCCCTGCGGTCCCTCTGGCTGTCCCGTGCCACCCCAAGCACACCAGTGGGGCTGTTCTCCATCTCTCTGCCCACAGCTCGCATCTGAACTGAAGGACACCATCTCCTGTCCCCTCCAAAGTGCCAAAAGCACCATTGGCAGCTCCATGGATAAGATCATAGAGCTGGCTGCAGAGGGCTATGAGGCCACCAAGAGCACAGTGGAAACGACAGCCAAGTACACAAGGAAGAACTCAGTGACCCAGATGGCAGCCGCAGGGGTTGACACAGCCCTGGGAGGGCTGGAGAAGCTGATGGAATACCTGCTGCCAGAGGAGGATGAAGAAGCAGGTAGTACTGATGCCCAAAGCCCCTCTGAGGAAGTCTGCTGACAACTGGCTGGGTGGCTCCTCAGTTGTGGGGTGCACGGGGCAGGAGGTAGCCCCTGGACTTTGGCATAAGGGTGCCTAGGAGGGTTGCCCCACCAGAATGTAACCCTCCCACCATTCTTTTGCCTGTACTCTTCTGCCTTTAGATAAGAAGACCAAAAAGAAACATCTGTCAACACCAAAGGTCTCCCAGCAGCAGCCCAGCACTACCACCACTCCAAGCACTCCCAGGGCTCCCAGCGCTCCCAGGGCATGCAGCACCCCCAGCACCCCCAGCGCCCCCAGTGCTCCCAGTGCTCCCAGCACCCTGGGCCGGATTGGTGCTTTGGTCAGCACCGTGTCCCAGCGTGCTTACCAGCAAACCACCCAAAGCCTCCAGCGTGCCAAAACCAAAGGGCAGGAGCTGGCCTCCTGGATCCCCATCCTGGTGAGTACCAGAACCCACCTGCTGGGTTCCTGCTCCCTCATATCCTCTTTTGAGCTGATTTTGCTTTCAGATGGGACATCTCAGGCTCCTTGGAGCAAATCTGAGCAGAGTACATTTCCCCTGCTCAGCAGGACAAGCTGGGGCTGGCAGTTCCTACGTGATGTTCACACATAACCATGTACCACATTAGTGGGATAAGTTATTTTTAGCAGACTCCCAGTGTGTAATTGTTGATTTATGGCCTTGCCATAACATCCTTCCTAAAGCAAAAAGCCCCTGCAGAAACTTCTCCCCATCTTCCAGAGGGGATGGGGAGAAGGAGGTGCCTCTTCTACCCTGTGCTGCAGAGGGAACATCTTCCCTGGGCTGTGCCAAAATCCCAGAGCTCCCATCTGCCCTCAGGATTTCTCCCCAGATGCACAAATGAACTCCCTGCTCCCTGTGCACCCCTGTGAAATCCTCAGGCTAAAGAGGATGGCGTGGATGGGGCCAGCCAACTCCCTCTGAGTGGTGGCTTTTTGCTCCCCTCCAGGGAAGCCTGGTCAAGCCGAGTGCCCCTGTGGCCCCTCAGGCCCGCAGCGATGGCCAGGGCAGCACAGGTTGGCCGACTCGGCGCCAGAGCAAGGCACAGGAGCAGAAGAAGGAGAAGGCAGGGAAGAAAGACACCAACCACAACAAGGTATGGAGAAAAGCAGAGCAGTGAGCTAGGAATCCTCCAAAGCATCCTCCTGCCCATGGACCATGCAAGCAGGGCAGCTGTTCCCCATACCTTTGGGGACCAGGCCCCTATCCCTGCTCAATCCTGAACTGCAGCTTGGAGGATGCAAGAGGGCAGTGGGGCAGCCCCAGGAGTCCCCTTTTGATCCCCCAAAGCTGGGGGCTGTGGGCAGCCTCTGTACCAGGCAAAGTCACCCTGGCTTGTATGTTCAAAAGTCCTTTAGAGCTGTGGGATGTCAGCACTGAACTCCCCACTGAACCTCTGAACACCCCCAAAAAATCCCCTGCCGCGGTCCCAGCAGCGAGGGGTGGTGTGAGCCGGTGGGGCTGGGAACAGTCCCTAGCATCGGCTCCGCTGGGACCTGGGGACGGGAAGCAGCAGGTTGGGGTCAGTGCCCTTTGCCTCTGCCTGCAGCGGAAGCACAGCCTCGAGCAGAGGGTCCCCCGGGGCCTGGAGGGGGGGATCTGGCAGGGACAGTGAGAGACCCTGCTGCAAAGGGCTGCGGTGGCTTTAGCAGGGCAGCGAGCCGAAATCTCTCGGGCTTAGAGCTGCAAAGGGGATGGGGAAACCAGGGCCAGCCCTGTCCTGCCTGGAGGGGCCGGTGGGGCAGAGGCCCTGGCCAGGAGCTGAACTGTTTCTCTGGGCAGGCGGGACAGGACCCCGGGCTCGTGGGCAGCGTGGCTCACAACCTGCAAACCGCCTGCGCCTCCGGCATCTCCAACGTGAAGAAGGTCCCGGCCGTGGCCTGGGATGCAGCAGAGGGCTTGATCCTCTTTGCCCCCCGCAGGCTGTCCAGGGCCATGGAGACAGTGGATGCTCTCGGGGGGACCCTGGTCAGTGCCCCCAAGCATCTGCTGGGCACCCTGTACAGCTACGTGCCGGTGAGTTTGCCCCCAGCCAGGCCCTGTCCGTCTCCAGCAAACCCCACTTTGCTCAGTCTCCTCCCATGAGCACCCCACAGCAGCAAGCCATGTCAGAGGGTACCAGACTGGGGAGATGGGGTCCATGAAGACACCTCAGTCCCACCCTCCTCTTGAATATCCCTGAAGCCGTGACAGCGAGTCCCCCCACACAAGAAATGGGTCAGACAGTGGTGACACCTTCACACAGTTCATGCCCAAGCCAAGGTGTGACCACATTCCTGGGGAGGTGAAAGTTCAGGCTGGGACCCTGTTCTCTCTCCCTTACGTCAGCCTGTCATTCCCCTGGGAGCATTTCTCCACCAGAGCTGCTCAAGGACTGCAAGCCACCCACTCCCCTCTGCTCTGGGGGCAAAGTGGCTTGTCCTGAGGTTCTCCCATTTTAAGGGGGCTGTGTAGCACAGGTGGAGCAGGGCTGGCAGGTGGGTACAACCTGGCTGGGTGCTCACCCCATCTCCCAGCTCCGCAGGCAGTCGGTGAAGGAGGAAGAAGCATCCAAGGGCAGCAAGACCAACACGGAGAAGAAAGAGAAGAAGGAGGAGGAGGAGGAGGAGACCAAGCCTGCTGCTCCCTCCACTGAGGAGAAATCCCAGCTGAGGAGTGACTGGCGGCTGTACCGTGGCCACCACCCCCTCTCCTTCCTGGGGCTCGAGGACCCCCTCTTCCTGCGGCACAACTACTACCGCAGCCCTGCCTTCGANCGGGTGAGCGAGGGCTCCTACCGCTTCAGCCCCGAGTCCATGTACAGCCGGGCCTACTACGGCAACCTCTACAGCCCTGTCTTCAAGAAGGACTGAGCCAGCGGGTGGGACAAGCACATCCCAGCTCCTCTCAAATCCCCTCAGCACGCTTTGCCTGGGCCCCTGCCAGCTGCCCACACACAACCCTGTTCCACAACAGGAGCTTAAAGTGGTAGACAGGCCATGGGATAGCTTATTCTGGAGTGCATCACGGCCAGGATGGGGGAATAAAGGCAACCAAAAGCCCTGCTGCTGGAAGGAGAAAGTAGGGGAAGGTGGGACTAGGAGGGTGAAGGAGATGTGGAGAGAGCGGTGAGGCCAGAAGAAGGGACCACCCAGGGCTGGCACTGGGCTACCCTGGACCCTGCTCAGCAGACAGAGTGAACTTAGATGGGCCACACATTGAGAACAGCGGTGAGGATGGCAAAGCTGTCAAACATCACCACAGGAAGCCTGTTTCCCCATCCTTCCTCCCTCCATCCTTCCTTGCAGGACCCATCCCTAGGCACAGATTGCTCCTCCATGGAGGGGCTGAAGATCCCCACCAACCAGCAGGAGTCATGAGTAGGAAAGCCCGGGACACTTCCCTCCCAGCTGGTGGTCAGACGGACGGTGGGGTCAGGAAAAAGGCTGGTGAGAACAGGTGGAGCTCCTGGAGCCTCTCTCCCACAGGATCACCTGGCTTCCCTCAACACCTTGTTGTATCTGCTGCAATAATAAACCTGCAATAATAAACCACCTGCTGCTCACCCCATCTGCTCAGCTTCTTTGTGGGAGTGAGACACCAAACCAAGGAAACAGAGTAGGGTGAGACCCCCAACTCAGGGCCAAGGGAGTGGGTGCAGGAAACATCCTGTAACACTCCCTGTTGGTAGCTGCCACTGGGATGGTGGGTGCTCATGCCCAGCACAGTACGTGTCTCTTCCCATGCCCCAAGTACAAATTCACAGCTCCAAGGAGCCGAGGCTTCCTGCCAAAGACAATTTATTGCATTTCCAGAAGAACACAGCAGAGAAATCACTGCCCCTACAGCACGCACACACCCTCTTCCAATACACTGCTTTCCCAGGGCTCAAAGAGAAGGGTTTGGGAGAGGCAGGGAAAAGCCTCCCAACAGCAGAAGGGTTCAGCGAGGAGCCCAGCGACCCCCTTCCCCATCTCCCTTCCTCCCCGGGGACAGGCAGCCTTACAGAGGGAGTGGCTGGGGAAGGCGCAGGGGGCAATTCCCATCCTGGGAACGAGCCCCGCTGTGCCTGCTGTTCCCAGGCACAGCCTCGCCCTCCCAAGGAAACGGCTGTGATCGCTGAGAGGCTGTGGGAGAGCAGGACTGTTCAAAAGCACGGCGGGGGGGATGCGAGGCACCACCCCTCAGCAAAGCCCTCCAGGACCGCCGGTGCCCTGGGCTCTGGGACACTCTCACACGGTGATACACACATGGGAACTACCAGTGCCTCCCCAGTGGAGAAAGCCTCACCTCTCCAGCTCATGGGTGATCCTTACTGATGAGGATCCTGATGAAGGTTAAACAGGAATAAGGATCCCCGAGTAGGAGTGGAGAGATAGGGAGTCTGTGCTGTACAAGAGCAGGATATCATCCCTAATTGCTGACAGCCTGGGCAGCTCCTGCTGCAGGAGCTAGGGAGGCTGCTGCCTGGAGGTCTGGCAAAATGCCCCCATGGTTTCCAGTGTTTGAGAACAGAAGGAGAAAGCAGGAGGCACTAAAGAGCTGGTACAGCAAAGAGATGAGACTGTCCCACGGCAGAGCCAAGAGGAACGCACTGCAGCCCTCAGCTGCACTGGCTGTGCGTGGCAGGACACCCAGACCCTGACACTAGGAGGACAGCAAGGAACCCATCATACTTATGGGAAGACACACACCACCTCCACGGGCACCCAGCGAGGAGGCTGGGCCCAGCTGGGCAGCACAGAGAGCAGCACCATCCGTGCAGCAGCTCAGAGGGAGTCTGTTCGCTTACGGGCAAACACAGCCGACATGGTCTTGACGATGCCACGGATCCCTGTACCCTTCTTCAGGGCCAGCTTGGTGTCTGGGATGAGCTTGGCCAGTCCATGGAAGACCATGAGGGCCCCGTGATAAGCCTCAGCTGCAGAGACCTCGTAGAAACCGCAGTCCAAAGAGAGGGCCAGGAGCCGGCCCTCCTCGCTGGACACCACCCGCTGGTGGTGCAGGTCCCGCTTGTTGCCCACAATGACGATGGGCACCTTCTCCTGGCTCTGCCCCTCCTTGGCTGCCTTGATGAACTGGATTTTGAGGGGCAGGATGTTGAAGCTGGCACGGTCACAGATACTGTAGACCAGGACAAAGCTGTCTGCCCACTGGATTCGCTTCTCCTCTGAGGAGCCATCCTCTGCCTGCTCCTGGGGAAAGAGAAAAGGAAGGGTTGTTTTATTGGGCTCCCTTGCTCCACGCCTGCCTGCTAGAAAAGGGCAATCCTGAGCCTGTGGGGACAGGGACAGCCAGAGAACAGCAAAAGGGCAGAGAGGAAAAGGAGTACAAAGGAGGGTAAAACTAACCAAGGGGGGATAATTCAGCTTTCAGCATCACATCCTAATCCTTACCCTCACCCCAGCTGCCAAGCACTGCAGGCTGTATGTGATAACAGTGTGGGGACCTCAGAGCAGCACTTCCACTTCTTTAGCACAGTCCTGTACTAGCATCAGTGCTTCAGCTTCTCAGCCAGAGGGCCATGGCCTATGGTAACTATTGCTACCCTGTCAGCAATGTCGCTGTCCTGTGCTTGGTGGGTGAGAAGAGTTCAGTCACTTATGAACCCTCTGATTCGAGAGCCTTGCTCAACTGGACCTCCCAGCCCGTGGTTCCCCATAGATAACTTCCAGTAAAGGGGGTTTTTGTTCCTGGGGCAGAAATGGGGGATAGGAGTGGAGCCCTCTCACCTGGGAATTGGGGACGTCCCAGATGTGTAAGAGAATCTCTCGGCCATCCACAGTCAAGTTGTGGCTGTAGATGAATTCTGCCCCCCAAAACAAGAAAAGGAAAAAAAAAAAGTCATCTTCATGATGTCACCAGTGCCACCCTGGACCTTTTGCACGCCAGAGAAGCAGCTCTGGAGCAAAGAGAAGGGTCACTGAACAAACACAACATTGAGCCCCTGGGAGCAGGCAAAGGCTCTGGAGAAAGGCAGGAGAGGATGGGCTGCAATGAAATCCCACAGGCAGAAGCAGGGCTGTCTCTCGACCCCAGTCCCTGCTGGGAACTGGCCTGGCCCTGGCCTGGCACTCACCCATGTCTCCATACTCCCCAATAAAGCGCCGGGTCAGGAAACGCACGGTCAGAGCTGCAGAGGGAAGGATAGGAATCATCAGAATAACCCAAAACCTGGAGGATTCTCCTTTCTAAATCCAGAGCACCATCCCCTTGTAAACTCCTACAAGCAGGAATGACCTCTGAGTTTCTCCAGCCACCAGCAGGTCTGTGAGTGCAGCAGAGGCACAGCACGAACCAAAGCCTCAGCACGATCCAGAGAGGCAGCAAGCTGTAGCTCAGTGGAAAATACCTTCCCCTGTCACTCCCCGGCTGGCTACAAGGCTGTGCTCAGCTTCCCCACCCTGAACCACAGCTGCACCCCAGGGCTCAGCCCCATCTCACCAATTTGCTCCATGGCTGCTCTCTGCCACTGGTCCTCCAAACGCTGCTGCCGTTTCCAGCCTGGGAACCCCCTGTTCCAGTTCGCGGTCAGTTCTCACCTGATTTCCCCACGTCCTCTGCTCCCATGACAAGGACGTTTGCTTCCATCTTCAGGGCAGTGGGGCCGGGCACCTCCATGAGGGCAGGGTGGTCGGGGGTGAAGCTGGTGCTCCGGCGCAGAGGGAGCCGGAGCCCCATGCCGAGCGTGGCCGAGCCCCTCCGGCAGTCCCAGCGGCGCGTACAACTCGGCTCGGCACAGCCGACAGCCCAGCGCTTCCCACGGCACCCGGGGGACCCACGAGGCCCGTACCCCTCCCCGCAGCCGCAGGGGCGGTGCAGAGGGAACTGCAGGCAGCCGGATGGAAAACTTTGTCATCGCTCAGATTGTCCTGAACATACGTCAGTGGCTGAGCCGGCCCTGCCAGCCCCCAGCACGGCGGGCGGCCGGGAAGCACCAGCTGTCGGCACCAGCTGCTCCGCGAACCGCGTCCCCGGAGGAGCCCACGCCTCCACCCCAAGCACTTTGGGCCTCGGCAGGGCCGCGTAGCCCCTTGTGCCTTCCCCGCGGTGATGGTGGGAAGGTCTCCCAGGAGTGGAGGAGTGTCACCGGCGCTGGGGTGTCTCCTCAGCGATGAGAGATGTGAGTCCCTTGTGACTGACGGAGCATCTCATGGGTGGGGGAACTTTGTTTCACCAGAGATGGAACATTTCACGATTAACGGAGCACTGCATCGCACGTGACGAAGCATCTCACGAGGGATGGAGTCCCCTGTGAGTGATGAAGCATACCAAGAGCGACGGAGCATCTCCCGAGTGATGGAGCTTCTCTGGAGCACCGGGGAGCCGCCGCG
>VXBQ01015638.1:1184430-1211877 GCA_013400175.1 Phainopepla nitens | reverse complement strand
CCACAAACATTCCCACCACCCCCCCCCTCCCCCCACTGTCCCACATTGCCACCTCCTTCCATCTCCATCTGCCAGCCCCAGCCAAGCCACCCATGCCACCGTCATCCCAGCCATCTCCCCCAGCCCACCAGCCTCACCAGTGCTGCTGTCCACACCCATTTCAGCACCTTTGCTCTCTCTACCCAAACCCAAATGTATCATCATCTCCATCACTTCCAGTTTTGCTCCCAAACAACCCTTCCACCCTGCTAGCCCCTACAGCTCAAGCCAACCTCCCCCTGCCATCCTGCTCCCCAGCAGCCTTTCATTTCCCCCTCCCTATGTTGTTGTAGCCACCTCCCATGAACACCTTTGAGATCACAGTGTCTAGGTTTCTCCTCTTTCACTGCAGGACAAGTGACAGGATCTCGTCCTCCACCAGCTCTGGAGCTGGTGGTGATAGGTCCTGAAATAAATCTGAAGGAGAGGGAGGTTTGCAAGTGAAAATTCTGTTAGTTTCTTTATATGAAGGAAATGAGGAAGGAGAAAACATTTTCATTCTGGTTTAATGGCATTGTGATTTCTTACAGAGGATGTACTGTAAACATTTCATCTTTAGTTAATTAATTGCATCATTTGTAAACACTAATTGTTTCATACCTTTAATCTGTGTTCGGTCTCCCAGTTCAGACTATCATTGCACCAAGTTTGGGAATTGCCATTTTACATGGCTCTTAGAGACAAAAGGAAAAACATTTAAAATTCAGACAGTGGAGTGCTGTGGCCAGACACAAGCAAGCTGCAAGCACCAAAAAAAAGAAAAGCTTTTCAGAGCTGGGAAAAGTTGTGGAGTCATGCTGGCTTCAAAGGACCGCACACTGTAGCTGCAGGCATGGTGTTTGATACATCACTGAAATGCTGAGGTGCTTTTTCCTTCTTGAGGAAGGACTGGAAACAAGCAGCTTTGCTGGAATCCAGCACAGCAGTGGGATAGGATTTGCCCAGAGGTCTTGGGGGCTGTGTAACCCAGGCTGCGAGGGCTGAGCTGTGGGAGAGTTGTGAGGCTGCTCCTTTCCAGCTGACGTGTGTTGCAGGCAGGCTTCTGACCTCAGCTCTGTCCCCAGCCAGCGTGGGCTCCCTGGACTTTCCCCGCTCCCCATGAGCGTGTGCCTCTCTTTGCCAGCTTCCATCAATGAAGATGAGCAGGGCATCATCCCACGAGCCATGGCTGAGACCTTCAGGCTCATCGACGAGAACGACCTGATCGACTACACGGTCCGAGTGTCCTACCTGGAAGTGTACAAGGAGGAGTTTCGGGACTTGCTGCAGGTGGATACGGCCAGCAAAGACATCCAGATCCGAGAGGATGACAAGGGCAACGTTGGTATGTGTGGCTGTGCACAGGCTCCTTTTCTCCCCGTGTTGTAGGCCAGAGCTGGGTTATCTATCCCTGAAGGCAGAGCCAGCTCTTCTCCCTCCATCCCTTTGTCTCCTGCAGCAGATTGCTGTGCTTAATCTTGAAAGGCAGGGCCCCGTACAGGCAGGGTGACAGCACCAGGCTGCAGAGAAGCTGCATCCTCGGGCAGCCCATCGCCCCCAGCCACAGCTGCCTTTGCTTTGCAGTGCTCTGCGGGGTGAAGGAGTCAGAAGTGGAAGGGCTGGACGAGGTGCTGAGCCTGCTGGAGATGGGGAACACAGCCAAGCACACGGGAGCCACCCACATCAACAGGCAGTCGAGCCGCTCGCACACCATCTTCACGGTGACCATGGAGCAGCGGCGAGGGGCTGGCCGGCTGCCCCTGCACCGCCGGCCCCCCGCCGCGCCCGCCGCCGGACAGCTCCTGGTGTCCAAGTTTCATTTTGTGGACCTGGCGGGCTCAGAGCGCATTGTGAAGACGGGAAACACCGGGGAGAGGCTGAAGGAGAGTATCCAGATCAACTGCGGCCTCCTGGCCTTGGGCAACGTCATCAGTGCCTTGGGAGATCCTCGGAGAAAGACCACCCACATCCCATACAGGGACTCCAAAATCACCAGGTACCACTGGGACCAGGACCCCCCACGTCTCACGGGCTCAGTTTACAGGTCTGCCCTCTCTGCGGGTTTTCATGTAGGGAATCTTGAGGAGCAGTGAGGCCAGGATAGAAATGCAGGCCTAGCTCGTTGCAGTGCTGGAGACAGTGAGGCTTGCATGAGGCATGCTGGTGAAGCTGAGATGAGGTGTTGCTGTGGGTTACCCTGCCCTTCCTGCCTGGCAGGGAATAAAAAATACTCCCAGTAGACTTGTTTAATGGTCCACAGTTAGTTCGTAGCTTGAGCAGGTGGCCTTTGCAATTCCCAGCAGGACCCGTGGCAGCACACACCTAGCAGTGATCACAGAGTCAGGGAGCTCCCAGCCTCAGGAGTTATTTGGATGGAGACTTGCCATGGTGCAAACTGTTAATTTTCTGCTTAATGATTCCAGTCACCTCACTAGTGCCAAACCAACTACAGAGCAAGGACATAATTTTCCTTGGGCTTAACCTCTGAAAAGGGTTGAAAACACTCTGTTTCCTGTGTTATTTTGTATTCCCTCTATTTTAATCCCCGCACTCTTCCTTAGGATCCTGAAGGACTCTCTGGGGGGGAATGCCCAGACCGTGATGATAGCCTGCGTCAGCCCATCCTCCTCTGACTTCGACGAGAGCCTCAACACGCTGAATTACGCCAGCCGGGCTCAGAACATCCAGAACAGGGCGGTGGTGAACTGCCGCAAGGAGACGGAGCACATCGAGGAGCTGCACCTGCAGATAAAGAACCTGCAGAAGGCGCTGGAGCAGCGGCAGCGCTCCGAGACGCGCACCATCCGCCGCTCGGCCAGCGCCAAGCGCGGCGCGCCCGACCCCGCCGCAGCCCGGCTGCTGGCCGAGTGCGCCCGTTACCGCACCTGCACCGACGCCGCCCACCGCCTGCTCACGGAGCTCCAGGAGGACGGCAACCTGAGCGTGGAGCAGATCCTGCGTGTGAAGGAGTGGCTGTGCGCCGTGGAGAGCGAGAGGAGCGAGCTGACCTCAGCCGGGCTGGACAGCGGCATCGAGAGCGCCTCCATGGAGGAGCAGGGACCGGAGACGCAAGGTTCAAAGCTGGCGAAAGCCCAGGTGATGGTGGGGTGTTACAGCTCTGAGGCTGGGTTCTTCTCATGGCCACAGCAGCCCCTGCACAGCATGATGTGGTCAGGAGAGGGAGGGGAGCAGAAGTAACCTGTTCAGGAGGCCCTAGGAAGGCAGAAACATGGTCCTCTCAGCAGGCAGGGAAAAATTAGATTCAGTTACAGCTGAGAGATTTATTGCACAGGAAGAATCTGGGTCTGCAGAGCTGTGGTGTCCTTGCAGAGTCCAGCATGGTAAGGGAAGGACAAAGGTGGATGCTGATGCTGCCTCTCTTATTTTGGGGAGCAGGTGAGCACTGAGAAGAAGTGTGAGTCCATCAAAGATGAGCAGGTGGCCAAGCTGCAGAGGCAAGTGGAACGCCTAGAGGAGGAGAACCGTGATTTCTTGGCTGCTCTGGAGGATGCTATGGAACAGTATAAGCTGCAGGTATTTCTGGGCTCTGCTGTCTCTGTAGGGACCTGCCCCACTCCTCTCCTTCCTGCCCAGGGGTGCTCCGCCCAGCTTTCAGGTTCCTCTGCAGTGGGTCTCAGATCAACATGTATGTAACCACGTTTTTCTCATTGTTTCCTAGAGTGACAAACTACAGGAGCAGCAGGATAAGATCTCAGAGCTGCATGTGCGCTTGGAGATGGCAATGCCAAACCTGTGTGTGCCAGGACTGCTGGAAAATCTTCACCTGGTGACTGCCAGCCAGAGACCTCACACTGCCCCACTGGATGCTGCCCCATCCCATGGCCTTGGTGGGGTTCCCTCGGGGCTGATTCCTGAGCAGAGTGGAAGAGCTCTTTGCAAGAAGGTGAGGGCATAAGGCTGTGCCAGTGAAGAACTGCTGCCTCTTCACTTGGCTGCTCTCCACTGTAGGAGAGCTTTTGCCCTGCTCTTCAGTGTGATCCTTGTCAGAAGCGTAGTCCAGAGGACTGTGCTGTGTTCAACTCTAGAGTTTTACAGCTCTGGCAAAAATAGCCCAGCTTCAAAACAGAGGCTTTTGCTTTCATGTTGTGGGTGAGTCCCAGATTTGTTCAGTGCTTGAGCAGCAGAAGCACAGGCAGCTGGGTCTGGCAACACACCGCTTCTCCTGAAAATACACTCAATCCATTTTGTTGCTTTTATGTCTAGAGTGATGCTCAGCTGGGAGCTGCTTTTTCTAACACTGGCTCTCACACAGCCTGTTTCCTCTCTTTGCAATTGTGTGCCCCAGAAGCTCAGCAGCAACTCCTCCTTGCAGAAGGAGGATCTGGCAGGCTGGCACCCAAACCACGCACAGCGCCCGACTGGCGATCCTGAGGTCAGAGATGTGGTGCTGAGGAGGGAGCTCGGCCAGGACTCAGAGAAGCCATCAGAACTGTCCTCAGGAGAGGAAATGGAGGAGTGGGAACGGCAACAGTCCCTGTCCCAGTGCCGGTGAGTTGGGGCTGTCCCAGCCAGCTGTGCCTGTGTGGTGCCCTGGCAGTGACCTGGCTGCCCCACTGCTGCAGCTCAGCTCTCGTGTCTGATGTAGGGGCAAATGCTGCCTGTGGGGTCAGTGATGCTGCTGAGACACCTTACTGCTCCATGGGGACCTCATTACCATCACTCCTGACCACAGCTGTTGTTTCCGTCTCCTTCTGAAGCCTGTGGATCATGAAGGTTCTTACTGGGAACAGCTTTAGCAGTGCCCAGACCAAGCTGATTAATTTGCTTCTCCTTTTAGAAATGGGACCCAAAATTTCAGCAAGAAAGAGATTTTCAAGTTGAGCGAGGAGCCAAGTGGAGCCCACTCAATTCAGGAGGAGCAGCTGGAGCTGTCAAAAGGCAAGTAGCAACCATAGGTTGTTGGGCAATCTTCCATGGGCTGGTGGTGCTTCACTGGGTGATCTTGATGTCCCACCTGGATGTGCTATGAGGACAAAAATGGAGCCCAGCTGCTTTTGTTAGGGAGAAACTTGAACTTATAGGGTCTGGCAAGGGTGTGTGTTTTGGTGGAAGCTTCAGGTGACTCTGGGCAATGCTGTGCCAGACTCCAGCTACAGATCCAAGACCAGATTGTCCCTCTGTCACCCATCTGGTAAGATGGGACTTTCCTGACCTGGGAATCTGTGTTCCAGAGGTCTGTGGGAAGCGGGAGTCACTGCTTGGTTCCTGGGAGCGCCTGCCAGGGAAGGACTCTGAGTGGAGGCTGGTGCAAGCACAGCAGAAGATTCGAGAGCTGGCGATCAACATCCGCATGAAGGAGGAGCTGATCACTGAGCTCATTAAGACAGGTGCAGAGCTACTGGCAGGAATATGCACCCATTTCCCATGAAACCTCCTCCTAGTCGTGGTGCTTAGTCTCTTCTTCCATCCTCATCTTCTCTCCCTATGTTGCTTGTGCTCAGTCTCTTCCCCTGTAAGCAGCAGGGCCTTTGTTTCTCCATCCCTCCAGCTGACAGAAACTCTTCCCACTGGAGTGGCTGAGGGAAAGGGAACGTTCAGTCTCTGTAGCCAAAAATACTTGGGGAGAGGGAGGAAGGGTCAGGATCCTGGCTGTGAGAGAGGGGGCTGTGTTGCAGGCAAGGATGCCCAGGCTCTGAACAGGCAGTACAGCCAGAAGATCAGTGAGCTGGAGCAGGAGGCAGAGCAGGTGCGGGCAGAGCTGAGCGACAGCCAGAAGCAGCTCCAGGAGCTGGAGGGCAAAGAGCCGCGGGACCCTGGGGAGAAGCGCAGGCTGCAGGAGTACCGCACGCGCGTGGCGGCCGCGCAGAGCAAGGCACAGGTGAGGGGGAAGGGCTCTGCCCGCCCCGGGGCAGAGCTGGGGGCATCGCTGCAAGGAGAGGAGGTGCCGAGGCCAAGGGCGGTTTTCACCCTCCGGCAGGTTCTGTGCAGGAAGAAGCGGGCGACGGAGAGGCTGGTGTCGCTGTCGGCACAGAGCGAGAAGCGCGTGCAGGAGCTGGAGAGGAACATCCAGCTGATGCGGCGGCAGCAGGGGCAGCTGCAGCGGCGGCTGCGCGAGGAGAGCGAGCAGAAACGGCGGCTGGAGACAGAGGTGAACAAGGGACAGCACAGAGTCAAGGTAGGAGGGGGCAGGAGCTGCTGTGCTACTGTGGTGTTTGTGAGGGTGACGGTGGGTGGGCTCCGCCAGGTGCCGAGGTAGCTCGCTTGTGGTCTCGGCTTGTCTTGGAGAGCATGGAGACGGAGAGTGTCCAGAGAGCTGGAGGAGAACATAACCTGTCCCTCAGCCCCTGGCCACAGGGCAAACATATCCCACTCCCTCCATGCTCATGGCTGCTCTTTCACACGCAGGAACTGGAACTGAAGCACGAGCAGCACCAGAAAATCCTGCGCATCAAAACAGAGGAAATCGCGGCTTTCCAGAGGAAGCGGCGGAGTGGCAGCAATGGTTCTGTGATCAGCCTGGAGCAGCAGCAGGTACAGACAGCAAAGCTGCCTCTGCTTTCCTGTTCAGAGGGGATGCTTGCAGACTGCAGGCTGATGGGAGAGATCTGAAAACAGGGACCCGAGCCCATAATGCCATTTGCATCTAGTAGCAGAGGACCCCAGAAACAAGATCTCATCTAAATCGTAGCATTGGTAAAGAAGTTTTGAAATTTTGTCTTTAGCAGAAGGGTGGTGAGAGACGTGCCCTCCGAGAACTCCTTGACAGCTGGGAATTTAGTTTAGCTCTGCCTCTTGGAGGAGCTGGAAGGATAAAACCAGCCAAGTCTGGGCTATGGGGGTTAGCAGAAATGGAACAGGGACTCTTGTTCGGATCTCAGCCCCACTGCTCTTTAGTCCAGCAGCCTTGGGCATTGCTGCTGCTGTCTGCACACAGACATGCCTTTTGCTTGATGCCTCCCTCCACCAGAAAATTGAGGAACAGAAGAAGTGGCTGGACATGGAGATGGATAAAGTTCTCGAGCAGCGCCAGGCTCTGGATGAGCTGGAAGATGAGCTGAGGAAGCGGGAAGCTATTGTGGCCAAAAAAGAAGCCCTGCTGCAGGAGAAGAATGGCCTGGAGAGCAAACGGCTGCGCTCCAGCCAGGTAGGACAAGAGTGTGACACCTCAACCCTTTGCTTGATTTCCAGCAGAGGTGGAGGCTGGATGACCTGGGTGCCACCCTGGGTCTGGCAGAGGGCTGCAGGCCAGGATGAGGTGGTGTTGGGAAGTGGGTAGGTAATCTTCTCTCTGTGCAAGAGTCTGGGTGTGCTGTGCCTCTGAGCTTGTTGGTTTGGTAGGCCTTGGCTTATGTCTGCCTGGGGGGGGTCACTTGGCCTAGAGAGGGAGTAGAGCAGGGCTGAGGGCCTGACTTGCCTTCAGAGCAGATCCCCTTGAGCATCCTCTGCTGCAGGCCCTGACAGATGACATAGTGCGCGTGTCCAGCCGCCTGGAGCACCTGGAGAGGGAGCTGAGCGAGAAGAACGGGCAGCTGCGTCACGGCAGCGCCCACGACCAGCAGCAGATCCGCCAGGAGATCAACAGCCTGCGCCAGGAGAAGGACCAGCTGCTCAAACAGAGGCTGGAGCTCGACAACAAGCTGCGCCAGGGCACCCTGCTGTCCCCAGAGGTACCTCTGCTGGGGCTGGGGAGCAGGAGCTTGTAGGAGAGAAGCAGAGACTGAGCATGAGGTCGTTGGCAGATGCTCCCCCGCGTCCCAGACTGCGCCTGTCCCAGCCTCTCACCAGCGCTGTTGACATGACAAGGAAGGTTAGGGCAGGGTGAGACAGAGCAAACCCTTTGCTCCCTGGTAACTACAGCTCTTCCCTGGCAGGAAGAACGGATCTTGTTCCAGCTGGATGAGGCGATCGAGGCTCTGGATGCAGCCATTGAGTACAAGAATGAGTCCATCACGTGCAGGCAGCGAGTCCTGCGGGCCTCGGCCAGCCTGCTGTCCCAGTGTGAGATGAACCTCATGGCCAAGCTCAGCTACCTCTCCTCCTCCGAGACACGAGCTCTGCTCTGCAAGTACTTTGACAAGGTGGGAAACAACTGCCTTCTGTGCTGGTGGGAGCTGTATCTCATTTACTGGCTGTTAGTGATTGCATTATTAGACAGCCAGAACACATAAACATAATACAGCTTGAATGCACTTTACAGTGCACTTTACAGAAGTTATGATCTGACCAAACTCCTGTATTCCTCAGTTTCAAGCTTTCTCCTTGCATCCTAGTGTAGTTTTGCCCTGTAGAGTCAGGCCACAAAGTCACAGCACCATGACCCCCAGTTGGGAGAGGGGCTTAACTAGTCATAGGATGCATGGATCCCTGCAGTGGCTCTACCACATCAGTGAAGCCTCACCTTGCTCTTCCCTCCACAAGGCATCTCTGACATCCCAGCACTACTAACCTTTGTAAGCAGTACCAAAAAAACTAACGTGGCTGGGGCTCGATGGGGCAGGAAGTCTTCCCAGGCATGAAGGAGCTGAAGTGTTCCTTGCTCTTGGGCCCTGGCCAGGTGGTGACACTGCGAGAGGATCAGCACAGGCAGCACATTGCCTTCTCAGAGCTGGAGATGCAGCTGGAGGAGCAGCAGCAGCTGGTGTACTGGCTGGAGGCGGCCGTGGAGCGCCAGCGCCTGGAGATGGACCGCCAGCTCACCCTGCAGCAGAAGGAGCACGAGCAGAACATGCAGCTACTGCTGCAGCAGAGCCGTGGTAACCCCAGCTCTCCAAACGGGCAGCAGTGCTACTGCTTTGGTCTTTCACCGGGCTCCCAGGCTGAAATAGCCTTGTTTCTTCTTGTAGAGCACATGGACGAGGGGCTGGCCAGCAGCAAGCTGCAGTATGAGGCGAGGATTCAAGTGCTGGAAAAGGAGCTGAGCCGTTACATGTGGGCAAACCAGGAGCTGAACCAGAGACTGAGTAACATGAACCTCCATCCTGGGCAGACCAAAGGTGAGAGGAAACCCAGCTAGGGCTTTGCTAATCCTGCCAAGTTAAAAGGGAGTCTCAATTCCCATGCCTGGCAGTGAGAGCTCGGAGCAGTCCAGAGCAGTGCATGTATAGGTCCTTCAGCAACTGCTATACAGGCACCAATTTTGATGAGGAAAGTAGAGATCCTGATACTGACCTCACTGCACCCTCAATTTTTCCCAGCAGGGATGGAGAGAAGCATCCATGGGGCTGGGGACAGAGCTGCCCCTGAGCTTGGCACCTGTGAGGAATTCAGCCTCAGGGAGCAGCCCGTGCCTCCAGCTGCCGCTGAAGACAGCCCTCGGGCCAGGGATGAGAGCAGGGACCTGGTGCACGCCCCTCTGCCCTCGACATGGAGGCGTTCCTCGCTGCCCAGCGACGGCCCCGGCGACCCTCGGCAGAGGGACAGCGAGCCCTGGCTGCGGGCGGGGCAGCCCCAGGAGCTGCTCCCTCCGCGGAGCCTGGCTCCCGCCCCCAAACCCCGCCGGGAGCTGCGCAGAGCCAGCCTGAACGTGAGCCCCGTGCCTTATCACCCTGCCATGATAGACGTGAGGAAAAACCCGCTCTAGAGCCGGGCTCAACGCTCACCTGGCACAGGGCAGGGAGCAGCAGGTAGTGCTGACCCGCGTTTGAGAGCCCTCCTGCTCCACAAGCCAGCCTGGCTACAACCCTGTTACATTTCAGAGGCCTGAGGAAGAGAAAGATGTGACTTGTTATCATGGGGGAGTTGAGTGTGGGAGCACCAGCCTACGCTCTCCGTTGCTGCCAGTCCAAAAGCAGGATGCTTTTCCTCTGCTCCCTCAGCAGCTTAAACACTGTGAAGCAGGAGATACTTTCCTTCCAGGCCTCTTTAACACTAAAAACCTGTTTACAATGTGGAAGTCTCAGCTGAAGGGCTGAATTTGTACATATGTTTTTGTAGTAACTTTGAGTTTTTTACATTTCTACTATAACTTTTCTAATAAAGCAGAGTGAGTTTTATGAAATGGTCGCTTGTCAAGAAGGGCCACTTACTCCAGGTGTGTAGGCAAGGAGTTGTATTTAAATCTCACTGCATGGGAAGCTAGCTGCTGTCACACTGTTGGCCTTATGTTTAAATATCTGCTTTGTTTAAGTAGTCCCAGGCACATCTACTAGGCCTCATACATCAAATTGCCACAAGAAGAGCATCTCTAGCCAGCAGCAGAATTGTCTGAAACATCCTACTTTGGATGTAAGTAGTAGATTTGGAGTTCCAGGCGGAACAATCACTGTTAAGCACAGGATTCTGCCCCTCTTCCCAGCAGGAAATTGACAGCTTTCCTGCAACAAATACTGTATCCAGGAAAGAAGCTCCACTCAATCCCATCTAGTCCTTAAAGCCAGCTAACAAACCTCTGGTTTCCCATGCCTTGTTTTAGGATGACCTCACACCATCTTCACAGCTCTCCACTTCCTGTGCAGTCAGCAGACACACTGGGGTGGCTTCCCTGAGATCCTGCTATGCACAAACAGATCACTATCCCAAGGCAAGAAATTCAGCCTTTCCAATATTATGCACAATTTTAGCCCCTTGTAGGCTACATCTCATGCACTGAACCACGGCTCCTGCTCTCTTCATGGGGTTGGAACACAAATGTGTCACGTGCAACTAAACCACTATTTAAAACATGACTCAGTTTGGTAGTCTTGAAACTCATCTTCAGTTATTCCATCCAAGTTTTACTTCTCAAGGACACTTCCCCAGCCAATGCTCTCTGGCTTACTGCAAGTTTGCAGAAAAGGACAATGAAGTCATTCCATCAGCATCTGCTTATCCAGCCAGCAGAAGCCAGGAGCGGATACACCAAACCATTCATGATGTACAAAGATGTTCCCAGTTAAATTATCTTTCCCCTTTTCTGTACTCTTGGCACTTGGCTAATTAATTAATCCTCTTGTTTTTTTCCCACTAAGCTGTGGCAAACTGGATGCAATTAACAGAGGAATCCATTTAATATCAGGACAAGACACAGCAGGAACACGCAGCTTGTTCTGTACCCATTCGCCTCCAGCATCCTCCTTGCTGCAGCCCCCATCCCTCAAGCTAAAGACAGATTTTGGATTAAAGGACACAATGAAAATTCATACCAGTTTATTTTACAAGAAAGCTGGACTTTCACTGCAGAACTCACTCTAAGCTTCCCCTAGCAGAAAGACCAAGCTGGGCTGTGCATGGATGGAGAGATGCTGCAAGTGATGTTGAAGAAACCATAAATTTTTAGAGTGGTCCTTATTTCTATCGCCATGTGATCGCATCCAGTCTCCCACCAACACAAGGCAGCTCCAGCCCAGCACCAGATACTGGTCTTTGTTTAAAGGTGTGTCGTACAGCTGGGATAATACAAAGTTTCCCATGCTGGCCTGGCTCCAAACTTCAGCTGAGCAGCTTTTTCCGTGAGTAAGTCCTGCTAAGGCGACGCTTCCGGGAAACCGTGATGTGGAATGGAGACAGTTCCTGGTTGGCAGTAATTTGGACAGCATCAGATTCCTCTTCTACAAAAACAGAAAGTATATATGAAAGCCACAATTTGCCAGAATTCACTGGTGATTCCAAGAAAACAAATACCAAGTGGAGGAAAGAACTGGAAGTTGCACTTCCCATACAGCTACTCTCTCTTCATTGCCACCTTTCCTTCCACACTTCCCAGTACATGCCAAGTTTCTTGTAAGCATGTGAGACTGAGACACTGAACACAGCAGTGGCTGATACAGTCACAGGTTTTGTGCCCAAAGCCCAACCCCCAGCACAGCAGGATTTTGTTCTTTTTAGCTGGAGGCAAGCAGAGCACAGGCAGTCTGCTGGAGCCCAGCCCAGCCTCTCTTGTGCCTACCTGGGACACGCTTTCTGCGAGCCGGCGGTGGGGACAGCAGTGGAGACTGGGTCAGAGCTAGAAGGCTGCTGGCAGAAAGTCCACTCTTCAAGGGTGGAGTGGAGCCTGGAGAAGCACAGGGAAATGCTGCAGCAAAACTATTCAACAGCTCAAATGCTAAGCCTGGCACACAGCCTCTGTGCTGCCTCAAAACTGACATCAGTGTGATACTTTGAGTTCATCTGAAACAAACTCTAGGCTGTCACAGTGGTGTTTTAGCATTTGAGAAAGGTAAATGGCAGTCTGAATCAGCTCTTAGCACATTTAATTTTCTTAGCTGGTTTAGCAGAAAATCTCTTCACTTGTATTCAACCAAGGTAATTCACATTTCCTGGAAGAAAACTGTTACAACCACAATGATCTAGAAATACAAACACAAGGTCTGTAGGTACATAAAGTCTCTTACAGGGCCATCTTAAGGCTAAGCACTGCTATTATTTCATGTCTCAAATATGGATTAATGTTGCTTCAAGGTTTGGCCTTTTTTCTGTCATCATGTTGAGTAAGACACTGCCTCTATACAAATCCTTCCTTGCAAGAGAAAACACACCAAAGCTTACTGCAACAACTACAGAACAACACCAGCCCCCTGTAATTTCTACAATACTGGAGTAAGTATCTGAAATTCACAAGGCCTTGTTCACAGAGCGGAACAGCCTGTTTCACCAAGGTTAGCTGAATCCTCTGTACCCATAGCAAAAGCAAAGAGGCAGCTTAAACCTGTACACCTACTGATACATTATTGCTAGCAAGGGAATAATTTCTGGTAGCACTTTCAAGGGGCCCACCACCACGGGCAGAGACAACTGGAGCACCAATGAACACCAACATCCACAGGACTAACCCCGCCAAGACTCCAGCCCGAAGCACTGAAGAAGCCAAGCTTTACACTTCAGATTGTTGGCTTCAGAGCTGGATGCTGGGCAGAAACAGCCAGTGGCATCAACACAAACTGAACAAATCACCAGCTGGATGCAACTGGGATCGTCTGTTCTCAAGTTCTCAAACTTTCCTTTTACTTCCTCCAGCCTCCTTCATATTTCTCTGATCTCTCTTCCATTATTAACACTCCTCATATCCAGTCTGCATCTCCACATAGTTATCTTCCATGTCATCTACAAGCCACTCCTCTTTCACCTCACTCTCTGTCAGATAATTACACAGAAAACAACTGTGTTTTTGTTTTAGTCCCATTTTTAACCACATCTGAATTTTAATGGAGTGTCTTTCACGCCATTTAATTACCTGACAAAAGGAAAACATCATCGTCCCCTAGAGAACTGTGCTGCTCCAGTGTTTTGAGAGCACACGCTCCTGGTTTCTCAGGAAGTAGAGAGTCTGCCCTTGATTTACTCCTGTTGCCCTCCTCTGTGGAAGAGCCAGTGAGATCCAAGCTGCCCCTATCAGCACGTGATCTCTTGGCACTGTGACTCTCCTCCTTTTCTGGTGACAGGTAAGTAAAGACTCGCTTCCGAGATTTCAAGCCAAAAGTTCCCATGGCAGAGTCCTCATCAGCCCTTAGTTCAGAGTCACTAGGAGATGCGTGATCCTGGAGCCTGCAAACCCCTTCCAGTTCAAACTCCCCAAGAGCATTTGTTACTCTGCTGCTGCAGTGTTCTGAGATCCTCGTTGTTCTCTCTCTGCCTGCTGACAGCCGTGTCCGTTCGTCAGCATTCCTCTCGCTCTGACCACAGCTCACTGTGGCAGTGCTGCCTGCTGCTCTCTTCCTCCGAGGCCAGTCATTGATGGCATCAGGAGTTGTCTTCCCCTTCTGCTTTGGAGAGGGCGTCTGGAGAACCCCGGCTTCCAACGGGAACGGGGAGCTGACAGCAGAGGCACAGCTCGTTGGGGTGTACGACTGGCAGATGTAGGTCTGTCCTGCACCCTTCCCAGGTGTACTATGGAAAGAAGAGCAGCAGGACGGAGAAACACAGGCAGCTGCCAGTTTTCCTGGGTGCTTGCTGCACCAGGTCATAGCAAAATCACTGAAGGGGCTTTCTCCTCCCCTGGGTTTGCTGGCGCTCGCTTCAGGTTGAACTTCCAACGACGAGCAAGAGCCGATTTTCTTAATGCGAAGCTTGGGCAGGCCTGAAGCTTGCATTTCAATTTCCACTTCGTACGTGGGTGGGCTGGCAGAGGGAAGTTTGCAACGACTTTCAGGAGTGGAGAACCTGGCTAGAGAGGGAGGCTCCCCCAGGCGTGCCGCAGCCTCGCGCTGCCTCCTGTCGGCGGTGCAGCGCAGGGAGTAGGCAGGAGGAGATCTCTGCGCGGGAGGCGACGCGCTGGCGGCAAACCTGGAGCGTCTCTTGAGACCTGCAGCTTGCAGTCCCACGTACTCTTCCCTCAGCAGAGTCCCTGCTTCCAAGTCATCACGACCTGTTTGCAAATCACAGGTGTTTGCACTGCAGTTCTCCCCCTTATCCGATGGCTCACAGTCTCTCTCAGCACTCTCTGCATTTTCCTGCCCTCCAGCAAAAGGCTTTGGAGACAAATGGTTTTCCAAGTTTTCCAAGTCCTCCCTTGAAGGAGACTTTTGAGACACTCTGTTCATCTGTTTATTTTTCTCCAACACAGAAGTATTTTCAGTAACTTGGGATTGATGAAGCTGAAGGCTTTCTACAGAACAGTTACCACCACTATCATGATGACTGTCCTCATTTTCTCTAAGTGTGGGGCATGTGAGGCTCTCTCCTCTAGAACCTGGTTCATGTTTGGCCTGCTTGGACGTGTGAAGCAGGGACCTCAGTGAACTGCCAGCAATACCTGCAGTCTTCTGAGAAGATGGTTTAGATGCAGCAGGTTTCCAGTCAGAGTCCCCAGCCTGCATGTGGGAAGCAGAGCAGCTTGTCACAGTGTTTGTGGAACTTTCACGGAGTGGAGAACTGCAGAGAGGCTCTGGCCCCACAGCAAGTTGAGGTATTTCTGTACTTAGTGGGCTGGTACATAACTTTGAACCTGGATCTCCAGGTTTTCTGGGTGTCCTTTTAGGTGCTTGAGATAACTGATCTGACTGCACCTGTATTTCCTTTGTGAGGATTTGCCTCCGAGCACTAACTGGAGATGCTAATTTTGAGAGGTATCTCAAGGAACGTCTTGGAGTCTGAAGTTCTGTTAAACACCTTTCTTGGGTGGCAGAGGGGGAAGAAGCAGCAGTTGGATTTGAATCTATTGGAGGCAACCCAGAGGCATTGAGCACTGTGAACCCTTCACGTTTTGGTGTCTGCAAGGCAGGCTCTTTGTGAGGAGGGGAAAGTGTTAGTGCTGCACAACAGTCCTCAGCAGCTACTTGCAGTAAGTGAACCCTCTTGCTGTCAGTTAGTGCAGATGGAGACTTGACCCTTTGTGCAGGATGAGAAAAGTACTTTCCCAAACATTTAGCTACAGTCTGCTTAGCTGCTGGACTTTTGCCAGGTGTCTTCTCCAGCTTCTGTGGCGTCCTGCGGACAATGCGAGGCGATCTCCTTGGGAGCTTACTGGCAGAATTTAGTGGCTTCTGGGCATATTTATGAGGTGTTTTTCTAGGAGTCTGGAGGGGAAAAATAATAAATTAAAGAATCATGCTTGTTCTACTCCAGGAGTATTACCTAGCCATCTTCATATTTACTTCCCAAGATATGAAGCATAAAAAACCCATTGGATGAGAGTTAACGAACACTAAATTTAAGATGCTGATGAACAGAGGAGAAAATGAGGATGGGAATAAAGAGAAAGAGAGGTAACTGTTTCTACCTGACATGAGGGAAGCTCCTCTAACTGTAAAGAATCTTTTCTTGTTCTCCTTCCAGGTGAATGTTTCACTGCAGGGCTACACATGTCAATGACTGCACCAAAGAAAAACCTCTTGGGAGTCTGGACAGAGGAGCTCTTTGAATGCTGGTTAAGGCCTATAAAATGGAACAGTACAATTTAACTAATACAAACTAACGGGCCACAATTGTCTGAATCACATCAGATATGTGGAAAAGTAGTGTAAAAAGCTCATATTCCTGGCATGTTTTCTAACCAAGTGTTAAAGCTTCACCAGAATTATTGTTATTTCCCATTATGAAATTAATATCCATCTGTAGAAAGAATGCTCCAGTGGTAAAAAAAGGTATAAAATACCTCAGCATCTTATTCTATTTATAGCTTGTAGCTTTAGATAGTTCTGGTTCATGACTAAGGATTCTAATAAGTAGAATATAAAGAACTAAGTGTCACCATTTTTAGCTGATAATCCTACTGAGAAAGCCTGCAAAGAAGATCCCATCAGTCATTGCTTTATGCTGCCACAGAGCAGACTGAAAGTAAGCTATAGGATTTCTGTCCCATATTTTACAAGGATTTCACTGCATTTAAGGAATGCAGACTGACAATCAGTGGTATTCTGTTAGATGGGCCTGACTGGTTTGTTAAGTTGGCAGCGAATTCATCATAGAAATAGCTGCCTTACCATCCTCAAAATTCAGATTACCAATTAAAAAATAATTACTGAGGATGAATTTCCGTCTACAGAAGATACTACATGACAGCTCTTAGCTTCTTACAGTTTCTTGTAGAGCCAAATCAAATCAAACTCAGAGCTATCCATGCCAGCTTTTCAGATCAGCAGTATCAGTCTGCTCAAATCCCACTCAGTACCTTCTACATCCTGCAGTTTACAGCTCTCCTTTCCTCGTCCCTGGTGGAGGTGCTGTGAATTTTTTGTGCTGGGCAGTGTAGTGGAATAGAAAGCACCAGAGCAGGTCTTATGCAAAGACAGCTGTTTGATGCGTGGGCTTCTTCTCAAACCTGCTTCTGAAAAGGCAAGGACATGGGAGACTGAGACTTCTTTCCCCCTCAGCAATGGGCACATCATCAGGAACAGTGCACAACTGCAAGGAACATACTCTCAGAAGAAACTTCTCTACAGATACCTATCTCACCCAGGAAGGCAAGCAGGTGAAGAACAGGTTCAGTTTTCTTGAGGATTGGAAAATCTGTGCCTATAAATCCCCTTCTAAAGTATGATGCCCCTCCTCTAACTCATGATTACTCTCATTCCTCTTTAGCAATTATATGGAAAGGAATTCTAGAAAAGCCATGTTCAATGCAAGTCACATCCAAGTTAAAAGATAGGTTAATGGTCTTGTCTCTTTTTGCTAGCAATTTCATTTTCCTGCCTGCCCAGACATGCTGGTTTTTTCTTCCCTTCTGGGAAAAAGGAACAGCAGTAGCCAACATAAGAGACACTCCCCAGAGCCAGGTGGCTGTCTGTTATAGCAGAAATCAGAGCAGGGTCACAGCACAACATGGTGAAGTTATATCAAAAATAAGCATGTGCTGGTTTGACAGTAATTATAGCAGCTCAGAATCTTGTTCACCCTTCAAGTCCTTCACATTTTTTCATTTAAAAGACTTACTATCTTCCTCTCTTTCTTCACTTCTATGGTACAGAGCTGTTAAAGCAGTGAGCAGCAAATGGTTCTGTCAGAACAGAACAGTACAACACTTTTGGACTGACTTCTCATGAATTAGCCAAATCAAAGTACACTCATCTTACAAGCTACGACACAGCCAAACCACCTTTAATGAAAAATCAGGGCTTACCATATATGGCCTTCTCTGGAGATTCTTCTACAACACTAGTGTCACAGCCTGGATCAGAAGACCTTGAGAAACAACAGACATTTTGGGCTTAGCACACTGAGCACATTTACAGGAACAAAACTTGCCACAGAGACTGAAAAGCAGTGCCCTATTCTACATCAATATATTGCTTTGTGGGCTACCCTAAGTGAGCAATTAGTGAGCATTTTGCCTCCAACTGACATGTAATGAAGTATGGGTGGCTTCCTAGATGTACAGGTAACAGTTCTACATGAAAGAAAATGCTAAAATTCAGTCTGGAGTCCACAAAATACAGCAGGAGCCTTTTCTTCATAAGCCCTTGAACCAGCAGCTGAACCTAAAGAGACATCAGCTGCAGGAATTAAAGCAGCCTGACTTACACGATGAAGCAGGCAGTACTTCCCCCCACTCAGGCTATGGCATTCAGCTTCCACTGGTTCTCTGACTGCCTTAAGTGAAGATCATCCTTGAGCACAACGATACCTGGTCATTCTAGCCATTAATTAGGCATCCATTAATTAGACAGAAATATTTACTAAGAAATTCAGAAAGAACTCACCTGCCTTTGATCTGCTTGTGGAGGAGTCTCCTAGACACCTGCTTATGGAGTGGTGTTTCTGCAACTCTCTTGGTCAATAACTTGCGATGATCTAAAAATCATGCAAGAACGATAACATCACATAATTATAAAGCATTTGGAACAAATAAAGAAATACAGTTTTGTACAGGCTTAAGCTTAAGAATGACAGCCTATACAGAATCTGTGCTGTCTTCCAGCACTCACAAGCTATCATTATTTCGGAGTCCAGTGTCCTCTTTCCCACTCTCCCAATATTATTAGCAGCATCATGTCAGATATAGTTAATCTACTGAGATAATTTTCATTATTCATCTTTATTTCACAGATCCTTTATTAACCAAGCATTTTTAACTTTAATTTTCTTTATGAGATGGAAAGAGTTCAGTAAAAACAAGTTTCAGTTTCAATACCATCATTATTCGCCCTCCAAACACATAGCAATGACCTCCTTTTATCCTTTATTAAAAACAGATCATCATTGTTTCATAGAACTGAAAATGCAAAACTAGGAATTTTAGCAAATACTCTTTCACAACAATCCTACATGTGCAAGTCATATCCTACCTTTGTTGCCCTCACTGGTGCACTTGTATTTTAGGCCTTCCACAGCAGACACTGACTGGCTTCTAAGCATCTTTTTCAGTGACCTTTTTGATGGTGAAAGTATCTCTTCATTGAAGAGATTCCTCCTTACTTTTGTAACCTCTGTGAGGCAAGAAAAGCAAGAAAAGATCACATTACAAAAAAAAAGCAGAAGAAAAAAATAATTTAAAAAATACAAAGGTAATTTTGTCAGGCCACTTGGGATAGAACAATATACCAGCAAGGAAAGTCAACTTTTTAGAGGCTAAAAAGCTTGGAAAAGCTGTTTTTTCTGCTACTGGAGCATGTCCTCCTCTAAATCCATTCCAGCCTTCTCTTCTGAATTTGTATTATTTGCCTTATTCCTGCAATAAGCTACAAGCAGATGCCATAGCAGAAAAAGCAGGCAGTCAGTGTCCCACGTGGAACATTAGGTGCACTACAAAATCTCAACCAAAGCACATCTTGGTTCAGAGAACATGTGAGATTTATTTTTATGAAGTATTTGTGGGGATATATCCTATTTTCAGATATAGTTCATTCTTGTCTTCATTTTCTTTTCAGGACAGAGAAGATGAAAATAATTTCAAGAGTCAAGGTTTTCTTTTGAGGGCACGAAATTTAAGTTTTCTGTGTATGAGTACACAGAATACCACATATTTTTTTCCCCCCCCTCAAAGTTTTTGCACAACTCAGCAAAACTCCCTTCAGATTTCCAGCATGCCTCAGCATAATTTCATCATGGCTCAGTAAAATTTACAGGGACATGTGCTGAAGATGCACCTTTCCATGAACAAGCCAGAAGTCAATATACCTTGCACTGTCTCCTTCTGCAACAAAGGCATCTGCTGGGACTTCTCAGTGGCAAGGTAAGAACGCAAGTTCTCCTGAAACAAACAAGAAATCAGCCTCAGCAGCAGTGCAAATGTTATGTTTAAGTATGAATATTAACTATAAGCTCTGAACCACACATTATTTCAATTTCTCCTGCGAAACAATCTGATCTCTGTACAGCTGATACAGGGCACATTTACCAAGGGAATACAGAGCAAGAGTTTTTGCAGTCAAGTATCACAACTCTCACACAATCCTTCTGGAAGTTTTACCTTTTTGATGGGGTTCTTGGCTACCTTGGGAATCTCAATTTGACGCAAGTTCTGTGGTGCTTCTGTCATGCTCCTGTGTCTGGCTAAAACATTATTCCTTTAGAAAATACACAAAAATTAAGTTAAAATAAGATCAAAAGCACAGTTATCAACCTATTGACAATTAAACTTAGCAGCGATATGACAGATAGGAAGTGTTTACCTAAATTCAAATTGCTAACTACTTTGACACCTCACTTACTACAACACTGGGATATGATTTGCAATATAAAAAGCTATTCCTGAGGTTGGTATTGGAATTCATTCACAATTTGCTAATATGAACACAGAATCCCCAACACAGAAATCTCCAGTAAATCACTTTTAACTATAACAGTATAAGTCAGCTACTGCATAGCATAACATGCTTTTCCTCTCTTGGAAGATGATCCTGAACTCTTTTTTTGCCTAAGATTCAAATACAGAATCAAGATTATATCTTCATCCAGTCAACAAAACTTTATATTTTCATTTATATTATATTTTCATACAGGTAACAAAAAGCTGTCTCCTGTTTGGAATTACTACCTTCTCTTTTTAGCAGATCTGGTGCGCAGCTCCTCCAGCTGATCACTCTCACTGCAAATAGCACTGGGAGTTAAAACAGATGACAAAGAAGGTGGAAGGCCTGGAGATTTGCTATCCAGAGTCATGGAGTCATCACTGAAGAAGTCTGAAGGCAGAACAGACGCCAGCTTCGGAGGTATTTGTGTACCCAGACCATAATAAATATCTCCAAGGGTCTTTGGAATAGAATTCATATACCTGGAGCAGCAGAGAGAACCCACATGAAACACACTCCTCCTCAAAACTGTTGATATTTCAAACCCAAAGGGTGAACGAAATCCTTGTTCTTACATGTCAATTTAAAAACAACAAACTGAACAACAAACTGAACAAACTTAACTAGTTTACTTGCTTATCAGCTGCTTTTTCTTTAACCAAAATATAAGCATAATAAGAGAACACGGCTAAATTTCTGAGAATTACAAAGATGCAGTAAATCAAAGCTGTTAATTGCTATCTACTCACAGACAAATTCAATCCACACCATAGTCACCCAGCAGCATGTAAGTCATGCTGATGAACTTACAATTCTAATATTTCCTCCAGAAACTTTGTAAGATAGGCTGGGTCTTCAGTCAGACATAAAATGCGCAGCATATCTGTCACCTGGAAGAGAAAGTCAGGTGGTAAAATGGATTAAGGTGTGCCAGCTGCAGCACCAGATATTTTAGTAAGGGCTATAAAGTGTAAAATCAAAGGAAAAGCAGGTTCCAGGTCCCCATTTCTAGTGCCATGCAGAAACACAACCTGGTTTATACTTTACTTGCCTCCTCTAACAGCTGCTCCATTTCCTCGGCGTTGCTTTGCAGTGAAGGGCACTGAAGGCACAACTCAAGGCGCAAAAACACCTGAAGTCGGCACCTAAGGAAACAAATAATTATCCACCACCTCTTCTTCTAATGGAAACAGCAGATTTACTGCAAAAGGTGTGCTCAAAAAAGCAATGGGAAGGGAAGTGGTTCCTTTTGACAGCAAAATTTAGTTAGCATTTCATTTTGGTGGCAAGGGAGATGCCTCATTCCAGATACAGGCTGCAGTGCTTATCACACAGCACGGGTATATTTGCATTTAATGAAATGGTTTTACTCAACCAGAGCTTCCCCTTGAAATATTTGCCCCATGTAAATACTTTTCCAGTCGTACAAAAAAGCCACCATTAAAAACTGCTAACCAACTCCACAGTATCTCAGAAACTGAAGTAAATACAGTGTCTCATACTCTCTGACTTTGGTCTCCTTCTGTGAGCCATGCTGTTGTCTGAGCATTTTGCTGGTCTTCAGGAGATGGTTTCTGACTCTTCCCACACAGGCCATCTGCAGACACATAATGACAGCACAGAACTTCAAAATTGTTCCCTGTCTGCAGGGCAGGGCAGGTTCCTAACCTTGTCCCCCAGTTACCTCCCAACCTATTCTTCTAGAAGTACAGTTTTTTCCTTTTCTTTCAAGGAAAGGATTTCATTTTCCTTTCAGCAGCAAAGTTATGACCTAAAGCAACTCAGAGCTTGAAATCACAGTGGTCTCTTGCTTGCAGCTTCAGGCCTTCTTCACTCTTGATCCACTTTGGACTTGTCTCTCACTGTGTTTTTCTTAAATTAATCACCAGGTTTTCCAGTTTTCGTTTCAGATTATTGTAAGCCTATAAATAGTGCTAAATATTTTAAGAAATACCTTGAACAATTTCTCTTTCCTAACAAAGCCAGGCCTAGATTTGCCACATAATGCAATAACAAAAGATACATCTTCTTTAAAATACGGTTTGCAAGAACGCATTTTTTTAAATACTGTCTTTGAAATAGAATTTTTAAGGAGGTCAGTGTAAAGAAAACATCTTGCAATATTTAGCAGAGTTGTAAACTGTTAACTGAACTGGACTTTCCTACATTTTTTACAAGCATCCAGTTTTCCAGTATTGAGTCCTCACAGATAGAAGCAGTCAGGGACCACGGTGCAAGTCCACATAAAACTTCAGGGAACATGAAGGAAAGGTAGCCCACAACAGTAAAAATTCGAACTTCCAGATCAGCAACAACCCTGCCCACGTGCTCTTACGTACCTCTTTCTCTTTGGCATCTTGTATTTTCAAGAACCTTTTAATGGCCATGATCATATTCTGGGCACACGCAGATGAGGGAATTCCCTCAGCAACAGCCTTCTGGTAGCTTGCAGTCAAGTGGGACTGCAGCTCCTCCTCTGTTTGGAAGTCTGCAAGGAAATGATCTCTGTTAACTAAATGCAAGCTCACCACAGCTCACCCTAGCTGAAGCAGGGAACAGAGAAGGCAATAATAAATATTTCCCCCAGCAATGATGCATCCAGACCACAGCACACTAGCAGAGGTAGTTCCAGGTGCAGACCCATGATACATTATAAGCTAAATCAATCCTATAATCAACAAAGTTTGCTTAATGTCAGGCTACTTTGCTTAACTTTCAGGCTACTGCAGCAGTCAAGAAATGCCCTTTATTTCTGCCTAATCAGTAAACAGGACTACATTTCCAATTATACCTCGATGAATGCTTCCTTTTCTATTTCTTTTGGCTAAAAAATATTTAAAAGTAAATCCTTATTGCTTGTTTCAGATGGATACAAGGCAAGAAATTAACCCCAGAAGTAGCTGTAACCCTAGTTTGTAAAGAACCAGAAACTAAATGGCAGAAGAGTGGGAAAAAAATGTCTACTCTTTGCCATGCTGAAGATACAGAAACTGAAACACTGATCTGCCCCTTGATACTGAATTGTCAATTATTATCCTTTGCTCTCCCTTCCATAAAAATCTTCTATGACTCCTACATCAGGATGTCAAGAGTTCATATGGGATGTATCACGACAGAAAGATAACAGGACTTAACACACACCAACTGATATTTTAAGTGCTTTTGCCTTTCCTTCCTCCTTTTCATCCAATCTTTTTGCTGAAAGCTTCTGTGGAACCTTCTCATTCACTGCTGGTGGCACAGCATCAGGTTGAAACTTCTGAGCTTTTACATTCAGTCTTGCTACATTCAGCATCTGCAGGGATCTGGGCATGGTCTTCATCTTCTGCCTGACTGGAGTTCGGGGAACCCCACCTGCAATGCCACAAGAGAGAGTTCTACCATCAGGCACACTGGGCAGGAACTCCATCCAAAGTAGAGAACAACACCAAATTCTGTACTACTGCGAACTTAGTAACCTCCTAGAGGAAAACTTCACCCAAAAGGTTGGTATTTCTTCATGAAGTCAACATACAGGCAGCACAGCAGGCAGCTACTTTTCCAAATAAAAAGGCAGGTGCATATTGCTCTGCATAAGAACTCACATAGGTTTAATCAGAAGTTATATATACAGGCAGCAATCTTATGTCACAGAAATAGAAGCAGCTGACAGAGCAGGACTTGCAGGTACATGAGGCTAGGGTAAAGTCAACTGTGGTTAGTGCAGAGAAATGCAATGATTAAAGTCTTCTAGAAGAACGTGTCTTACTTCTCTAAGTAGAACAAAATTCAGAGGTTGCAATATTTACTAGTAGTTGGAGCAGTCCCTCTTTCAACAGCTAATTAAACTGCAGAGCTCTACATGCTGCTTGTAGCAGCCCTGTCAGTCCCTGCACAGCCCTGAATTACAGGAATTGGGGTTCTACTACAGGACAAACCTAACACTAATAAGTAAATGAGATTGTCCCTAAATAAAAAAAAACCTAAAGCATGCAATTACTTAAGAGTACAGATCTCTGGGGTTCATGCATCACCTTTTATTGACAACATGCACACATAATCCCAAAGTATACGTACGTCTTTTTTTGTTATTTCCTGGTCCAGCTGCAGCAGAGGTTTCACTGAATTTTCTCTGGTACAGCTCACACAGACTTTCTGAGAGCTCCACAACAGACTGGTCTGCACTACCCTTCCCATTAGCACAAGGAACCTGCAGGAGCCTACATGAAAAAGCAATACTGTTATCAGAAAAAGGTGAGAGTAGGAGGCACATCCCTTCTTTCCTGTGGACAGAAACAAGGTTTTCCTGGATTCCAGTCTGCAGCAATAGAGTGCAAGCAGCACACACCAGTAACTCTGCCAGCACCTGCTCCCAAACACACTTAGGAGATGCAGAAAACCCAAACACTCTTAAAATGCTGGAAACAAGCACTACATTAATGTACAGTGGATATGGCACTGACCTGTACCACAAAACTAAACGAGCAGCTTTGTGCTGTCCAAACTACCTTGCATTAGGCTCTTTTGTTTCATTCAGCAAGCTCTTTGAAGAAAGCAAGCTCATTCACTCCAAATAAACACCAACTGTGAGAACACAACCACATCCTCAGTATCTTGCACTGGATCTTACCAACCCATAAAAGCTGAAATTTGTCATTTCCCAAGTAGCTTAAGGTCATTTTAAGTGACCTTTCTAACTCCTGAAACTACCAAGATTTTAATCCATGCAAACTGATACCCAAACACCCTGTTCCCAGTTTCTTCTGTATATATAGCCCACCAAGAGATAAGCCACCAGTAAACTGAGTACAGAAATAAAAGCAGTAGAGAGGCACTTAATTCTAGAACTCTAAGCAATGCTACAGCCATACTCTCTTAATAGAAGAAAAAAAATCTTGATTATTGCTCAGAGACATTCAGAAAAATACCTGAATGACTCCATGAGATCAGAGCTTGCTCCACAAGCATTGGATGCAGGATACCACGCTTCCAGCACTGCAGGATGCCAGCCCCCTGTGTGGGACAGCTCCTGCTGGACCCACTCTGGCACTGGAGTTTCTTCTCCTGTAAGCAGACACACACACACAGCCCCCCAAAAATCAGAAACGATGAACTAAACTAAGTGGCAGAAGGTCCCAGCCTTCACAGAAGCTCTAAGATAGGTTTGCAAACCTTTGATCCTGGAGAGACAATTTCATAGCCAGTCTATGAGAAGATGAGAAGATTCCCTCTAACACAAAACACATGTGTAAAAGCAGCCTCCTTGCTGCAGTCCCACCCAAAGGCTTTAGTGGCCAGGGATGGCCCATGTGACACATTTTAGGAAGCCTCTGTCTAAAAGCATGTCCTCAGGCACATGTGTTTTATCTGCAAGCTAGTGGAAACTAACACTCTGTCAATAAAACAGTAAGCTACACCCATACAGCTTTCTTTCTGCATCACATCACGAGGCCTTAGCTACAGATGACACAATGAGCAAGCCCCAGAAATGAGACTCCTCAAGGAGAAAATCATTAACTTTATATTTTTTCCACTGCACATCTGGAGATGATCAAAAGATGGGGAGTTTTGCATTTCCTGACACCTACCCAGACTGGCCAGAGAATCTTCCACTGACATGTCAATTTTACTCAACACACTATTCACAATCTCTGGCAGGTGAGTGTCACAGTCCTGGGCAGAGTCTTCCACTACAGCTCCTTCAAGGCTGCATCCCTGAATTTCAGCAGTCTTCTCAGGACCAAGCACAGTCAGAACTGCAGTGTCCTCAGAAAGTGGTGACAGAACAGCAGTGCAGGGGCACCAAGTTTCAGACAGAGATACTTCAGCAATCTGCATTTTAAAAGAAAAAAAAAAAGTGGAAAAAGAGAAGAGTTTACATTAGCCAGAAATATAGAGACCAAAGGAGCACAGATACTTTACAAGCAGGTTATAGACTTACATGATCTCAAAAAACTGTTCTGAATTTAGCTTTAAATGAGCAATTTGCAGTGCAATGTCTGTTACTGTTTTCACAAGATGATACTGCCACCCCTTTTGTCATTTCAAGTTCATTTCAGTTCATTTCTGAGCAGGTATCAGTTTAAGGCAAAGAGGAAGATTTACCATGTGCAGTCCTTGCACCACCAGACTCCTCAAGAGCTGATGAAACAGAGAGCTGTTACATTGGCCCTGCCCAGCCTGTGAGCTCTGCAGCATCCAGCTCTCTGTGAGGAAGTGGCCAGCCTGTGCCAAGCTCCAACCTGTCAAGTTTCCTTTCAGGAAGATGCTGACTGGACCCTGCAGTTGTCTTTGGCTCATGGCAAGAGGTACCAGGACCACAGCACAGCTTTCCTGCTTCTTCTCACCTGTGCAAGCATAGGATAAAGAAAAAGTCTGAAAGCAAGTAAAAAAGGTTCTTCCATCAAGGTGAAGAGACAACTTCAATATCAAAAAGTGACATCCAAGATTAAACAGGGAGTATACAGTGTGTTACAGAACTGACCTCCTTCCCACAACCTCAAGGAGCAGAGTGCATGGAAAGGCCATGTGCACATTGCTTCAGAGCTAATCTGTTTTCTCTGGGAGGGGCTTTTAATCTCTGCTCTTATTTTAGCTAAATTGAATAACTGCATGAGAAAAAGGAGTACACCTCTGTAAGGCAGGATGAGCAAAGGGCCCCTGATCCAAACTTCTAGGAGCATGGCAAAGGGAAGAGGCTAAATCAGAAACGTGGGCTCACAGTCCTCATCTCAGAAGCAGCAGAGCACAAGCAGAACTTTAAACACCTAGGCTTTTAAACATGTGAAGGTACTTCTACACACACTATTCACAAGGGAAGCTCATCAAGGACCCTGCATGAGAGATCAGTTACTACCATGCACATCTCTATTTTTCTTTCCTTTTTTTTATTACCAGGCATGCTGAGAAACAATGTTCCCTCTTGCTGTGGAAACAGGGATCGGTGCAGGGATGGCCTGGAGAGCAAACAGCTCAAAGTGGCATCCAGGGGCAGAAGTGTGGCCCAAGGCACAGCCTGTGGCACTGGGGACCTCGAGTCTGCAAGGGAGCCAGGAGCACCATCTGCCCTGGGGTGACTCCAACAGGGCACCAAGGTTTCAGCTGGCAAGATGCTGCCTCCCATCTGACTAATCACTTCAGACATCGTCCAGTAGCCACCGTGATCCGGGCATTCGAGCAGCTGAAACAAAAGTAACAGGTCTTAAGTTAAGGTTGGCAGTGAGAGCTTTCATGCAAACAAATAAAGAGTGCACTTTTTCAGAAAAGCTGGCACATGGAACATAGCCACAGCAAACACGGTGCTTTCTGAGTGTTCTTATGGACTCTTGTCAGCCTTCAGAGGAACCTAACAAAGTAAAGACTATTCCCAGTGAATTAAAAGCTAGCAATATACTCAAGGTTTTGTTTT
>VXBQ01015638.1:1155725-1182560 GCA_013400175.1 Phainopepla nitens | reverse complement strand
CGGACCGGCACCTGCCCGTCCCCGCTACCGGCCGCGGGCAGCAGGGACGGGGTCAGCGGCACAGAGCCTGCCCGGCACAGGGCAGGTCCTGCCGACACGCGGGGCATCCTCCTCCTCGAGCCTCCCTGCAGGGCACCAGGGACAGCCCAGGGCCCGTACGGGTAAAATTTGGATTCGAATTCAGATTACATATTGCAACAAATAGATTTCCTGTTCGGGTGGTCAGGCATTGAAACAAGTTGGGCAGGGGAGTGGTGGGGTCACGTCCCTGGAGGTGACCAGGAGGCATCTGGACCTGGCGCTGGGTGGTTTGGTTTAGGGGTTACAGCCCTGTCGATGGTTAGACTTGGTTGTAAACCTGATTCTGTGAAAAGGTGTAGGGCCAGGGTACCTGGACAGGGGCTGGCGCTTGAGGAGGACAAAGACCCTGGGCTGGCATCAGCTGCCTTGCCCAGGAGCATCCCCTCCCTGCAGGGCTCGAAGCACACCTCGCCCCATGCTGTCAGTGGTCACGGTGTGGTCACGGGGGGTGAGGGCACAGGAGTCCCCAGAGAGCAGAGCCACGCAGGTGTCTGCTCCCCCCTCGCCTCCAGAGCCTGAATGCCCCAGCCCAAACCAGTGCCACCAGCAGCCGGTCGTATTTACAGAGCAACAAAGACAAGTGGGCACCAAGCCACCCACTGGGCTCTGCTGGTGCCTGTGAACACAAGGGCCTTCAATGAGCTGGAACCCGGAGCTGATCCACTCGGATGGGCAGGAGCAACCTGCCACCAAGAGCAAGAGGAGGACAGGTCTCCCTGGAGAAGTGCAGAGGGCAGCCTGCAGCCCTGGGGATGTGGGCTCCCTTCTCCTGGCCGGGGGCTGGCATCTCCTGCTGCTCGCCATCGCCCTGCTGCTTGAGCCCTGGAGAGGAGCCAGCCACACCACGGCACTGCCATCATCCAGCCACTGGCATCTGTCCCAGCAGTCCGCTGAGGACACTTAGCAGAGTGTGACCAAAACCTGCCTTATCACAGTGCACCTGGGACCAAAACAAACCCAGGGCAAAGGGGAGTTTCCCAGCAAAGTCTGACAGCTTCCAACACGGGAACTGCTGCTAGCTACTCAAACTCCTTCTCCTTTCCTGCCCACTACGGTGTATTTGCTCTGGAAGCCTGTCCAGCTCTTGGGAAAGCCAGCAGAGGTGTTGGCTGAGCCCAGGTGACTGTTGACTGTTTCCCAGTGTGACAGACAGAGTTGCTCACACCTCTGCTTCTTGTACTGTCCCACGTTTGTGCTGCTTTTACAGATGTTTGCCCTCTCTGCCTGCTCCGCAAGGACATCAACTTCCCTCTCAAACAGTCCTTGGGTTCTTTCTGGACAATCATTTACTTACTGATAAATGCTGTTTCTTGGGAGGAAGGAGAGGGCATAAGAATAATCATTTGTGAATTTGGCTCACGTGTGGTTGTCACTTCAATCCAGATCAGACTTTTTTTTTAAAACTAATAAAAGTCTCACTTTATTTTGTCCTGTTTCCAACATTTATCTCCAAGGGATACTTAGTGGTGGAGGCTAAAAAAAGGGATGAGAAAGCCCAGACCTAAGTGAACTGTTTGATCTCCCCTCATACCACCACTCTGTCCTGCCCCAGTGGAAAGTTTGTTTGCCTTTCTGCTGAGCCAGCCTGAAAAAAAGTTTTGTTTTGTATTGACTCAGATGCTTTGCTTTCAGGTCACTCTTCAAGGACCTGCACAAAGAAAAAGTCACCTTTGATACTGGGCAATTCGCAGAGTTTAATTTGTGCTGCATCAAGGCTCCCAAGACTCCCCAAATCCTCATTCTCCAGTGCCTTCTCCACCCCATGTGCCCAAAGGCTACTGATAGTGGCTGCTTTGACCACTGATTCTGAGGAGCTCCCATTCCCTCCTATCCAAGCTGCCCCAAGGCAAGAGGGAGGGATTTCTGTGCTTTGGATTTTGTCTCTACATCTCTCAAATATATTTAGTGCTCATAAAAGTGAGAAACTGGGGAGACCCAGCTGGGACCAGTACTGTACAACCCTCACCCAAGGTAACTGAGACCTGGCCACTGCCAGACCTGATCCCACATCTCTTAAACAGAAAGACAAATGTTCCTTCTCCCCCAGCATCATCCCAGTGATTTTTTTTGGGGAAACCTTGTGGCTCTTACGTGTGCTGGACATGATGAGCAAAATTCTGTGGTGAAGCAAGCTCCACACCACCCTGAAGTTTCCAACAGGACATTTAAGCACCTTGATATTTGTGACTGAGGCATGGTGAAACCCGCCCTGTGTGTCCTACCACACAGCTGGGTACCTTGTAGGGTGGGTGCAATGGTGGTCTAACCCATCACAGGAAGTGCTCTGCCAGCACTGCTGCAGATACATGTGCTGGCACAGCCCCATCAGCCTTCCCAGTGTTATCCTGGCCCTGAAAAGGAGCCTGGAGAGAAGCTGGTCCTTTAATGGGCTCTCACAGCACAGCCAGCCAGTGGAGCATGCCAGCCCTGATGGGACTGCAGTGACAAAGTGCTGATTTGCAGGTGGATAAGGAGGGACAGCGCCAGGCAGTGCAGCAAGGTGAGACTATCAGGCCAGCAGAAAAGCCATTAGCCTTTGTTCCTGGCCTCCACACATGGGGAGAGGGGCTGGAGACAGCAGGTGGCACAGAACTGCTGCCTCTGGGGTCTGCACAAGGGCTTTGCAAGCTGCTTTTCTGGAGACCCTACCATTTCAGTGATGCCAAAGACGAGACAAGCTCTGCAGTTACTGTTTTGCTAGAGTTATCACAGAGTGTAGCTGCTGGTGGCTACAGTACCTTAGCAAGGTTCCCTTTTGTTTGAAAATGCTCCTCTGTGCTGCCTTTTCCGAGGTGTCCAAGGGCTGCTCTAGGGCAGGGCAGAATACCAGTCTTACCACGTAGTTGGCACAAGAACATGCAACTGTCAACAGTGCTCCAGCAATTAGAGATTAAGTATTGTTTGGGGATTTCAGCTTCTTTCTAGCTGGAGATCTTTTGTATCCTGGTGTGTACAGCTGAGATGGCAGAAACCCTGTGTAATGGGAGACCCAAAAACACGCCCTGAGCAGCATTGCTCGAGGGGGAGCTCGTCCTTCAGACAACAGCAACATCCTCTTGCTTTAGGTGTCCCCAAAAAGTGACCCCAGTCACATGGGGCTCCGCTCATGCAGGGTTAAGGGCTAAGGCAGATGGACTTCTCTCTTCTTCCCAATGCTGTCTCCATCCTGCTGCCTGCACGGGGTTCAAATGAGGTTGGAGAATGATTTTGTGTGGCCGTCAGTCTCTTCAAGACCATCCACAGCATTTTTCTGCCATCTGTCATTTTGAGAAGAAAGCACACAAGAAAAAATAATAAACTCAAATTATTGCCTAATCAACACCGAAATCAGAGCTGCTTGCTCAGCCTGCAGGCCACAATTAGATGCCATCAGCAAATTTGGGCAGCTTGCCTGGGCTGCAGTCTTTCATCTCTTCAAGACTGACAGGCAACCCAGGATCTGCAGGCAGAGGAAGGAGCTGGGATCCATCTGAAGGACTTGCCCGACTCTTTGGGGAAAGAGCACATAATTCAAAACAGTAGGGAAAATGGAGTTTTGTGTTTATGTTTGTTAATTAAGGAAAACCATTCCAGAGGGGGGGATATTTAGGCCTCCAGCACCATCGCATAGTATTGCCCTGGTTATGCAGCCCCAGCTCAGTTTGCCTTGCCAGGAGGATGCTCTGGGTAAATCACTTTGGGAAATCATGGAACATGTGTCACTTGAACATCCTCACAGCCTTGGTGGGGCCATCACGTGTCTGTGCACTCGTGCAGGATCTTGGTACCTGGTGTGAAGCACACACCTTCCTCTTCCTCCTGTTCTGCACCTCAGCTGCTTTTCCAAAAGCCAAAAGCTGGAGCAAAGGCACCCTGCCTTCACCCACAGTGCCAGCTGGGGAAGGGCGATCTCAGAGCTGGGGAGGGGATGAGGGGAGCACCAGAGCCGGCAGGGAGGGGACTGCAGGGATCAGGCTGCTCCTGCCGAGGCAGGGAAGGGGTGTGGGACTGGGCAGAGCAGGGGGCTGGACACTGCGGCTCCACTCCGCAGTCACACTGACCTCCACATCCGCTCGTCCCCGTGGAGGCAGGGCTCAAAGGTGCTCCGAGCAGCTCGGAGGAAAGGTGCTGAAGCCTGTCCCTCCTCCCAGGGAGGAAGGTGGGTTAGAGGAACAACCCCGCTGAGCCTCCAGCGCTCTGAAATGTGATCCAGCCGGAGGCACCTCCCTGGGCCCCACCTCGCCCTCTCCGACCTATATATGTGCCGGGCCTTGGGCGGGGGATGCGGGCTCGCACGGGGCAGCCCTGTGCTCGGAGCTGCCGAGGCACCGGGGCACCGGGGCAGCAAGGCACCGGGGCATGGCGAAGAACACGTACATGCGCTGGCGGCTCCCGCTCGTGTGCCTGCTCTGGCAGGCGGCCATGATCGTCCTCTTCGGAGTCTTCGTGCGCTTCGGCGCCGAAGCTGATGCACACTGGGAGGAGGAGAAACGAGAGATGAACCTGACCAGTGACATAGAGAACGATTTCTATTTCCGATACCCCTGTGAGTATTCTGGAAGCCTGATCCTTGTGCTGGCTGGTCCCCGTCCCATCCATCCCGACCCATTCCATCCCATCCATCCCAACCCATTCCATCCCATCCATCCCAACCCATTCCATCCCATCCATCCCAACCCATTCCATCCCATCCATCCCAACCCATTCCATCCCATCTATCCCGACCCATTCCATCCCATCCGTCCCAACCCATTCCATCCCATCCGTCCCAACCCATTCCATCCCATCCATCCCAACCCATTCCATCCCATCCATCCCAACCCATTCCATCCCATCTATCCCGACCCATTCCATCCCATCCATCCCAACCCATTCTATCCCATCCGTCCCAACCCATTCCATCCCATCCATCCTGTCCCATGCTGCGGCGGAGCCTGTCAGAGGCGCTGTCTCCGCCGAGTGCTAGAAAGTCGTGCTCTTGCCTTGAGGCTGGCTTGGGGTTCACCAAAGAGCAGGAGAAAAGCCTCACGGCCCTCCGGTGCCTTGGGGCTCTGTCAGCAGGGTACTGTGACGTCTTTTTTCCAGGAATAGGGCTGACGTGTTCCCAACACTCTGCAAGTTTCAGCTTGCTGCCCCCTCCCTCAGCTTTGGATCAGAGCAAGGCTTTCTGTGCACACAGATGAACGGCTGTCGAGATCCTGTGACATCTTCCTCCTCTTCCTCCATCCACCCCCTCACTTGTGAATTACCCTTTAGCTACTGGCATTTCAGTGCCGGTGTCCTCCTAAGCTGCCAGGTGCCCAGGGTTCCTGGGTCTCTGCATTGTAGTGACACAGAAATTATTCAGAAGGTTAAAGCTCTTCTGGCCAGCCTTTAGGTGGCTTTGATTTCCAGGGCTGGTCATCTTTGTGAGCCTTTCAGAACAGGCTGCTTCTGTAGGCAATTGTTTCCAAGGAAGCAACAGGCCTGAGTCATGCATCTATTTAGAACATTTCCATTAAAAACACCTGTTAAATCAAAGGAGCTATAGCAACCTGTGGCTGCTGCGGATTAGCTAGTTCAGAAAAGGATTTGCTTACAGAAACCCGCTGCTCAGTCAGCCTCCAGGTTCACGTACGGTCGTGGCTGCCCTAGGCTCTCCCTGGACATCTGCCCTTGGGACCAGCCCCACACAGGTTGGCGTGAAGCAGCAGCAGTGCCTGAGGGCTGCTCTTGTCACTGGTGTGCTGGGAGGACATCAGGAGTCCAAGAAAGAGTGTGTAGGAGCTAAGGAAGTGACATTTCTTCTGTCCTCATATCTCACTCCTGCTCTGCTGTGCCAAATATTCCCCCTCAAATGGCAGGATGGATTCAACACAGCTAAATCAATCTAAGGGCAACTGCTCAGTTTAGCTTCGAATTACATTTCTGTTTCAGACCTGAGGAAGGGCTCACGTGCCCAAAAGCACAGCTGTTCTTTCTCCCTTATCTAATCCGAAATATCCTCTCTCTGCAAAGATGGACAAACATGACAAGGTGGCCAAGCCCTGGAATTTTAATCCTTGTGTCCATCCAGTGCTGCTCAGAAGAATATGGTGGTTGAACACACGAAGATAATTTGTACCAACATATCTGCCAACACTGCTGTCCACAGCACCTGTCTGCAATGGCAGAGGGATGGGAGTGACAAAAAAATAGGTCCTTCAAGCCAGAGAAGATTGGGAAGGCAGGCAGAAGGAAGTTCTCCTGGTTTCAGGAAACCAATATGTGGCTGTGTCAGCGGTGCCCATTGCTAGGTCCAGTCAGTGTGGCAATCCCATCTCATTTTGGATTGCACATGGATGCTCAGTAATCAGTGACTCATCTGCCCTCTAGGGGAAAAGAAATGAGATTTTTTTTGTCCCTGAGAGCATTCCCAAACCCAAACACTTATTCTTGGTAGTTATAGCAATTGTCCTGCCACAAAAGCAGGCTTACGAAACCTTTAGGGCACGGCAATGCCTGTGCTGCCTCTGAGTGATAACAATTTTATTCTTACCAAGGGAAAACAAAGGCAAGGGTTAGTAAAAGGTTTTAGTCTGGGTGCGGTTTAAAGAAAGATCTGCTCTTCCTCCTGAGTTTGTACAGGGTCTCAAACACAGTGGATCCTCTGGGTTTTTGAAAGACACACAGTCCACAGCTTTAACTCTGACCTGTGTATTTCTGCTTTTAGGATGAAAGAATGAATATATAATGCAAATGGCACAGATAAATCTAGCTGTATATTGTGCTGCTTACACTGGAAAAGAGAAAGGGGAAATAAATACAGCTGGAGAGGGAAGGTCTATGGGATTGTGTGGTAAAACCACAGTAAGACTGGTTCTTAGGACATGCCAAGAAGTGCTTTGGAAGTGACCTCTCCTGAACAGTGCCAGCTGCAGATCTGTCTCCTTCCTCTTTAAAGAGTAATTTCATAGGCATGGGGGGCATTATTTAAAAGCAATTAGATTAGCATTGCACTACATGGCTTAAGCCTGTCCAAATGCTCATCTTCAAGCAAGGTTGAAGGTTGCAAGGTCTTCTAAATCACCAAAGGACAAAACTCTCAGCTTCTGCAGAGCTGCACTTCACGCAAGTCTTCTCCAAGTCTTCTTCCTCTGGAAGTAGCAGACACAAGCCCTGTGGAAATGGACCAGGGGCTGATGGATTTCAGCACAGGTTTGGGGTAGAGCAGACTTGGAGCTACAGAATTTCCTTTGCCCTGAGCTTACTCGCTCCCTGAGTGCACAGACTTTGCTGGGTGTTGTGGCTATAATGATTTGTGCACTGCAAAATGCAGAACGTTCTGGTTTAGCTCCATCACTGCTGTGCACCTGCTCTACAGCTGGGTTTGCTAGTGGGAGCCTCCCAGAGGGGATCCCAGCCTTGGGGCTCCTGTTTTTTCTGTTGGCTGAGTGGCCTGCAGTGTGAGGGTTTGCATGGCTCAATTTGTAAGTATGCAAGCGTTTCAGCTCACTTAATTGCAAAGCAATGCTTATCTGATAGCAACGTGCAGCATAAAAAAGTACAGCAGGTTTATTGCACCAAGAAGGGCTTTCAACAGGCTCACACAGATCTGGTTTCCCCCGGGGAAGGGCATTTGAGGGGCTCAGGTGAGCAGGTCTGACCATTAGACCCAATGGGAAGAACTGGGTCTCTCTGGTTTAAGCACTAAAAATCTCACAAGGTGGGTTTCTGGCCTCAAGGGTATTTTGCCGCTGATTTCCAAAGCATTTAAAAATATATTTGTAAACTTTCCTTGTTCTTGTGCTCTCCTTGCTCTGAGCCATCACCAGGACCCTGCACTGAATGGACCTGCCCAAAACGACCATTTACGTGTTTTAACAGAACTTTACTCTTCATTTCGCGTCATGTTTTTTGAGTTTTTTACAAAAGGGGAAAAACAATCTGAATAGAAAAATGTTTTCCTCTGTACACTCCATTACTCTCAGGTCTTCTTTTCCACACAGCTTTTAGTAAACATTTACTTTAAAGGCTGAGCCTTATAACCAAAAGCCATTTTCCAAAAGCTGAGCCATTTTCAGGCTTAGAAACACGGGGATATGAGGCAAGCAGACTTTTGCTCTTGAATTTCCCCCCTACTGCTACTCATGTAATTAGTTTCTTTTGAACACCAAGTGCACGTGGCGCTTGCAGCCCTGTGTCCTCGCAGAGCTGACAGTCCCTTCCCTGTGCACAGCTTTCCAGGACGTCCATGTGATGATCTTTGTGGGCTTTGGCTTCCTCATGACCTTCCTCAAGCGCTATGGATTCGGAGCTGTGGGTTTCAATTTCCTCCTTGCTGCCTTTGGGATCCAGTGGGCTCTCCTGATGCAAGGCTGGTTCCACTCTTTCAGGGACGGGAAGATCCTCATTGGAGTGGAGAAGTAAGGAGGAGTTGGGCTCTGGGGTGGCGCCTCTGGTCTGGCCAGTGGAAGAGCTGGACTGAGAGCCAAGCAGCTGACAACACCAGTCCCTCAGTCATATCACATACAAATCAGTCTCTAAACTGTTGTCTTCCCTCCACATACTTCCACTTGCTTTCCACCTTTTAGTCCAAAGGTGGCTGCCATTGTGGTGCTGCTGCTCAAAGGGAAACTTGAGATGAGTGTCAGCCCTTAGTGCTGAGCCAGGCACCACGATGTCAGTGCTGAGAACACGTATCATCCACATTGCCTGAATAATGTGGGGATGTAAGGGTGAGAGGAAGGTCAGTGGGAAATCCAGGGATGTCCCCTAATCACTCCTTTGTCTTCAAGTGGGATCTCTAGAGCTGGGGGTAGGTGAGAGTGATTTATAGAGAAGTATTTCCTTATTAAACCACGATTTTCCTTCCTATTTTCCAGCCTGATCAATGCTGATTTCTGCGTGGGCTCTGTGTGCATCGCCTTTGGGGCCATCCTGGGCAAAACCAGCCCCGTACAGCTCCTTGTCATGACTTTGTTTCAAGTCACACTCTTTTCAGTGAATGAGTACATCCTCCTCAACCTTCTTCATGTAAGGCTTTAGGTAGTACCTGCTTTGTTCTGCCCCCTCCTCTCTGCACCTCTCCAAACTGTCTCCCTTTGCTATGGCTCCACCAAGCCACTGCCTTCATAAGCATTTAAAATGCAGCAAAAGTAGGCAGATTGTGAAAGAGAGAGGCAGGGGCTCATACTTCCCTGAGAAGGGAGATCTTCTGTGGTTTTACACGTAAGCCTGGCAGTTCAGGAGCACCGGGTCCCTCTGTCAAGTGCACGGGCAAGCTGGGCACGATGCAAATCAGGCCTCAGCTCCAGAGCGAGAGGATTGCAGAAGCAAGCCTCTGTTTCCCATGGCTGCAGGTAAAGGATGCAGGTGGCTCCATGACCATTCACACCTTTGGAGCCTACTTTGGCCTCACGGTGACACGGATCCTGTACAGACCCAACCTGGAGCAGAGCAAGGACAAGCAGGGCTCCGTGTACCACTCTGACCTCTTTGCTATGATCGGTGAGTCAGCCCTCATCTCGGGGTGCTGCTGCATGGGGACCACTCAGCTGCACAGAGCTGGTCCCTCCTGTGTCTCTGGAAAAAACTGAAACCAGGATCTGGAGTTGAGGAGCTCTGTATCCCAGAGGTCTTTCACCTTTCAGAGTTATTCAGCTCCCTTCATCAGTGGCTGGGCTGAGATGGTGCCTGGGAAGACAAAGATGCATTTTGGTTCCCTTTCTCTGCCAGCCTTTCCTGATGCTGGTCTCATCATGTGGGGTGTGGATCTAGGGAAGCAGGACTGTGGGATGTAATTTCTCCCTGTGCAGAAATATCTTCTTTAGAGTTTTTTTTTTTTCAATCCCTGTGTTCTCTCTTTTCCCTTTCTCTTCCTCATCCCATCTGCCCCATCCCACCAGGTACCCTGTACCTGTGGATGTACTGGCCCAGTTTTAACTCAGCCATTTCTGACCACGGGGACGCCCAGCACCGGTCTGCCATTAACACCTACTGCTCGCTGGCCGCCTGTGTCCTCACCACCATGGCCTTCTCCAGCGTGCTGCAAAAGAAAGGCAAGCTTGACATGGTAAGCTTGGCATGCCCAGGGGACGTATAATGAGGTTGATCAAGGGTCCAGGAAGCAACTGGCATTTGTGCTTTGCTGAACAAACACGGGGTTTCAGGGCACGATGGTGAAACCAGCATCCAGGCAGAAACTCTGAGGCTATATTGAATAAGAAAGTGGGAATGGGTCTTGCAGGGCTTGAGGTGATGGTCCTGTGGTGGACTCAAGTCACAGCAGGGCCTGGACTTGCTCTGCTGGGCGTGTTGCAGAGCCCTTTTTGGCAGCGCTCCCCATCAAACAAGGCCTGTGCAGCAGCTCGTGAGCAATCGGGGGGCTGACTTGTACGTGTTAGATGTGTGGGTGACATGTCTCTGTGACAGCAGAGCTTGCATGACACACGGGTGAGACAATTTCCATCTCATCACAACTCCCCACCCATATCTGTGGAAGCAAAGAACGTGTGTGGTACGGGGAGTGGGAGTCTGTGTGCACCTGTGCTACAGACAGAAGCTGCCTGTTCTTTTCTTGTTTTTCACCACCCAGTAGGAAAATGGGCCCTGATATTTCCTCTGGAAACATTTTCAGAGCTGATTCTCCCACTTTGCCATTTGCACCATCCCTGAGCAATTGCAGTCTCCCTGAGATGCCAAGGCAGAGGGGTTGCTTCTGCAGGTGCACATCCAGAATGCCACGCTGGCCGGCGGCGTGGCCGTGGGCACCAGCGCTGAGATGATGCTGACTCCGTACGGCTCCCTCATTGTCGGCTCCCTCTCTGGCATCGTGTCCACGGTGGGGTATGTCTACTTCACGGTGAGTGCTGCTCGAGGGCTCTGCAGCCCCGGTCCTGCTGAGGAGACCCATAATGGCTTCACTTCCCTTTGGTGGTTCCTGCTTTCCAGAATCCCTCCTGAGATGCGCTTCTGTCTCCTTTTACTGCCCCAAAATGCTCAGGAAGTTTCAGGCTCCCAACAGGAGCGTGTTTGGAGGATATGTTTTTAGTTTGTCTTGAGTTTGGCTCACATTTTTGTCTACAAGCCTTTAGCCCTTTAATGGGACACAATATCTCTCCTATTTCTCTGTTTATCCCAGTCCTCCATGGAAGGAAGTAATCCTTTCCAGGGCCATGCTCAACTCCCTGATTTCTCTCTACTTCCCCTCAGCCTTTTTTGGAATCTAGGTTGCACATTCAGGACACATGTGGCATCCACAACCTCCATGCCATGCCAGGCCTTATTGGGGGCATTGTAGGGGCCATCACAGCAGCTGCAGCCACGGAGGATGTATATGGAAAGGAAGGGTAAGATGGCTTAAAAATCTTCCCTGAGAATAGATTCTACCCGAAGCTCTGTGGGCTGGGAGCAGGGAGCAATTAAGAGCTTTTTTTAATAGTTCAGAATTGCCCAGAGTTGTCCCTCAGAAACATAGGGCACACTGACTGTGTTGGGCTTACTGAATTGTGGCCTCATCTTATGCGGCTGACTTGGTGGCCTCATAAAGTGAGCCACAGTCCCAGTGTTTGGCATTTTTCCGGGCCACAATGGGGAGGGAAGTGCTTCTCCCTCTCCCCTGCATTCTTTTGTAGGGTCAGGTGAGGCTAAAAGTCTGAAATGCAAAGCGTATGTTTATATTTTTGGCTCCTCCTTGGTGAAGCTTTGCCGGGGGTCAGAGAAGGAAGCGAGCAGTGTTTTGGTCATTGCAATGCTCTCCTGGTCCATGGCAGAGAGAGATGGGTTAGGGAAGAGTTCCCAAGAGGAACCTGGTTGCTCTGGAGCCAGGGAATGGTGAGTGCCCTGATAGCAGACATTTCTGCCCTCGGCAGGTTCGTCAAGGCGTTTGACTTCACCGGCGCGTACCGGACACGGACACCCAGTATCCAGGGCGGGTTCCAGGCAGCCGGCATTGTGGTGTCTCTGCTGATGGCATTTGCTGGGGGAGCCATCGTGGGTAAGTCGGAGGGGAGCACGGAGAGGGGAGGCTTGAGCCAGCCTGCAGCCGAAACAGAGGCATCCATGCGCTCCTGTCCACGGCGGGATGCATTCTGGGGGGACGGCACCGAGGACTGCGCCAGGGCTGCGTTTGCCCCCTTGGGTGGACCACCCGCGCCCCTCCCGCATCCCCCACGGCCCCCTGCCCACCGCCCTGCCCGCCTTCTGCCAGGGGGCATCCTGAAGCTGCCCATCTGGGGGGACGCCGCGGCCGAGAACTGCTTCGAGGACGCCGTTTACTGGGAGGTGAGGGGGCGCGGGGCGGGGGGCACGAGATGGCGCTGTCGGCCCGCGGCCCGGCCCGGGGGCTCAGGGGGCTCCGCCGCAGGTGCCGGAGGACGACGAGAGCGACGTGTACCACATGCACAACCCCGACAAGCCCGCGTCGCCCTGAGCCCCTGGCCGCCTTCCCCGCCGCGGGACCTCGCCCCGCTGCCGGGGCCGAAGGATCGTCCTCGCCGCGTGACGACGAGGGCTCTGCCCTGCTCTGCCGCTTTTGTAACGGGCTGCTGTGGATATAATAAAGCCGTGTTCTTCTTTCCAGGCCCGTGCTGCCGTGTGTCAGCAGCCGAGCGGGATGCGGTGTCGCCCAAACCCGTCTCTCCCGCCAGCGGCACAGCAGCTGCTGAGAGAGCTCTTGGCTGCCCGGGGCAAAGCAGAGGCACTGGGACACTCCTTGTGCACTGGGGACAAAGTGAACGGTGGCGATACAGGCTGGGTGTATTAGACAGTGTGTTAGATAATGCAGTCCAGGGAGTATTTGGTTTGGGAGCTGGCACCTTGAGATGACAATTGAGAAGGTGATGAGCCCCCACGGCAGGGGCTCAGCCCTGCAGGAAGCACAGGCCAGGCTGGTTCTTTTTGAGGAAGGGATGCTGGGGTGCAGCAGCTGACCCTCTGCTCATCCTGCCATCCACGGCGGGGGCGAGGGCCATCCGTGAGTCCAGCTACACTTCTGAGTGATGGCCTCTGCCACCACCTTCCCTTGAACTGCCCTACCAAGGCCTCCGTCAGCTCCTTGGGAACCCTGTTTGCATGTACAGCACACCCCTTTCCTCTTTCTTGGCTTCATCCATTTCATCTGGTGTCATCAGAGGTCTCCTTCCACTGTCTGGTTCTATTCTGATGGGAAGAGGACAGCCCCTGTCTCTTAGCTGGACCATCAGGTTTCAGCCAGAGTTGGAGGAACCAGGGATGAAAACCAGGCCTAAAATCCTGAAATGGGTGGGTGATATAAAAGGGGTGATATAATGGGGTGATATAATATGAGGAGCAGGAAATGAAAAGAGAGGAGGGGGGAAAGGAGGTAGGGCTGATAGGTCTCTTCACTGCGTCTAGCTGTAATCCTTACACCTGAGGAGGGGAGTCAAAAGTAGCTATTCACATCCCCTTGGGATATGACACCCTTATTTTCCATGCTGGGTAAAGACAAAAACCCTTTACAACATGTTTCTGGAATTTGTCAGCGGCTGCCAGCAGCAGCATGTTAATTAAATGTCGGCAAAGATGGAAGCAAGAGGCTCTGCTCTAATTGGACACTTTGCTTGGTGGAGCTGAAAAACATTGTGACAGAGGAGGAGGTGCCGAAACACTGTGTTCCCCTGCCATGGCAGGGACGGGGACAGCCAGGCACGGGAGACGCTCTCTCCTGTACACACGTTGCCTCCATTTGGCCTGAAACAACCTCACCATTGGAAAAAAAAGAGTAATAAAGGGCCAAAAATCCTCCATAGGATTCGTCTTAAGCACGGCAGCCGTGTGGGATGCAGGGAAAGGGCTGATTGGCTAAGGGGAAATTCAGAAACACTGTAGCTGGGCCATCAGGAGCTCCAGCCCACTTGCCAGCAAGTGGTGTATTGTATATTTCTTTTATGAAGGCAAAGGCAGGTCTGACATGGGTTAGAAACGGTCTCTGGAGAATGATCCTGCAGAGGCTGAGGCATACATTGAGCTGCATCCTTTCTCCAAGACAGGGATGGGAAAATGTAGGGCAAATGTTTTCCCTGTGCTGGGACCTGCTGAAGGAGGGAGATATCCTTCCAGCTTCTCTGCACTGGGAAAGGGAGGTAACAGCCATTTTCTGCTCACAGCTTCATCCAGAGAGTGCATCAGAAACCACCACAGGGATGTTTACTGACAGGCACCATAGACAATGTCATTTCAGAAAGGGAGTCCTAAACTTTTCCCCAGAAGTCTGCGGAATCTGAAAGCAGAAGCAGGCCTTTTGGCCGCTGCATTTCCTACTGTGTGACTGGACTGGTGTCCCTTCGTCCCACACCCTTTGAGTTCTGTCTGTGTCCCGGATAATCTGTGTGTCCAACCTTCGTGGCCTCTGGTCTTTCCTCCCAGCATCTCGCAGGGTTCCATGGGGTTCAGTAATGGCAAAGACTGGGTGACCCTCATTGCTTCAGCAAGATGGCCAACCCACTTCCCTGGCGGGGCAGGTCTGTGAGCCCTGGGACATGGTCCTGTTCCATGTGCACGTGCTGGAAGAAGAAGCCCTGACCCAGTTCTCTGGCCTTCTGGGCCGTGCCTCCTCCTCGTGGGAAGACACCTAAATTGCCCAGGCTGCTGGGCAGCGAAGCGTTTTATTGCCTGTGCTCTTGCAGAGCTCAGTCTGGTCTCAGTACCTAAATCACTCGCTGGGGCTGGCCGTGCAGCTTTAATTCCCCGGCAAACAATGCCGGGATCGGGCTGGCGCGTTTGAAGTGCGGTCGCGGCCCCAGCAGTGGACGGAGCGTTTCTCACCGGGGGAGCGTGGAGAGCAGAGGATTGGGCTGCTCCGGCGGGCGGGAGAACGTGTGAGAAAGGGGCCGTGGATACTTGCGGGGATTAGGTGGTACAAATTGGCTGGGAAGCACCGGAGGCATTGACCAAAGTTGTCCTGGGGCAGGTTCCCATGGTGGGGGGGGGCCGAAACAACCTGCCTTCAAGGAGGCTGGAAGGCCCAGCCTGGCTGCTAATCCCCTGGGATCTCTGTGGCACAGAGCAGAAAAGAGGTTAAAAAAAAAGGGAAAATCTCATGTAAAGGTGGTGGTTTCCCCAAGGGGATGATGTTAGAGAGAGAAGGGAGGAGGTAGGGGGGAACGGCATAATTTAATCCCTCTTTTTATAGGCAGGTGGTGGGCTTTGCTCGCATTCCTGCTCCCGCAAGCTGCTGCAGAGATTTTGGCAGAAGGCCTCTGCTCACCTCTGCTGTCCCCCACTCTTGGTGAAGAGGGGCCCCATCTGTGGATCTGCCTGGGACAAGGGGGGGGTTGCCTGCTTACTACATCTGTGCCCATGTGTGTGTTGGTGTGCACGGGTGCACGTACGTGCTGCCAACCCCAGATTTGTGCTGAAACGGGCTCATTACACACCCCAGCCGCTGGCCGCTGCGTGTCTGCTGCTGGCAGCGCGCCCACGCCTACGAAGCCACACGTCCCCCCAGCCGTGCCCTCAGCCTCCCTGACCTTGTGCCACGCTGCAGGTGCTGCTGGTGACGCTCACGTGCTGTTGGCCGCGGTGCCGCTGGGCGCATCCTGCCACCTTTGCCACGCACACCCACCCACCCTCGGGCCGGGGCGAGCGCGTGCGTGTCCGAGCCGGCGTGTCCACGCCTGCGTGAGCGCCGCTCCAGCCCTTCTGAAGGAGCGCTGTAAATTGTAATCAGATTAGGGCAGCCGGTCGCTTAGGGCCCTTGAAAAGGGCATACGTCCCCTCATCAGTACCTAGCATTGAGTCGCACAAAGGGTCTAAGTAACTCGGCAGGGGTCGGGCCCTCTGGAGCGCAGGGGAGGGGGCTCGCCTTTCTTTTCTCTCTGTCCCTTGTAATTATGTCAATTTGCTAGCCAAATTGTTTGCTTGAGTGGACAGTGGGGGCTTGCCCCCCTTCACACCTCCCCCCCACCCCTAACCCCATTCATGTGCTAATTTGGGAAGGAGCATGGCCTCCTGACTTTGGGAGGTGGCCCTCAAGGAGCAAAGCACAGGGGGGCATGGGCCAGGAGCCCCCCATTTATGTGCCCATGGATGGCTTGGCCTTGCAGCCCTGATGAACAAGGCTCTCCTGTTTGCTTTACCCCACGGCATGGTGTGCAATGGCCAACCAGCCCCAGCCAGGCCTGGTTTTCTCTGGCCACCCCTCACCTGTACACATGCCCGCTGGGGCCATGGCATCCCCAGGGCCAGGAGCCGTGCCCCCCGCACAGTGGTTTTCCCGGCACACCTCCCCAGCCGCGCACCTCCCAGCATTTGCATATATTCTGCCCGCAAATCCTTGTCAAGGGGACCCTCTTTATTGCCTGTATAGATCACAGGGTGTTAGTTAAGGGGCTTCTTTGTATTGCCTCAGACAGCTGGGGTCATCAAAAGTCCTGTGGTGGGAAGGAGAGACAGGAGGAGGGGGGAAGCTCTGACAATACAGACTGAAGGATTAAAGGAGCATATAAAGTTCCTATTGAGTGAGACAAGAGGCTGTTCACTCCCAAGATTGACAGCAACCAGGAGGCGATTCCCAACACAATGTCCAATTAATTCTCTACCCTCTTCGCTGCCGTCTCCTCCTCCCTCCTCTCCTGGGCTGGGGCATGAGCAGGGAAGGACTGAAGCTAAGATCCTTGAGAAGGTAATTAATTATTCCTGACCAAGAGAAGCTTGCCGAGGTGCAGGCCAGTCCCCAGGCTCGCTGGGCATCCATCCCCCTCCCACAGGCTACCATCAGTTTGGGCCACTTCAGGGTAATTTTCCTCTCTACCACAGAGCTGTCCCACCAAAGGTCCATCTTCATGGCATGTGCTGGACAGTTACCTGGGCTACTGCTGAGCCTGGAAGAGACAGATTTAGGGCTAAAGCCAAGCTGACTGGAACATTCTAGTGGAATGCAGCAGGACAGGGCAGCAGCAGGAAAGCCAGGGAGCAGGGCAAGGTGCATGACCAAGATGTATGGGCATGCAGAGCATCTGGGGAGAGGCAGAGCAGCATGTGCCAGGCCTGGGGATCAGATTTTACCTGGGTGTGCAGCAGCAATGGTTAAAGCAGCTCCTCCTACCCGGGTTTTCTAGGGAGAAGTGGGTTTCTGGCAGTGAGGGTGCATTCCCTGGACTAACCACCCACACTGGCCCCCGTGCTGGGTATAGCAGGATGTTTAGGAGATATTGTAGAATGCTGCATCTCTTTAATGTACCCCTTGTACAGGAGCGGAATCTGAGCCGCCAGATGAAATTTCTGCAAGCCACTGAGAACACAAAGTGTCTGACCTGTCTGGTCTGGTGTTTCCCTTACAAACATCCCAGCCCTGAGCAGGGAAAGCACCTTTCTCCGAGCTGGCCATCTTTTTCCTGGTACTCTCTGCAGCAATGAGGCTCCCAGATATGAGTGGCCAAAGTCCTTCAACAGTGACAAATATCTTCAAACCACCCCATCTGGGAGAAAAAGCCGTTCAACCAGGGCAGTCTCTTCTCACCACAGTGACATTTTGACCAGCCCATCTTCTGCTGGTTAGCACTGACCCCTTCCCCTTTGCTGCCCCTGCCCATGGCACTGAGGATGCCCCAGTCAGCAGGGGCTGGGGGACCAGTGCTGCCCTCCCTGCCCACCTCAAGAGCAGGGGATGCCCTCAGGATGCCGGCATGGGGCTGCCAGTGGCTCGGCATCTCCTGCCCGCTCCCTCCCGCCGCACACGCTCCCAGTGAAGTTGTTTGAAAGTCTTCCGGCAGTTTTCACGGCCAGGAATAACAGATTAGCCATGATCTGATCAGCCCAGTATCTAAGCTGTATTCTCCCTGCTGACAAGTATTTGAAAGAGGGGAGGGGCCACTTTCAGCCCAACGATGAATCTTTCAGCGACAAGAAAAGACCCTTTTTTCTCCCTGCCAGCCGCGGGCTGCTCCGTGCCCTGTTGCTAAGCGAGACCCGGGGCTGCTGCTTGCACGCGGCCGGCTCCAGCCGGGCCCTCGGGTTAGCAGGATCAGGATATTCACACCAGACCTCTTGTTTTTTAGGGAGGGTGTTTCTTTTCTCACCCACCTCTGGCTGGCAAATAACAGCTCGCCAGCGAGGCCCGGGGATGCTCCTGCTGAGGCAGCTTGCCCCGGGAGGAAAGGGAAAATGCAGAAGCTGTTGGAGGGCAGATTGGGGCATTGGGGTCAGGCATTCAGCCCTCCATGTCTGGGGTTTGCTATCACACATGGGGCTGTCCCTATCTGGGCTGTGGAAGGGCAGCCACCCCACAGCCCCCGCATCCTGGTGGTTTGGGGCACGGTGGGACCCTGGGGACATGGACTTGCAGGATGCTTGGTGCTGGTGTCAGAGGAAAACCTGGTTTGGCCTCATGCAGGGGTGGCTCCGGGCATGGTATTGCAGGGGAACACGAGGCAGAGGACATAGGAGGATAATCTTCAGTTTTGGGATGCTCTTTTAGTCCCCACAGCTTCACTCTGCTCCGGAGCACCATCTTACCCTGTCAGCACCAGCCTTGTGACCCTGAGAGAAAGAAGGGAAAGCACCAAGACAAAGGCTTCCAGGCTATTTCTGGAGCTGCCAGCATGAGGTGCCCTCGCCTAAGACATGGTGCTCACATCTCCCTCCTCTCCTGCAAGGCAGTGGTACAGGCAGGACTGCAGGCTGCCAGGGCCTGGGCTGGCACCTTCCCGGAGCCCTGCCTGCCCTGCCTGCCCTGCTGGCAGGCAGAGTGCTGGGGGCAGGAAGGAGGCTCTCCTTCCTTCATGTACCCCTCCAGTGACTCTCTAGTGCTGCTGCTGAGCCTCCCTCGCCAGCCCCGAGCGAAGGCATCTCAGTGCTAGAGATGCACGGCAGCTCAGGCTCTTTGTGAGCAGCCCTGTGCAGGAAATCTCCCTCTCCACTGCTGTAGGAAGCCTGGAGAAACCCGCTCATTCCTGCCTCAGCCTGGGAAGCCTTGCTTGACCTCAGACTCCTGCAAGCCCTTGATCCCCTGGTAGAGGTGACCAGGGTTCATTCCACTGACATGCAGGACTCTGGAAGAGACATGCAGAGAGGCTGTTTCCTTTTCCATGGGAAAGATAAACTGCTCTGGCACAGCATCACAAGCTGCTTCCTCTCCTCCGTCCATGCCCTGTGCCTAGCTGATGCAAAAAAAAAATGAATGGGAATGATGCCAGAGGGAATGTAAAAGTTACTGCTGCTTTGAGCAGCACAAAAAGGAAAGAAACCCCGAGCCTCCTGGTTTGGAACACAAAATGCTTTGTCCATGGCTGTGATATAGCCCCTTCTGGGACCTTTAGCCCCACAAGGCAGCTGACAAACTGGCCTCTCTTGTCCAGTTTGTGGAGGGTCCCTCCATGACTGAAGGGGCAGCCCCAGCACTGGTGTCACAGCCACCTCCAGTGCCACAGGCAATGGCACGGCTTTCCCAGCACCTAGAGGTTGTCCTAAGTCACATCAGAGGCATGGTGACTTTTTCCTGTCTTCCCAGGAACAGAAGAAGCTATGTTTGGCATTCTGGAGGAAGGTGGAGTTCTGGGTGCAGGTGCTCTATCACTTTGTGCTTGCCATGGGCAGCAATGGCTGCATGGGCTGTTTTCCATTCTTGGCAGAGGGCACCTGCCCCAAATAAATCCCTCCTAGCCAGCAGCTTCTGAAGGACATGCTCAAATCTCTCTAGGCTTGAGCCAGCAAAGCACAGGCAAGGTCTGCTGACTTTTGAGGCTCTCACACAGTCCTACCTAATTCTCTGCTACCCTTTTTTCCTGGCTGTTGGCCATTCTGGCATGGGCAAGCTCTCAGCTTTGGGACCTTAGCAGTCCTCTGGTACTTCAGGCCAGATTTCTCACTCTTTTTGTGTGTCTGTGCCAGCCATGAGTCATATTCTCCACTGCACAGACAGGTCTCCTGCCTTGCTCTTCAGCCAAGAATCACCTGTGTGAATGAGCAGTGAGAGCTGGGGGGGTCTGGAGCACAACTCCCTTCATCCTCTCCTGGGGAGGCTGAATGACTTTTGACATACATCTTAAAGCGTCTTGGCCCATTGCTTGGTTAAACCTGCAAATGGCCTCTGTTCCTCTTGGATAAACTCTCTGACTCATTGACTTCCTCATCTGCAGTACCATGACCCGATGCTCACACCCTGGACATGAAGACCCATTTTTGACTGCCCCCGACTTTCACACTGTCACGGCACTGACCAGGTTTTTAGGAGCTCCGTCTGCTACATACAGCAAATCCACAGCATCAGAATTAATTGCTCCTGACTTTATTCCTTTTGTCTCCATTGTGTCTGCTGGCTTTGCTTCCAAGCCTTGGCTTTGCCTTGGATTGTGCTTGGCAGGTGCTGGAAGGTGCTTTGTGGATGAGGAGCATCCCAAATGGCTTCACTTTTCTCTGGGGAATCCTGGACCACTAAAACCAATCTACTCTGTAACTCTGGGTAGTCTCTACACTGGAAATGCTCTCTAAAACCCTTGTTTGGGAAGGAAGTGGTCTGCAGAGAGATTTGACTGTCCTCCTGATGGTCTGATCATCTGCAGGAGAGCACAAGGGCTTCTGCATGGCCGGGGCTGAGCAACACCCTCTCTTCCTGAGGAAGAAAGGAAAATTTGCCTTCAAGAACTAGCAGGTAAAACCTGATCTGAGAATTCATGTCCCAGTGATGAAATAAACCATTGTGCAGCAAAGAATAGTACACAATGTAAGCACTCAAGAAAGAAGAAAATAATTTTGTCCTGATTTCTAGTGTCTTCCTGACTTGTGAGCACCCTTCCATACTCACACATGTCAGCAGAACACCACGGAGATATATTTATATGAAAATCCGTTTGTCTCCACAGCTATCTATAGCATTTCTTTCCTTGCCCTCAGCTCCTGTGGCTGTGGGTTTGGTTTGCCTGTCTGGTTCCAGCGCCTGGCGCATCCCTGTGCACGGGGACAGCATCAGCATCCTGTGTCCGAAGGAAGCCAAAATAAAGAGCCATCGTGGGGTCAGAACGGGAGGCTGGATGGTTTGGGAGCACCTGGGGAGCCTTGAGCATTGCAGCACCCTTTTCTGGGGCGCTGCTGGCAGGGAAGGGGGTGCCCCCACGGGCCTCCCTGCAGACGAGGGCCCCCGCTCAGAAAGAAGTGGCGGCACATCAGTATGCAGGAGTGGTCGCTGCTCGCCAATAAATTAGCATAAACCACTCTAGGAGGTAAATAGACATACAAGGCGCCAGTGTGTGCAGCGTGGGCTGTGGCTTTGTCTCAGCCCCACTATTGTCACGGCCCCTGCTGCACACTGACCGAGTGGGGCCGGTGTGGTGGGCTCTTACACTTTTGACTGCTGGATAAAAGGGGGGAACATAAAGAGAGGGGAGAACTTTTTTTGGGGTTTTTTTATAAGTCCAGACGAAGTTACAGACGTCTGTTAAACGTCAATTACAGCTGAATAAAGACGTCTGCTTGAGGCTTAGTTATGGCTCCTTTCAGCCACCAAGATTTTTCCAGGGCTGGCCCGGGATGCCTTCGGCAACCTAATTTGGAGATTGTAACTCTATAAACAGGCTCTGGCATTAATCAAGGCTGGTGAAAATGCAAATGACAGCATGGAGGGGGCTTGGGGACGGGATGGGGTCCTGTGCCTCGCAACTCAGGGCAGGGAGTAAAAAGAGGGAGGCAAAGAGGAGGAAGAAAGGGGCCATGCAGAGGAGTAGGGATCCGTAAATAGAGAGCTTGGTGGGGTTTGCTGACTTTACTCATGGTGCCCTGGGAATATGGTCCCATCAAGACCCATCTGTGTCAGACTCTGCTTCCCACTGATTAACCCTTGTGGTGCTCCTGGCCATACAAGCCTATGTTTTTCCCAGACCAAAGCCAAAACAGCAAAAAAACAGGCATTTAATGCTTTAAAATCCTGGAGGGTCACTGGCTGTTTTGGAGCATCCAGACTATACAAGAGAGGGTGTCAGGACAGTTTGGAGGCTGCAAGGAATGATTCCTTTTGGAAGGGCGGCTCATGCCCTGTACATCTCCCTGTTGCTTATTAGGGGCCTGTTAATGTTGTTTCCATTTTGTCACGGGGAAAAGGCCTCTGAGATCTAGCTGGGTGAGGGGGAAATGAAGCCCCTGGTCAGTGTTGTCCATGCCATTAAAAGACATGCTGGTGACCACAGAGACCACAACACACTTCAGACAGGACAAGGTACATAAGGACCTTCTTCCCTCTAGGACACATCCATGTCAAGAGGCCGAGGGTGGATGGATGGAACTCGCCCTGGCCTCATTGGCACTATTGCCTTGTGCCCTGGGATGGTCAGTACCTGGTGGGGAGAACCATGTCCTCTTCTATAGCCGTGTCCTAGCCAGATGTTGCAACCCAGAATATGAGGAATAAGGCTGAAATTCAGAGTGGAAGCAGTGTGGATGCTGAGGGCTTGCTGTCTGATGTGTGCTGTGGAGGAGGCTCACTCCTCACTCCCCCATCCTTCCTTTCTGCCCTGGGGCTCAGCGCTGTGCTGGCCCAATGTGCCATGCAGTGACTGTGGGATGGATGGTCCAGAGGAGCTCCAGTCTCCATCCTTCTCCCAGATCTTCTGGGAATCTTCTGGTTTGAAATCTCCTCTGTTTGAGAGGAGAGGTGAGTATTTCAGAGGTGACAGTAGCACAGGAGCCCCCTTTCCATTCCACTCCCTTGGGAAAGCATGTTCTCCTCTCATTTCCATTCTTTGGGGAGCATTCTCTCCCCATCTTAACCTCACTTCTTTTATTCTCTGTCGTTCCCTCTCTGCCATCTCATATGAGCACACACTTTCCTGTCTCCTCTCTGTCTCCATATCAGAAAAATCAAAAATCAGGCCGAGAGGCACAGAAACTCCAGAGGGTCCCTTCTCCGATTTTTTTGAGAAACTCTTGTCTATTTGTAATAGACCCAGAGTACCAGGTTCTTCCTTGGCCCATGGGGATGGAGGTTGCAGTCCCATTTATCTCACAGACCTGCCATGGGACTGCCTTGAGGGGTTGACAGAAAGGGGGATTTATTGCAGAGCACTGAAACAGAAACGCTCATCCCAGGTCCTTTCCCTTTGGGTGATGGTTAGAAAGGAGCCTGCCCCTCCCAAACCATCATCCTGACACTGCTGGGGGCTGAAACCTAATGCATTTTCCCCAGTTTTTTTCCGTCCACTCATGGCTTCACAGAAATGGGCTGAAAATCCACCAGCATGCTTCTGAAAAACACCTGAAGGATACCCTCCAACCCAAAGAGAATCTACAGGATGGATTTAGGCCAGAAGACATTCTTTTGACTGTGGTTTATCCACAGCTGAGCAGTTTTCCTGGTGAAGCATGCTGAGAAATCTGTAGTTGGTCCTGGGGAAGTGTGAATGAGGTGCTGTGCCAAGGCTGTGGAAACCCCTTGCAGGAAAGTGGCACGTGTTCATGGGTGTCTTTTGCAGGATTTGATTTTTTTTGCAGCAGGATGTGGTTCAGAGGAAAGCCAAGGGAAGGACAGGAGGGTGCAACCTTGTAGGGCTGCAGAGACTGGCTTAGGCAGAGCTGCAGAGCAGCAGGACCTGAGCAGGCGTGTGGCTGTTAAGGGCTGAGCTGGGATTGCTGGTTCTCCAAGGCTGATGTTACCATGCAGTCACATCCTTTCCCCTTTCGCCTGGGGAGAGGGGTATAGGCAGATTTTTGGGGAGCTCAGAGCACTTCCAAGGAAAGGAAGGTCAGAGCTTGCAGTGAAAAAGTGTGACTGAGCCCAGAAACCAAGAGACAACAGAAAAAGAAGGGGTGGAGGTGGGAAGGAGGATGGAGATGAGAGGATGATAAAGGGGGATGTGAATCAGGGCACAGAGCCAGCCCGATGGACAACGCCCAGGGCTTCCCGAAAAAAATGGAGGATGGGGTGGACCAGCGACAGCTGGAAGATTTAATTGCTCCTCTCCACAGACCTGTTCGGCTCCCTCCCTCTCAGATCTGCATTTCAATATGAGAGCAGCAGTAAGTGGGATGCCGCTGGAAGGGGTTAGAATGATTAATCATTTAAAAAGCAAGATCTTAATTACAGGGTGCAATTTTTGCTATTTAAGGAGTCCATTAGTTTCCAGAAAGGAAAAAATACATATATATATATATGTACACACACACACACATATATATTTGTATATACTGCAGGTTATTCTCCTTTTGAAGAAAATGGGAGGTGGGGGGAACCGGGGGGCCGCAGCACTCAGGCTGGCGTGGCCGCCCCTGCCTGGGCGAGGGCGTTGGTGTGCGAGGATGGCGAGGGGGAGGTGGTGTCATTTGTTCCCCGAGTGATATTTTTGAAGGGTGCTGGCTGCGAGCGTTCGCCGCGCTCAACCACGCGTTGGCACAATCTGTGCCGGAGCAGGCAGACGGCTTGTGCTCAGCCTCCCCCGGCACGGCTCCTCCTCCGCCGGGAGCCAGGGGAGGATTCGCCCGCTGTCAGCGCCGCTGACCCCTCGGCCAGAAGAGCTCCCAGAGGATGTTTTGGGGGGTAATTGCCGTGATAACATCTCGTCTGCCGGGAGCCAGGTTGAGACCTCGGATGGCTCGTCTTGCCCGCGGCTGGGGCAGCTCCGATGGTGCTGGGGGGCTGCAGAGCGCCGTGGGCCGCAGCGCTACCCCCGGCGGGTGACACGGGGCAGCGGGGCACGAGGGGACACCAGCTCAGCCGCGGGCTCGGCCCCGTCTCACCCCGCGCCGCAGCCCGGAGGGAGGTGACGGGGGTTAATCGCCCACCGCCTCCCCTCTGACCCCTCTGTGGGTTTTTCTCTTGTATGGTCATTTAGCCGTCCCCTGACACAAAAGGGAGCGATTAAACACAGCTCAGGCCCTTCATGCTTTAGTGGATTAATTTGCTGATCCCCCACGGATTAAAGGTCTCGACAGGATCAGCGGGAGCAGCGGGGCAGACCCCGGCGGGAGGAGGCCAGTGATAGTCCCGGGCAGGCTCCAGCCCGCAGCAATCCCCCTCTCCGGGGACGTCGCGGTGTCACCGAGCCATGTCAGGGTTCAAGGCATCGGAAGCTCGCCTAAATAGCGCATCGCCAGCCCTCCTGCTCGCTCTGCCGGCAGCCGAGCGCTGCAGGGCCGCGGAGCCGGTTCCCGAGAGCCCAGCGAAGGGGAAGGGGCCGGGCGTGCCCGGCTGCTCCGAGGGACAGGGGAGCGGCGGTGATTTTGGGGGACTGCACCCCAGTGAGGGGGGAGCGTGCTCACCCTCCCCAGGCCTGCGGGAAGCAGAGATTGCATCTGCCTTTAATTACTCCCTCTCTACATATCAGATGCTCGTGCACCTTCTGCACATGAATGCTGATTAATTGCAGGGTTAGGCTCCGAGGCAGGCCGGACCACATTATTTCTGATGTTTGCTCTTTTCACGAGGAGAATAAATGCCATGAATCCACAGTAATCAGTGGCTTTTAGCTTGTCACTCTTATGACACTCTTTACTTAGACCAGGAAATGGCAAATGTGGTGGAAATAAGAACTTTATTATCTTTTTTTTTTTTTTTTTCTCCCAAAAGGGAGGTGTGTGGTGAGGAGGGGGAGGAAGATGGTGGGGCATCTCGTGGGAGAGGGAGAAAGCGGCTCCATTTTCCCTGTGCCTGAGGAGCTGAGCTTCACCCTGTTCAGTGAGGGAGAGAGAAAAAGCAGCAGCATCTTCTTTGTGCAAGGAGGCTCGGGTGGCACGTCAGACCGGGGCTGTCCTGCAGCAGTGCTGGCATCCTGGGGACAGCAGAGCTGCAGGGCAGTGGGATCTCTGCGACCCTCCGTAGCATCTGTGGCCTTGCCTGAAATGCTGAGCTTGGGCGTGCACCGTACAGCCGCATCCGGGCACTGCCACCCACGTGTGCTGCATCCAGCCCCGGAGACATCCCGTAGCTCAGCCAGAAAGGAGCAAGGCCGGGGAGAAACCCACAAGGATCATCATGGAAAGGTTTGGGTCGGAAGGGACCTTAAATATCATCTAGCTCCAACCCCCTCATTCCAAGGGTGCTTAGTCTCCCGGCAGGGACGAGCTCTGGGGGACAAGCGGCAGCACCCAGAGCATCTCCCAGCCCTCACCCTCTGCCCTCCCTCGCCGGCAGGCCCCGTTCTCCTCCCAGCAGAGCCCCATCGGCTCAGGTGGGAAACCCTTTCACCGCCTCCCTCAATGCCCTGCTACCGATCTCATTGCCACCGCTTAGCTCAGTGCGAGGGCAGCCCTCGCCTTTTCAGCAGCAAACATCTGGCGTGCGGCGGGCGCCTGGCCCCGGCCCCGGCCCCCTCCCCGCGCCGCCCCGCCGGGCTCGCCCGCAATTAGGCAGCCCCGAGCCCCTGGCCGTGCCCCCGCTCAGGTGAGCACCCGGTTCCGAGGATGGAGGTGTAATTAAGGTTAATCAGGGGGCCGGGGATCAGGGCGGTGGTGGGGAGACCCAGTGAGCCTAATGGCGGCCGTAATTAGGCAGCTGTGGAGAAGCGGTTAATGAAGACGGCAACCGTTAATAAAGCTCTTCCTGAGCAGCCTTCTGGCCCGGGTAATTGAGGGATTTGCAAGTGCCATCTCCCCCTTAACCCTGTAATGAGCAGACCCGTGGCAGCCCGCGTTAACCCTTCCGGGGACGGAGGCGGTGGCAGCGGGGCCGTTTGCCGCTCTGCGGGGATGTGCCAGCGGGGCTGCGGTGGTGAGATGTGGGTCTGAGCATCTCCCCTTGCCGCCGGGTCCCCAGGGCTCCCTCTGCCCCCTGGCTTCCCCGGGAGCCCTTTGAGCCACGCTCAAAGCGGCTGGCAGAGACTTTTCTCGCAGATGCTGTGGTTTCCCACGCCTGCCTCGGCATTATGCAATCCCCCC
>VXBQ01015638.1:1136574-1148870 GCA_013400175.1 Phainopepla nitens | reverse complement strand
ATCCCATCCCATCCCATCCCATCCCATCCCATCCCATCCCATCCCACACGCTGTAGGAGTGAGCAGGCTGGGTCTCATGCCCCGAGTTTCTCTTCCCCTGGCACACTCTGGTCCCTTCCCTGCCTGTCCCCAAAGAAGAGGGTATGCCAGGGGCAGCTCAGATCTGCACCCACAGCAGCACCCCGAGAGACTCACTCTGCAGCCACGCGAGGGGAATGGCACGGCTCACGTAGGAAACGGAGCTGATGAGAGCTGTGCAGGATCAGGCCACGAACCCGAGATTTTTTAGGATGAGAAGCGCTCTGCAAATGGCAGGCAGTGGGATCCTGCGTGCTGCATGCGCCGCGGGCGGAGAGAGAAAGAAGATTCTCTTCTTCCCTCGCTAATAAAGTCTGGCTGAAATGACACAGTATAATCAGTTTTTACCTGGGAGTTTACATATGGTTTGTTGTAATTATAGTTTCAATTCCTGCTTTTGCTTTTTTTTTTTTTATTTTTTTTTCCTAACATCTATTTTTCAATCAGTAAAAGTAAATACTATTTTCAGCCCAATGTAATTCTTCCACTCCCGTGGCCACAAACACAGCGAGGAGAGCGATTCCATTTGCGCGCTGTGCAATTGAGCAGAGAGAGGAGCCCGGCGGCTGCGGAGCATCGGCGAAGCCACGGCCGAGCGGGGACCTGGGGACATGGGGACGAGCCTCCCCTCCCCACCATGAGTCCCCCAGGGCCTCCACCCCACCTGGCAGGGCCACCTCTGCTGGTAAAAATCAGCACCGGGCCCAGACGTTGCTTCTCATCGCGCCGGCATCCTTAAAACCCCAAAGCTGCCTGGTCGGAGGCAGTGGGGAAGGGATGAGAGCCATTTGGTGAAGCATCATTTATTTCAGGGCTGGCAAAGCTTTATTCCAGCTTGGGGATTGAGTTGGCACTAAAAGCACTGCGATCCCCAAGATTTAATTTACCCCCCCTCCTCATTTTTATACGTGTGATTTATAGCAAATCAAGGATGCCGCTGTCAGGTCCCCTTCTTCACCCAACTATTGTCACACACACACATGCTGATTAAAACCACCCGGCCCCCGCCGATTCCTCCTTGTCCATCCATCAGCTGCTCCGGGGACAAACTTAGACATCCCACTCCTAGCCCACACCTCCGTCCGTGCCTGTTCTGACACCCTGGCTTTAAACCGACCCTGGATATTGATCTGGTGTGCACATACCCACCTTTAAATGGGTTTAAATAGGAGTATTTATTGATGCCGTGCACCCAAATCCCTGTAAAAACAACCGGGAGCTTTGTCTCAAGGAGGGGCTGGGCGTTATTGGGATGCAGAGCAAACACGTTGCCCTAGAGACACGCGGAGCCTTTCTGCCTCGGCCGCTCCTGTCGAATGTCCGCCCGCTCGAGCGCTTTGAGCTCGCTGCCAAGGCAGGGCCGGTGGGCAGCTGGGCAATGAAGGGGACTGAGAAGCACCCTTCTCCTGCCCGGAGCTCTCAGACCCTCAGGGGAATCCAGCAGAGGCCAGAAGCTCTGCCTGCACCCCATCCTCACCATCCTCATTTTGGGGTCAAAAAATAGGGGACGAGGATGCTCCTCTCAGAGCTCTGGTTTTGGCCTCCACTCTCCCACATGCCCTGCTCCCCACCAAGGGAATTACTGGGGTTTTTACCACCTTGAGGAAGGGCTTTTATCACCCTGGATGCACGTGCTACCCCTCTGAATATCCCTGGGAGCCAAGGGGAATGTTTCAGCAAGGGTTTTGGGAGGTGGCCCTTGTCCCCAAGGCCCCAGATGGCAGGCAGGGAGCTGGGGCTGGGCTGTGTGGGAGCAGAGCCACCCCACTGCAGCCGGGGCTCCCCGGGCCTTTGGGGTGCAGCTGCACCAAAAAATGCCCCTCCCAAAGCATGGGCGGCTTCGGCCGATTTTAATTCAAGGGGCGCTGAGTTTGGGTTCTCCAAAATAGGAGGAAGGAGGGGGAATATTCACTGGGTCAAGAAAAGCATCTCTCTCCCGCCACTGCCTGACACTGAAAAGAAAATTAAAACCCAAACAGTTTTGGGTTTTTTTTAAATACCGTAAAATAAAATTGTTGTATTTCTCACAAAAAAAAGGCCTTCTCACCAATCCTAAATGTGAATATAATTTCTTAGTATATTTCTTGAAAGTCTACCACACTCAGCCTTTTTCCCCCCAAATTAAGAATGAGCTGGTTTAAACTCTCACCCAAAATATTTACTGTGAGGAACAAAGATATTGGAATCATCTCCAGTGTTGGATTTCAATTCTCCCTTTCAGGCTTTTATCTTTTCAATCCAAATTTCAGTGACAATAATCCGATTTTGATTGACATTAAAATTATTTATTGTCACATTGTGGCTGTTTAATAAATTGTGCCTGCTTTATTTTTTGACTTATAAATACTGTATCTTTACTACCTTGGTACTTAATTCAAGGGAAGAAACCACTTCTGAAAGCAGGCAGCAATAGTCTTAGCTCAGGCAAGATATGAAAATGCCTTTTTACACACATGAACCTGAGGAAAGAGCTGTTTCCACCTTTTAACTAATTTGTATATTTTAGTCTCTCTGGTTTATACAATTTTGCTTTATTTTCCCATGGTAAAATATGCTTCTGTGAGCTACGTGTGAAACGAAGATTAAAATAATCTCCTTTCAGATACAGAATAATTATTTGTCAAGAACATTTAAAAAATCAGGAAAACAATTCATCACATTTTCATGATCTAGATTTGAGAGATTCTTCACCATTCTGGGAGTGAGTTCATAAAAAAAAAAAAGGCAAAAAAAAACAAAGCCAGGTGACATCCATTTCAGAGTGCCATTTAAATCTGGGTCGCGTTGCAAATGATTTCCTTTTTTTTTTTTTTTAATTTCCACAAATTACTGAAAGTTAAAAGAACCATAAGCCCATTTTACTATTAAAAAAAAAAAAAGAAAAAAAAAAAGAGAGATAGAAAGAGAGAGAGAAAATTAAAAAATAACATGAAAAAATGTAGCCCTTGTAGAACAAACCTAAAGCGGTTCCTTTGCAGAAATATTTCCCTGAGTGAAAAATTTCAAGCCTGTGTCCCACATATTTTTTTTAGCAGGGGGGTCCTGCCTTTTTGAGCTGGATGCCGGGGGGGTGCCGGGGGGTGCTGGAGGATGCCAGTGCCCCAGGGACGTTCCAGGGACACAACGCCTCATTCTCCTGCCTGCAGCGGGCAGAGGAGGCTGTTTGCCACGGTCTGAATGCCCTGGAAACCCTTCTGGGAGCCTGTTGGCAGATAAAGGGGGATCTGCCAGGGGAGAGCAGGTTTGTTCCCCGTGCCTGTGACTGTGTGACTCGGGGTGGAGGGGCCAGGACCCCCGATGGGCTCGTGGGAGCCAGGGAGGGAGGCAGGGTAAGGCAGGGAGCAAGGATGCTCTGCAGGATTCACTCTTGGGGATCTCCTGTGCCCGCTTCCCAATGCACAGACCCAGTTCCACTCACCACAACTATCCCAAAGCCCAAATCTTAAATCTGCGTGGGTTTGGTTCCATTCCATTACTGATGCTGCTGTTTCAGGGCGCTGTTGGGTCCCGTGGAGAGCCCCCAGAGAAAGGTGAGGCCTCTCCTGCAGGGGCACGGGGTGGCCTTGGGGACACAGACTCTCACCCAGTGCCAAAAGGACAATGGGGCTGCCCTGGGTCTCCCTGCTGATCTTCTGTGCTGCCTCTCCCAGTGCCAGGCGGCCGCAATGGCTCTGGCAGCCACATTTGTTTACGGGCTGAATGTGTATTAAAATGGTTCATTATTTTCCTGACTGGCAGGTTTCCAGGGTCTGTGCTAGTTAATAATTGCTGCCAATTAAACCTTCACAAAATATGCATTGCAGGGATGGGGATGGGGGGGGGAACAACACGCGAGGATTTCTCCCGAGCCCACGGATGGCTCGTGCTGCTGCTGCGGAGCCCCGTGGTGCCTCGGGGACGCGGCGTTGTATCGCTGCTCGCCGTGGAAACCTCCCAGGGATGGGGCAGCTGAGCCCCCCGAGGTGGGGATCCTTGCAGGGCTCTCCCTGAAAAGGGATTCGCCTCTTTACACGGCAAAATTTGCAGCTGGTGGAGGGAAGAGAGTAGGGTCCACCCCAGTGGCCCCCTTGACCTCGCAGGGACCAGCCTGCCCATGCCAAGCCCTGACCTGCGCACTCACCCCGTGGTGGATGGCTGTTCCCAGGGTGGCAGCCAGGGCTCGGGACATTGCCCCAGTCCTGGGCATCCTACTGCAGCTTCAAGAAGGTTTCTTTTCAAAGGACAGCTCCCTCTTTTCCTGCCTTTCCACTTGTTCCCTTCCGCTGCTGGAACACCGTCTGTCTCTGCAGGCCAGCAGAGCATCGCCTCTGAATTCCACCCCGCTCCCACTCCGAACCCAGCTCCGAGCACAGCCTGGAAATAAAGTTTTTCTCAGGGGTGAAACATAAGCAAGCCCCCACGGTCCAAAACCCACCTGGGGCTGGGTCTGCCCAGCTCCTTCCACCTGCGACCTCGAGTGTCTTTTACAAGCCATGAAGACGTGAGCATGTTTCCCGACCACCGCTTGAAAAGCAGCCAAAGAACAGGAATAAAGAATCATTATTTAGTGAACGCTCGCCCCAGTCTTTGAAGCTGGGAAGCTCGGCAGAAAGGCTGGGTGTTCAGGCGGGCTGTGGCTATGGGAAGGCTGGGGGGAATGTTTCTCAGATGCTAAAATCGCTCGGAGAGATGCGGGAGCGGGACTGTGTTCGTGGGAAGGACGGCTGACGGGGAGCCGCTGCCTTTCAGAAAGGCAAATAATCGCAGCCTAGGTTAGCTCTTCTGTCAAGAGAATAATTGTGCTTCTAAAGGCTCTGATATGATGAGCAGCACTGCTTTGAAATCGAAATAAATACATAAATAAATCAGAGATCTTGGACTGATTAAGGCAATTGCTTCCCTTGCTTTTGCAACCCCTTTGGNAAAAAAAAAAAAAAAGAGGACTTGCAACTCAAAATAAAGTTTCTTTGTGGACGCCTAATGAACAGCGAGGGCCGGGACAGTTTACAGTTATTAATTGTTATTAAATGGCTCCAGCTCTGTCTTGAACCGTCTTTTTGAGCTGGCCACAATGTGTCTGTGCCCTCCTGACTGCTCCCCATGGGGTCAGGGCGTGCCGGGCACCGCTGGTCCGGGCCCCTTTGTGCGGGTGAGCAGCCAGCCTGCCTCTCCCGTGGCCTCCCCCCCTCCTCCACCCCGTAGTCAGTCCTACAAAAGCCCCTCAGGATCTGCCGAGCTCCCACTGCCTCAGACATGGTGCAGCTGATGGGGAGACGAGCCAGGAAGATGCTGAGGATGCTCAGCCATTACTTTTCCAAATGAATTCACAATTTCTCCAGCTCTCTGCTCCCTCCTGAGTGACTATGAGAGAGATTTGCTTTGCCACCCACTCCCCACTTTATCCTCCACCTTGGCACGCTGCAAACCCCTCCTTGCCACCCAAACCTCAGCTTATTTCTAGGCTCCACATGGCCACGACATGTGGGAGCTCAGCAGCCAGCACGAGCCCAGGGACTGCCTAAGCTTCTCTTGGCACACCACACCTCACACCACCGAGCACCTCCAGGCACCGAGCAGGCAGAGAAAAGGCTCTATTCTCCACCCAAAAAACTCCCAGGGGGGTTAATTCAGCAAACAGCTTCCTTGCCATGAGGATAGGTGAAATAAATCTTTCTCTCAGCCCAAGGAAGTGCAGAAACGTCACCCCTAAAGGGAGGCAGGGCTCGAGACATGGGCCTCCTTGAATGTCTTCTCCCTGTAAACATGCATTATTGATAGCAGAAATTATGTTGGATTGGTTTGGGGATATAAGGAAGCGCTGGAGAATATTGATATTTTCCCGAACTGCTTCCAAACCTATTCCTGGGCTTGAACGTGTTGCGTGTGTCATCTCCAATGAACAGTTTTGAGCTTTAATTCAAAAAAATAGCACGATGTTTATAATACTATATAAGGTTTTCTGCTGGCTGTACGCACGGGATTATATATGTGTCGGTGTGTGGGTGCGGATGTGTGTGCAGGGCTGTAATGAGACAAACAACTCAATCTGGAGCCGGTGGAGAGGAGGAGCTGCATGCACAGCCCCGAGCAGCGGCTGGTTCCCTTTGGTACCAGTTTGGTTTCTTTTCTCCCAGCCATCAGAGCTGTCTGAACAAACACGTTGTCGCGGGGAACGGTCCGTAGATAAACAGGCGGAGATGTTGTAGGTGCAGGAGCACACCTGGGGGTGCGTGGGGAGGTTTGTTCTCCAGCTGTTGGATGCTGGAGATGGGCTGGTGCATGACAAGACGCCAGACGCTTTTCAGCACATCAAATCCGCATCTCAGCACTTTTTCACGGCGTGGAAAGGAAACAGTAATTAAGCTACGAGACTTAAACCACTTCCGCGCCGGAGTCTCGCTGCATCCCTTTCAGCCCTGTGCACGTGTGTGCCAGCGGGCCCCACTGTCCCAGGTGCAGCCTCACCCCTTCTTGAACACGGTCCTGATGGGGTTTTTTTTTATTAACAGATGAATTATTCAGCAGAAAAAGTGTTTCCCCCATTCCGGGATTTTCCCGCTAACACCGTATTGGTCATTTCTGTTGGTCCCTGCCCAGCTCTACTGGTTTTATAAAATGCTCTGGAATAACACTGGGAATAGCAGCGTGTGGGAAGGAGAAAGGTTTTTATCTGCATGGGGTCTTCCATCTCCAGCTCTGTTTCTATGGATATCTGAATGGAGTTTATATTTATCTCTCCCGTTTGAGCCATGTGTGCAACTTTGGAGGAGAAGGAGGAGGCCAAGAGCAGAGCCGCCCTGCTGCTGGCTCTGCTGAACCCTGACTCCTTTTGGTCAGCGGTAAGAGCATCACCAAGGTGGTCAAAATCAGCCAAAATGCCACTGAGGCAAGGGGAAGCTGCAGAAATACTTGAGCTAGAGCTTAACACAGCAGCAGGCACTGTGTCCAGCAGGGAAGTGGCCCCTCTGCCACCCCCAGACACGAGTCAGGGATGGCAGGGCAGGAGCATCACTCCTGGTCCCCAGCCGCTGGTCCCCAGTCCCTCATGCAGCTGCCCTGTAAATGGCCAAATTTCCTGGGAGCGAGGGATTTTCCATCTGTCACAGTGTCCTTTGCTGTCAGGAGAGAAGTCGGCACAGCCCTGGTGCCGGGGGGAGCGTGCCGGGTGCTGGAGCAGGTAGGAGTGGGAAGGCGAGCACATGACTCGGCCTGGCCCCGGTGCACCAGCTCCCAGAGCATTACCATGATGGCTCCATCATTAATTGATCAATCACTGGATGACAGTTAATTAAGTAGAAAATAAAGCTGCTCTGCCCAGCCTGGCATTAGTAGGCAGCGGCATTAAGATTTCTGGAGTACAAGGGGGAAATTAAAAAACAAAGGCACAGCTGGAGGAATAACCCCCATCGCCGGTGGCTGGGGGTGGCAGCCTGGCACGATGGGTCAGGGTGTGCAGGCAGCCCCTGCACAGCAGCAATGGCTGGCTTGTGCCTTCTCCCCTTGCCAAGAAACTGGATCTCACCTGCTGCCCTCCAGCCATAACCTCATTGTCCACGTGCCCCTTTCTCCACAGCTGTGGTGCTGCTGCCCGGGCACTGGCCACCGGCCACCAGACCCTCACCAGCGCACAAATCTGCACAGGGGCTTTTCCTTTCAATCCCATTTTCTCATCTCTCGGTCCTGCCTTGTGAGCTAACCCACAGACAGGGTGGGGAAAGAGAAAGCCAGATAGAAAGCATCCTCCTGCCCCCCGTCTCATGTGCCCGGGGTTGTCTTGATATGAAAAATTATGGTTTTTGTTAAAAACTATTACTAATGAGGCGTCTTTCCTGCCCTTAATTGTTGCCAAGGCGATGACCCCAGCCAGCCATCTTTAATTAACTTAGACTAGATCTCCTGAAATGAGTTCCTCGGGTAAATTGCTCACCACAGCTTTCAGGCACGGAGCCGTGTTTGCCAAGGCCACCCGCTCCGGCACGCTGCCACAGCCACTGGCAGAGGTGATGGCACTGGCTGGTGTCCCCACCCCTGCCTCCCCTCGCCGCCGTCTGGCAATCCCAAAGCAAATCGGCGGAAACTCAGCGCAATCTGGGGACGAGGATGGAGTGAGGGGTGCCTGAGCACAGGGAATGGGATGAATGTGGGATTCTCCATAGAATGGGGATTCGCCCTGGCTGCTGGCTTCTCCCATCGCGGGGCTGTGGGACCGGCCGCACAGGGGCTGGCACCTCTCCAAGCAAAAATCACATTTCCTGCCTGACAGATAACGTCGGTCAAGAGAATGCCAAGGACGATTCCTGAAAATGCCATAATTGTTTTAATCTGATGGCGGATAAAAGATAATGATGCTAACAATATTTAAACGTAATTATAGTTTCCTGCGGCTGCGGGGCTCTCTGAATCCTCTCCACTCAAGTGGCTTTGTTTACGAGCGGCTCCAATAAGGCAGGGCCCGTTCTCCTCCTCTATCGTCTTCACACCTGCATCTCCATCAAGGCAGGGGGTGGACACATGCCAGGGGGCTGGATCTCCTCGGGGACCGGCGCTGGCCAACTCTGCAGCCCCTCCGAGTTCTCCTGTTTTGGGCCCACCATCATCTGTCCTCTGTCTCCTGGGATGTGCTGCCGGTCTCGGAAAAGGGACCAGGGAGCTCGGACCGTGACGACTGCCAGAAGAGAGGGATCTGTGCGGGGAGTTTTAGGGACAGGTGGTAGAAGTAAATCACCCCCATCAGGGTGGGGCAGGCATATGGTGGCTTGTTTCTACCCATGTAAGGGCTGTGGCTCCCTATAACCCCAGATCCCATCCTCAGTTCCTCTCCAAGGTGAACTCCCCAGCACTGACATAAAACAACAAAGGAGGACAAATGGAATTTCTAGAAATGGTTTGCTGATGATAAACAAATAAAAAGCACCAGAGGTGGATGTCGGGGGCTTGCAATCTGCTGGAGAAGAGAATGGAGGAAGAAGAAAATGGTATGAATCCCTACACTGAAGACTCTCCTACACTGGATTCTGTTAGCATCATCTCAAAGAAAATCTCCCGGTATTTCAGGGGCCTGGATGCCCTGGTGGCCCTGATAGCAAGAGGAGAGGTTGCAAAACAGCTTGATCAAGCACACAGAAACAAGCAGTGGGAAAAGATGGGATTTAGGCAAGGCTTTTAGAAGAAGTTAAATATGAAATGGCTATTTCAGTAGCTGTAGTTTAGCCTCCTGTGTGAATCGGTCTTTGTAAATAGGAATGGAGGATAGCCAACTTCCCCAAAAGGGCTCTACGGGGGGTCCGGAAAACCACAACGTCCTGAGTTTAATGGGCAAAACAGATAGAAATGGTAACAAAGAATGGGGAGAAACAGCAATAAACCTGATTGTTTGGTAAATAAGGCCGAGCCTGTTGCCGAGAAGGGAAGTTTGAAAAGCAGCTGGGGAATGAATAACCGGTTAAAAGTTAGGAGACAAAGTGGCATAACAAACCCGAGGGGTTCCCAGCTCGGAGCAGTCAGTGCCGGAGCCCCCGCAGCGGGCAGGAGCCCGAGCCTTCGGAAGTGCCAGGGAGGAGGGAGGGAGCAGCAGCAGGACAGTGTCCACTGCTGCTCCAGTGCAAGATCTGGCATTGTCTAGAGGGCTGCGGAAAGGAACTCATCGTGCTAATGAACTTGGTGCTTATGAACTTGGCCTTCAAGAGGAGGAGGAATTCAGCATCGGGCACAGAGAAAATAAATCCAGTACCTATATGGCAAGGAAACAGCTACATCCATGGAGGAAGAGTGCTCCAAGACACGGATATTGAAAAGATTAGCCTGGGCACTGGCAAGAGCCAAGAGGCACGTGGCCTGTCAGGAATGACTCAGGATAGATCAGAGAAGAGGGCAAGATAGGTGAAGAACAGGCTCACCCTGTGCCATGTGGGTTGCTGCCTCACTGAGGGCATCCCACAGGGGCTGGGGAAGCAGCAGGACAGGGCGAGGAGGCATCTTGGAGTTGTGCAATTGCTGCCATCTGAGGAGGAATTAAATAGAGTCCAGCCTGCAGAGAGAGGGGCTCGGATGCCCCAGCTGGATGTCTGGCACGGGAAGCTGCTTTGGCAGCCACCTGGGGTGCTGCAGCCACCCAAAGTTTGGAGAGGTTGGAAAATAATTGTGGAGAGCAGAGAGGTGCCTGCTGCTAGAAAGGCAACAAACGAGCTGGGGCTGGGGGGCCCTGCAGAAAGTAGGGCAAGAGGAGGCAAGAAAGTGTCCCCTCCCTGTCCCCTCCCTGCCAGTGTGCCCTGGCCTGGGACACCTCTGGGGAGGGAGGCAGTAATCTCCGGAGCTGACATTGGTTTGGGCGTGGCCCGGGCTCCTCCTTTTGTCCCTGCAGCATCTCTACCCTCCAGAGCTGGGCATGAGCCTCGCCAGGGGACCTCTTTGCTACAGCGCCAGGAAGGATCTCCTCCCTCCCAAAACGCACCTCCAGGTTTCCCAGCGTCTCGCCCCCACCCCGCTGGGACGGACTGTCGCCAGTTACCCCGTTCTCCGTGGAAATCCACGCGAGCCACACAGAGACAGCTCTTTACACGGCACACACCACAAACGATGAGCGCCCACCCTTTTCACCCATGCAGGACCTAGACCCAGTGGCGGGAGGGTCCTGGCGAAGTTCGGCCCCTGCCCTCTCCCAGCCCCGCAGCCCACGGCCACAGCCAGGAGCCCGCGGCCGTGGCCACGCGTGGCCGGCGCAGCGCGTCTCCGCGGGCTCGGCGCAGCCCCGATGGGGCTCGTTGACATCTGTAACAAAACTCCGGCTCCGGCAAAGGCAGGGCTGCCCGGCCAGGCGGAAAATTAACACTGACATTGAGTTTAATTAAACAAAACAACCAGGCTGCGAGCTGGAGCGGGGACGTGGCAGCAGCTGGAGGAGCCGGGCTGGGCGCGGTTCGGGACCCGCCGCCGCCCCGCCGGGACGGGCTCACGTCGGCCCCTCGGAGCCCGGCACGGCTCGGGAAGCCGAGGCTGGATGGGCGGCCCGGCTCCCCGCCGCGACTGCCGGCCAGGGCCGGGAAACAGCATTTTCCTTCCCCGTTTTGGCCGTCTCTTTACAAAAAGACGCGCGGGGCGCAGCCCGACGGCGGAGGCCCACGCGTGTTCCTGCCCCGGCGGGGAGCAGGACGGGTGCCCGGCGCTCTGAGGTGCGGGGAGAGGCGAGGGACGCTCCAAGGGGCGGATTTCGTTGAATGGGATTTGGGGAGATGCTGGCCGACTGACAGCCACCCCGCCACCGGCCGCGGCCCCGCGCCCGTCCCCGGCCCTAAACACAAGGGGTGGGAAACGGGCTCATCCGGGCACGGAGAGCCCGGCAGAGCGTTTCCCGGGCAGCTGCTCCCCGGCGGGCACCAGTCGCACCAGTATCACCAGTGACAGTGGCGCTTGCCCTGCCTGGGCGGCGGAGCCCCGGACAGCGCCGGCACAGGGGAAGCCGTGCCCGCACGGGCCGTGCTTTCACGCCGCTCGGCTCCGAGATTGCCGTACGGGGCAGAGCCGTCCTGCCCGTTGCCCTCTGCCCTCTGCCCGCCGCCGACGCCGCTCGCACCACAAGTTCCTCCGCGGAAGAGCCGAAAATAGCGCGCAGCCCAGCGCAAGGCGAGCACGGGACGGCCTCCTCCGGCCCCCCGACACCGCAGCGCTGGGTCCTGGGGCTGTTTCTGTCTGAACCCCTCACACCTGCCTGCCCCGCCCCGGGAGCTCCCTCCAGCATCAAAGACCTTCGCGTTCTATCCAGCCCTCTGCGTTCGGGTCCTGCAAGAAGAGGGCTGATGATCCCTCTACTGTCGGCCTCCTCCTTCTCCCAGCTCCCAGTCCATAGCTTTGAGGCTATGGTCATTTTATTTTATTTCCTTTCTTTTTTCTTTTTTTTTCTTTTTTTTTTTTTTTTTCTGGGGGGAGGGAGGGCGTGTGAAATGTCGGCTTTGAAGGATATTTGTAATAACATAACCAGCAAAATGAATGTCATATTTTTGCTCCAATGAATTGGATTTCCTGAAATATTGTCTCCGTAATGATGCCTTTAGGCTCCTCTGGATTAGATAACTCTCCAACCACATCAAGGAGGCTAATTACCCCAAAGCCACTTTCGCGGCGTTTCCACGTCTACTTCACACACCTCCGTGTAGCCGTGTCGGGAGACACGGCGCTCGGAGGGCACAGCGGCTCCGCAGGGCCGCTCACGGAGGGACGGGCCCCCGCGCCCGGGGCCGCGCCGT